>CM071797.1:19556024-20096954 GCA_036559045.1 Platycarya longipes
CTCCCTAAAATATTTTAAAAATATTACATTCGAAAGCGGGGTGTTACACAAACACATATAGCATTTTTCTTTTCATATGCTCACATCATCCATACCTCTCCACATTAGAGTATAGCTTATACACTGATTTTTCCTACCCTTATTGCTTCCAAGTGTGTACTAGGTAAGGAATTTGCATTTTCTTTCTTTTGTGTTGGGTTCTCAAAAAAAAAAAAAGGTACAAGTTGCGAGATGTTCAATTGAGTGAGTTTCAAAGAAAAAAAGTGAAAAAAATAGATTGAAAAAAAAAAGAAAAAAAGGGAGAGAGGAAATAGAAAAAAAAAGAAGAGAAATTGAAGAATGAAAAGTATTACTTGATGATTTGAAAAGTTGAAGAGTACATCAGGTGAGAATTATGATCAATAGAAATGTTTAAAAAAATTCTCGTGGTGTATACTTGGAAGTTGTTGAATCATTTTTATCATTTTTTTCATATAACTCCTAACCCAAGTCACGTTACAACATTTTTGTGTTAATCGTTCTGATCCTAAGTAAGCTTATGGAATGAGTGGAGGAAATTCTCATTTGTTAGTGTCCCTATCATAAGATCAATGTTTGTTTGTTGCTTATATATAATTGCCTAATTTCCTATGAGAGTGTGTATACACTCCTTGTTAACTCCATAGAGAGAACCCTCACACGAAACACTATATACCTGTGAGTTATGTAGTTGAACCTTTTGTTTGAAATGTTCTTGATGTTGCATGTGTTAGATGTGACGACCCCAAAATTATCATATTTTATTTTATTTAATTATACTCATATGGCTTAGTGACTTAGGCAAATTAGTGGCTAAAGCCTTAAGAAGATGGACTTACGAGTTTAAGGGCCTTAAGGCCATGGCAAGAGCTTTGGGCCTAAGTGGGGGAGAGACAAGGCCATAGGTCCATGAAAGGAAGCCCACTAGTCAACCCAAGCCCATGCTTGATGACACATATCAAGCTAGGAAAATTTTAGTAACTTGAGTCAACACTAGTAGTTGAGAGAAGAATATGCTAGTAGGTGAGCTAGTTGACTAGTTGTTTTGTTGAAGAAAGAAGAGAAAAGACATGAGTAGAATCTTCCATCTTTTCCTACCTAGATAAGTGTGTGAGGTGTAGGATTTTGCCAAATAAGTCAACATAGGATCCTACCATATCTAGTAAAATGATGTGAAAAGGACTTAAAAAGATTTGTAGATGAGAAAGGAGTGGAGGGTTTCGGTGGGGAGGCTTGGCTGAATAGCCTTAGGATTGGTGTAAAATTGGATGAGACATGAGGTGTAAGAAGAAGGGACATGGGATGGGAGATGATGGAACAAAAAGTGGAAGGAAAGGGATGAGGGTTTTGGACATGCCTTAGCCGAATCCCCTCCCCCCTTGTTTGACTTTCTTTTGCTACCAAAATCTAGATGAGGATTTGTGTAAGAGTGACATGACAAGCTTGTGTGAGGTGATTGGTTGATGGAAGAAGCATGTGACAAAATAGAAAGGAGAGTGAGATGCAGAGATGATTCGGATGGAGGATGGGGAATCCGAAACCCCCTTTAGGTGTTTTCCTAAAAATGGATTATCAAATCCATTTGAATGACATGTGAGGGGATTTTTGGGAAGTTAAGAGAGGATGTGAGGTGATGGAAATGGGTTGGAACCCTAGGATGTGTGGCCGGCCATGAGTAAAGAAAAAGGGGAGCAAATCTCCAAACCTAGGATGGGATAGATTAGGGTTGATGTGATCAAGTGATGGGAGTCACTCAAGGGTCTTTCAAGCCCATCACAAGTCACTCAAACATAGGGGAATGAGTGGCCTAGGAGCTAGCAAAGTGCCTTGGCCGAATGGCCTAGTTCCCTCACCCTTTTGGCTTGCACATTTCGGATACACACACACACATCTCTCACTTTTCACCTCACGGCACACTCCTCATTTCTCTCCACTTTGTTTCACTTCTTTTTACCACTTAGACATCTAAACACTCCAAGCTAAGAAGGAGAAGGAGATAGTGTTTGTGGAAGAAGGAGAAACCTAGAAGAGGTAAGTAACCTAGTTACTTTGAAATGAAACCTAGAAGCATGAAGGAGAATCTTATGTTCATACATTTCAAAAAAGGAAACCTTTCTTTTGAAAATGATAAACTTTTAGCATGATCTAACTAAGTATTTCTTTTATTTTCAGAAGTTATATAAGCTAGCTAGGAAGACTTGTAAGTATATCCTTACTTTGCCTTTAGCATTTTTTGTATCTTTTGGAGTGAATTTGCTTGAATGTGTGTATATGTTTGAATATGCTTTTATTGTTTGGTTACTTGCATAGAAATGCCATAATGAAAATTTGAGAGAAGAAATGTTATTTTGATTAGGATCCATATGTAGAACCCATGATCTTTTTGGTTAAGGAGTTATGAAATGATTGATGATCTTGAGGGTTTGATAAGGAAAAACATGTATAAGCATGAAGTTGTTAAGTTATTTGAGTATTGGTGAATATGAGGTATATGCATATATGTTAATTGGAGAAGTATCGTGATTTTAGTTATAAATATCTTGCCTATAGAAATGTCATGCTAGGATGAACATGTATAAAGTTTTGATGGAAACTAGTTATATTGATCTTGGAAGATATTAATGTTATGGTTGCTTCATGGTTATAATAAAATGCATGCTTGTGGAGTTATGTTTTGGAGGAATTTCTTGAAGTGGAAATCTTGAAATTTTAATTCCTTATTTATTTAATGTTCATGTTTGGATGTTTTGGAGAAGTAGAAGTATGTATATTGGGAGAATGACATGTATGGATTCGGTTTCACATAGAGTATTCAAGTAAGACCCTAGTTTGAAGGGCTAAGAAAAGAAAACACAAAGCTTGAGGGCTATATAGGTTTCGGGTTTGACACTTATTAGGCCAGGAAATTGTTTTAAAATTGTGAACTAAGGCTAGATGGGGTTAGGGAGATCAATGGAAGAAGAGAACATCAATGGGAGACAAAGTAGGGTCTCGGCCCAAACCCTAGGGGTGAATGCCGAGCACCCCACTTCCTCCTAATGCATTTGTTTAGGTGTTTTCACATAAGTATGAGTCTATAGAATAAGGTTTCGAGGAAAAATGACCAAATGTGTGTACTCGGGTTCGCCTCGAGTTATTGCATTCACAAAGTCAAAAGTTGCATGTCCCATGCATAAGCACGAAAACCTATGTTTTTAGTAAAGTATGTTTTCGAAAGAAATAAATTAAAGTTTTAGAAAAACCCCAAAGGCTGGAAGGAGGAAGTGTCCCAGTGGAACTCTCTGTTCACTCAGGAGTGTTTAAATTGAGTTAAAACTCTTGGGTCGACGAAGAACAGTCGGCGAACCATGTATGGCTCCAAAAGGTGTCCGGAGTGTGGTCGTACCTAATGCTAGTGGGTGCCCTATAAGTGGTGTTGGCTCAGGCCTTACCATCTGATAAGGTTGTAGTTGCTCAGAGAGAAATCTCCGAGTGATGAATAGCACGAATGGGCGCGAAACGTATTCACCAAGATTGACTTGGTCGCCGGGTGTGACGGTAACTAGCGGGGAGCACACGGTGCATAGGGGAACCGTGAGGTGTCCACAATAAGAAGTCATGATGAAAAGAAAAGGGCTTTCGGGCCATATATGATATGATATGATAAGTGGCGCCTAAGATAAGAAAAGACGAAAAGTTTTTGAACAAATTGTCTTTCGAAAGAATATGCTTTAAAGAAGCTTTGCTATGCGATTTGAACAAGTATGGTTTGGAAATTGAGAAAAGGAAAAGAAAGATGAATTTTTGTCACGAGCATGTGCATCAGTCTAAGCACGAGTCCCATGTTAGTGCATACGTAAGAAATTTGTTTGTTATTCACTTGACTATATGCCTAAAATGCTTTCGTTAAAGTATAGATGTACTTGCTGAGATTTCTTCCGAAATCTCACCCCACTCTTTATATCTTTACTATCCTTCTCTCTTGGGAATAATAGAAGTACTTGCAGGTGAGGATGGATCAGATGGGTATGACCCCGGTGATGACGCCTCGAACCCTCGAGAATACGATTGAGGCCGCCCTTAGGGGGCCGGTGACTCTTGACCGCCCCGGTCAGTGGGAGGTGGAGTCACTAAAGGTGACCATGTACAGTTATGTCGGTCCATACCCTTCGAGGTGTTGCTTAGTACTAGGGGTTGACGAGTCCCTTCACTTGGGACGTATTTTTGGAACACCTTCTAGGGTGATTTGTGAGGTAGGGCCTAGCCTGGATTTGGATCGGCTTCACTGGGGCCCGAACCTTAAGAAAGTGAAGAAAGAACCCGTCGGATGAACGTATGGGCAATGTTAAGACCCATATTGTATTTTGATGCCCTGTATTGATGATATTGGTAAAGTCTTCCCGCATGTGGGAAGCACTATATTTGTTTATTGGACAAGTTATGTAATGATTAAATCTTGGCTATGTATAATATTATGTTTGGGATCCATAGCGTAACCATGTGATGTAGGTTATAGAAGGCTTGGCCTTTTTATTCCGCTGCGATGATCTTTACTTGACGTTTCAAAAAAAATAAAAATAAATGTATGATATGACGAGAGGTGAACTTCCTTGCGTTGTTCATCCCCGACGCTTATATTCACGTACGATCCCAAGCGTGGGTTGGGGCGTCGACAGCGGTGGTATTAGAGCAGTTTAGTCTCTGGGTAACAACCACAAGTCCTAGGAAAGGAAATCACATGGTATAGGATTTAATCTTTTAGTGTTAGGCTTGGAATATTTTGGAAAACTGGTTGAAAGTGATGATAGTACTGTGAAGGTCAGAATAGAATACCGGAGTTTGGGTAACTCACGTGTAAATTCTATGCTTTCAGGGGAAATATGGCCGGAGGAAAACGTCGTGCTCCTACTCCAAGGACCAGGGCACCCCCTGAAGTAGATGATCAAGATGTCGTTAGTCCTACGAGGGGCGAGACGCCACGGATCACTCCCCCTAGAACCAAAGGAAGGGAAGCACGAAATACCCCGATGGACGGAGGACAAGCCATAGCTGAGGCGATCCGTCAAATGACAGAGTTAGTGAAAACTCAGATGGAACAAGGCAGATGCCATCCACATACTGGCGGAGGAACGTCGGGCTGTACTTACGAAAAGTTCCTAGTCTACCGATATCCGAATTTCATGGGAACAGAAGGAGCTATGAAGGTGGATAGATGGATCATGGACCTTGAACGTACCTTCAAAATCAGTGGGTGTACTGAGACCCAGAAGGTATAATATGCAGGACACCTGCTACAGGGAAAGGCTAGACTGTGGTGGGATACAAAAAGGAAACTGCTAAGGGAGGAACTGGGAGAGAATGTGAATCCAACCTGGGAACGCTTCAAGATGGAATTTGACGACTGCTTTTTCCCTGAATCCATCAAGCAGCAGAAGGCCATGGAATTCGCCACATTAGGACAAGGGGTCATGACGGTGAATCAATACGTCACGAAATTCATGGAAATGGTGCGATTCGCTCCTCACTTAGTATCTACTGAGAAAATGCGAGTGAAGAAGTTCCAAGATGGGTTGCAACCAAGAATCCGCAACCAATTAGCCTGCCTACGAATTGGAAATTTCCAGGAGCTAGTGAATGTAACGGCTATTGCTGAGTCAGAGCAAAAGAGCTTGATTAATCAAGTACAAATGAACAGAAAGAGAAACTTTCCCTACTCTTCTGAGAAGGATGCGGGTAAGAAGAGAGTTGCTTTTCCTGCGGACAAAGGGAAGGGCAAAATGAGCGGGCCAAAAGTACCAGCATCCTCGCCGCCTTGCAGAACATGTGGACGACCGCATCCGGGCGAGTGTTGAGTGGCGACCAGAGCCCGTTTTCGATGTGGTCAGAAAGGCCATAGAATCCGCGACTGTCCCTAAATGGTCGCTAACGGGACTACGCTACCAGGAGAAAAAGCGAAGACCCCCATGAAAGCCAAAGTGTATGCCCTTGCCCCGGGAGAAGTGGACATGGAAGAAGAGGAGGCCATTAATGCAAGCATCATTACTGGTAAAAGACTTGATCTTGTCTTGATTTAAATTATGAAAAGGTTTTTATTAGTTTATTGATAATAGAAAATTTTTATATGAGATCATTCTGAGGCGTAACATAGTGTATGCATTGTTTGATTCTGGAGCAACGAGATCCTTCGTCTCCTATAATTGCATGCGAAAGTGTAAGCTAGAAGCAGAACCCTTAGATCAGAAAGTACTGGTAACCCTCCCGGACAGAAGAATGATAGGTTGCCAGCAGATAGCAAGGAACTGTCCTTTAGAGATTGCTGGGATACGAATGGATGCCAACTTGATAGTTTTCCATTTGTTGGGATTTGACGTGATACTGGGGATGGACTGGCTATCCAAGCATTTCGCCAAGATTGACTGTCGCAGAAAGGAGATAACCTTTGAGTTGCCAGGAGAACCAGAGCTGCGTTATGCGGGAGAAATGGTTAGCTCGGTTCCTTCTATTGTGACGGCAAGAAGAGCAATCAAAAGTATGAAAGGGGAGGCGAGAGCGTTTTTACTGTTGTCCTCAAATGTAATAGAAGAATCGAAGAGTATTGAGGAAATCCCAGTGGTGCGAGATTTCCCTCGAATATTCTAGGAGGATTTGCCTGGACTACCTCCGGATCGCGAAACGGAGTTTGCCATCGAATTGGAACCTACTACGGCACCAGTTCATAAAACACCATATCGAATGGCGCCAACGGAACTCAAGGAATTGAAAGTACAGATAGAGGAGTTACTAGCAAAGGGATTCATACGACCTAGTTCGTCACCATGGGGAGCTCCAATTTTATTTGTAAAGAAGAAGGATGGGACGATGAGGATGTGTATCGACTATAGAGACCTCAACAAGGTCACTATCAAGAACAAGTATCCGTTACCACGGATAAACGATCTGCTAGATCAATTACAAGGAGCGACAGTGTTTTCAAAGATGGATCTCAGATCAGGATACCATCAACTAAAAATCAAGGAACTGGATGTACCCAAAACTGCCTTTCGAACTCGTTATGGACACTTCGAGTTCTTAGTTATGCCTTTCGGACTGACAAATGCTCCAGTAGCCTTCATGGACCTAATGAATAGGATTTTTCGACAGTATCTGGATAATTTTGTCGTGGTGTTCATTGACGACATCTTAATATACTCTCAGAATGGTGAAGAGCACCGAGAGCACCTGAAAACTGTATTGAGTACTCTGCAGGAGCATCAGTTATATGCCAAGCTTAGTAAATGCGAGTTTTGGCTTCGAGAAGTCAAGTTTTTGGGTCATGTCATTTCCAGTGAAGCAGTGGCGGTGGATCCAGCAAAAATAGAAGCGGTGACGGAATGGCAGAGAATGACAAACGCTCATGAGATACGAAGCTTCCTCGGACTAGCAGGTTACTACAGGAGGTTCATGGAAGGATTTTCTAAGCTGTCTGGTCCTCTGACAGCGTTGACTAAGAAGAACGCCAAGTATGCTTGGAGCGATAAGTGTGAACAGAGTTTTCAAAAGGTCAAGAAGAGACTAACGTCGGCACCAGTACTATCTCTGCCAGAACCTCATAAACCGTACGTGATATTCAGTGATGCTTCAAAAATGGGTCTGGGATGTGTCCTGATGCAGGAGGGACGAGTAGTTGCCTACGCATCCCGACAGCTTAAGGATCATAAACGTAATTACCCTACACACGACCTGGAATTGGCAGCAGTAGTGTTCGCGCTAAAGATTTGGAGACACTACTTGTATGGGGAAAGGTGTGAGATATATACCGATCACCAGAGTTTGAAGTACCTGTTCAGTCAGAAGAATCTGAATATGAGACAAAGGAGATGGGTTGTGACGATCAGTGATTTTCAGTGTGAAATCAAGTATCACCTGGGAAAAGCAAATGTGGTGGCTGATGCATTAAGTCGAAAGACGAGGATAGAAGAGTTACCAACACTGATAGCTATGCGGGATATGCTGGTTAAGGACCTACGCCAAGGGGTGATGCTACTAACGACACAGGAAATTGTATCTCTGACTGAAGAGGAAATAAGAGAAGGGCAACGAAAGGATGCTAAGTTGGAGAAGATTCGACAGAAACTGCTAGAAGGGCAGGAATCACCTCACTTCACAATATCAGATGATGGAACACTGTGCTTTGAGAAAAGAATAGTAATACCAGACGATCCAGAGCTCAGAGAAAAGCTTATGAGGGAGGCGCATTGCACCCCTTATACAGGTCACCCAGGAAGCACCAAGATGTATCAAGACCTGAAGAAGAGATTCTGGTGGGAAGGCATTAAAAAGGATATGGCTACATTTGTAGCCAAATGCTCGATATGCCAACTGGTTAAAGCTGAACATCAGCGTCCGGCTGGAATGTTACAACCCTTACTGGTTCCAGAATGGAAATGGGAGGACGTGTCTATGGACTTCGTAGTGGGATTTTCGAGAACATTGGCAGGGAAGAATACAATCTAGGTAATAGTCGATAGATTGACTAAGAGTGCACATTTCCTACCAATAGCCAATACGGATTCCATGGAGAAATTGGCACGAATATATGTGAAGGAAATAGTGCGCCTACATGGCGTGCCCAAAACGATTGTTTCGGATCGAGACCCCAGATTCACATCTCGTTTCTGGCAAAGTCTACAAAAGATGATTGGATCGAATTTAAAGTTCAGCAGTGCCTATCACCCCCAAACTGATGGTCAAACGGAATGGACAATTCAGACCCTAGAAGACATGTTGCGAGCATGCGTACTAGATTCGCGCGACAACTGGGAAAGTCTTTTGCCTTTGGTAGAGTTTGCCTATAATAATTGCTTTCAAGCTACTATCCAAATGGCACCCTATGAAGCCCTGTATGGAAGAAAATGTCGATCGCCTCTATACTGGGACGAAATCGGCGAAAGTCGAGTATTAGAACCTGAATACTTACAAGAAGTCCGAGCTCAAGTGGAATTGATATGAGAAAAAATGAAAACCGCCCAGAGCAAACAAAAGAGCTACGCGGATCGACGTCAAAGGCCCTTGGAATTCAAAGTCGGCGATTGGGTATATATAAAGATTTCGCCCATGAAGGGAGTGACTCGATTTGGCAAGAAAGGAAAATTAAGTCCGCGTTACGTAGGCCCTTATGAAATTCTTGAGAAGGTTGGGTCGGTGGCTTGCCGTTTGGACTTACCCATGAGTTTACAAGGGGTTCACAATGTATTTCATGTGTCCTCACTGAAGAAGAGTCTGAGTGGAGGACCGGAAACAATTATGGACCCAGAAAGTATCGAACTACGTCCTAAATTAACGTATGAAGAATGGCCAACTCAAATTGAAGACTACAAAGAACAAGAATTGAGGAATCGGAAGATTTCGATGGTTAAAGTGTTATGGAACAACCACAACCCCACTTTTCAAGAAGCAACATGGGAACGTGAAGATCTCATGAGGGTTAAACACCCTCATTTGTTTGCAAACAATTGATGTATTTATAGCCTTTTGTTTGAACTTTTGTGTCTTTTAGAAATAATGACAATGATATGTGCGTGTACTTGTATGAATGTATGACTGCTTTGTGATGATTATGTCTATAATTGTTTGACTACTCCTTGGAACTATAGTAACTAATGAATTTTAATCAGGAGATGGCCCGAACTAGAAGAAACCCTCGTATGTCTGTAGCCACCGTAGCCCAAATGAGGGAAAGAAAGGAGAATAGCCATAGGATAATGTGCAGAAGCCGTGAAAGGATGAGAGTACAAGGGTTAGCACGCTCGGAACAATACGAGCGGCATCGCACCCATGTTATGAGCATAACTCGTAGAGGAGTGCTTGTTCCTCATCGAGCTCTACCTCACGAAGAACGACAACCACCTAGGAGTTGGTTGAGAGCGGAGAGAAGACAATTACGTAGGATGATTCGGGGTGAGGTGAGCGAACCAAATTTAGAGCCTCTGAACTTTTCTGACAACTCCGAGGACCGTATTAGATTAAGAGAGGAAGGAGTGCCTCGAATAGAGACCGAGGAAGAAATTACTCGTAGGATAAACGAGTTGAGAGTGAACATGTATTATGACCCGGACGTGGATGTTGTATTCTACCACTCCCAGGACTCTGTGACTGAAGAGGAAGACGTACCCACCTATTCTTCATCAGAGGAATCTACCACCCATTATTTGTCTTCCTGTGCATGCCTTAGCGATTTCGAGGACGAAATCTTTTTTTTAGTGGGGGAGAATGTGACGACCCCAAAATTATTATTTTTTATTTTATTTAATTATACGCATATGGCTTAGTGACTTAGGCAAATTAGTGGCTAAAGCCTTAAGAAGATGGACTTACGAATTTAAGGGCCTTAAGGCCATGGCAAGAGCTTTGGGCCTAAGTGGGGGAGAGACAAGCCCAAAGGTCCATGAAAGGAAGCCCACTAGTCAACCCAAACCCATGCTTGATGACACATGTCAAGTTAGGAAAAGTTTAGTAACTTGAGTCAAGACTAGTAGTTGAGAGAAGAAAATGCTTATAGGTGAGCTAGTTGACTAGTTGTTTTGTTGAAGAAAGAAGAGAAAAGACATGAGTAGAATCTTCCATCTTTTCCTACCTAGATAAGTGTGTGAGGTGTAGGATTTTGCCAAATAAGTCAACATAGGATCCTACCATATCTAGTAAAATGATGTGAAAAGGACTTAAAAAGATTTGAAGATGAGAAAGGAATAGAGGGTTTCGGTGGGGAGGCTTGGCCGAATAGCCTTAGGGCTTTTCCACCTAAACTGTTCCAAATCTAGGGGAAAGGACATGAAGGATTTGTGCAGGATTGGTCTAAGATTGGATGACATGAGGTGTAAGAAAAAGTGACATGGGTTGGGAGATGATGGAACAAAAAGTGGAAGGAAAGGGATGAGGGTTTCGGACATGCCTTAGCCGAATCCCCTTCCCCCTTGTTTGACTTTCTTTTGCTACCAAAATCTAGATGAGGATTTGTGTAAGAGTGACATGACAAGCTTGTGTGAGGTGTGAGGTGTGAGGTGATTGGTTGATGGAAGAAGCATGTGACAAAATAGAAAGGAGAGTGAGATGAAGAGAGGATTCGGATGGAGGATGGGAAATCCGAAACCCCCTTTGGGTGTTTTCCCAAAAATGGATTCTCAAATCCATTTGAATGACATGTGAGGGGATTGTTGGGAAGTAAAGAGAGGATGTGAGGTGATGGAAATGGGTTGGAACCCTAGGATGTGTGGCCGGCCATGAGGAAAGAAAAAGGGGACTAAATCTCCAAACCTAGGATGGGATAGATTAGGGTTGATGTGATCAAGTGATGGGAGTCACTCAAGGGTCTTTCAAGCCCATCACAAGTCACTCAAACATAAGGGAATGAGTGGCCTAGGAGCTAGCAAAGTGTCTTGGCCGAATGGCCTAGTTCCCTCACCCTTTTGGCTTGCACATTTCGGATACACACACACACATCTCTCACTTTGCACCTCACGGCACACTCCTCATTTCTCTCCACTTTGTTTCACTTCTTTTCACCACTTAGACATCTAAACACTCCAAGCTAAGAAGGAGAAGGAGATAGTGTTTGTGGAAGAAGGAGAAACCTAGAAGAGGTAAGTAACCTAGTTACTTTGAAATGAAACCTAGAAGCATGAAGGAGAATCTTATGTTCATACCTTTCAAAAATGAAACCTTTCTTTTGAAAATGATAAACTTTTAGCATGATCTAACTAAGTATTTCTTTTATTTTCAGAATTTATATAAGCTAGCTAGGAAGACTTGTAAGTATATCCTTACTTTGCCTTTAGCATTTTTTGTATATTTTGGAGTGAATGTGCTTGGATGTGTGTATATGTTTGAATATGCTTGTATTGTTTGGTTACTTGCATAGAAATGCCATAATGAAAATTTGAGAGAAGAAATGTTATTTTGATTAGGATCCATGTGTAGAACCCATGATCTTTTTGGTTAAGGAGTTATGAAATGATTGATGATCTTGATGGTTTGATAAGGAAAAGCATGTAAGCATGAAGTTGTTAAGTTAGTTGAGTATTGGTGAATATGAGGTATATGCATATATGTTAATTGGAGAAGTATCGTGATTTTAGTTATAAATATCTTGCCTATAGAAATGCCATGCTAGGATGAACATGTATAAAGTTTTGATGGAAACTATTTATATTGATCTTGGAAGATATTAATGTTATGGTTGCTTGATGGTTATAAAAAAATGCATGCTTGTGGAGTTATGTTTTGGAGGAATTTCTTGAAGTGGAAATCTTGAAGTTTTAATTTCTTATTTATTTAATATTCATGTTTGGATGTTTTGGAGAAGTAGAAGTATGTATATTGGGAGAATGACATGTATGGATTCAGTTTCACATAGAGTATTCAAATAAGACCCTAGTTTGAAGGGCTAAGAAAAGAAAACACAAAGCTTGAGGGCTATATAAGTTTTGGGTTTGACACTTATAAGGCTAGGGAATTGTTTTAAAATTTTGAACTAAGGCTAGATGGGGTTAGGGAGATCAATGGAAGAAGAGAACATCAATGGGAGACAAAGTAGGGTCTCGGCCCAAACCCTAGGGGTGAATGCCGAGGACCCCACTTCCCCCTAATGCATTTGTTTAGGTGTTTTCACATAAGTATGAGTCTATAGAATAAGGTTTCGAAGGAAAAATGACCAAATGTGTGTACTCGGGTTCGCCTCGAGTTATTGCATTCACAAAGTCGAAAGTTGCATGTCCCATGCATAAGCATGAAAACCTATGTTTTTAGTAAAGTATGTTTTCGAAAGAAATAAATTAAAGTTTTAGAAGAACCCAAAAGGCTGGAAGGAGAAAGTGTCCCAGTGGAACTCTCTGTTCACTCAGAAGTGTTTAAATTGAGTTAAAACCCCTGGGTCGACGAAGAATAGTCGGCGGACCATGTATGGCTCCAAAAGGTGTCCGGAGCGTGATCGCACCTAATGCTAGTGGGTGACCTATAAGCGGTGTTGGCTCAGGCCTCACCATCTGATAAGGTTGTAGTTGCTCGAAGAGAAATCCCCGAGTGATGAATAGCGCGAATGGGCGCGAAACGTATTCACCTATATTGACTTGGTCGCCAGATGTGACGGTAACTAACGGGGAGCATACGGTGCATACGGGAACCATGAGGTGTCCATAATAAGAAGTCATGACGAAAAGAAAAGGGCTTTCGGGCCATATATGATATGATATGATAAGTGGCGCCTAAGATAAGAAAAAATGAAAAGTTTTTGAACAAAGTGTCTTTCGAAAGATATGCATTAAAAAAGCTTTGCTATGCGATTTGAACAAGTATGGTTTGGAAATTGAGAAAAGGAAACGAAAGATGAATTTTTGTCACGAGCATGTGCATCAGTCTAAGCACGAGTTCCATGTTAGTGCATACGTAAGAAATTTGTTTGTTATTCACTTGACTATATGCCTAAAATGCTTTCGTTAAAATATAGATGTACTTGCTGAGATTTCGGAAGAAATCTCACCCCACTCTTTATATCCCTACTATCCTTCCCTCTTGGAAACGATAGAAGTACTTGCAGGTGAGGATGAATTAGATGGGTACGACCCCGGTGATGACGCCTTGGACCCTCGAGGGTCCGATTGAGGCCGCCCTTAGGGGGCCGGTGACTCTTGACCGCCCGGGTCAGTGGGAGGCGGAGTCACTAAAGGTGACTATGTACAGTTCTGTCGGTCTATACCCTTCGAGGTGTTGTTTAGTACTAGGGATGACGAGTCCCTTCACTTGGAACGTATTTTTGGAACGCCTTCTAGGACGATATGTGAGGTAGGGCCTAGCCTGGATTTGGATCGGCTTCGCTGGGGCCCGAACCTTAAGAAAGTGAAGAAGGAACCCGTCGGATGAACATATGGGCAATGTTAAGACCCATATTGTATTTTGATGCCCTATATTGATGATATTGGTAAAGTCTTCCCGCATATGGGAAGCACTATTTTGGTTTCTTGGACAAGTTATGTAATGATTAAATCCTGGCTATGTATAATATTATGTTTGGGATCCATATCGTAACCATGTGATGTACGTTATAGAAGGCTTGGCCTTTTTATTCCGCTGCGATGATCTTTACTTGACGTTTCAAAAAAAAAACGTAAATGTATGATATGACGAGGGGTGAACTTCCTTGCGTTGTTCATCCCTGACGCTTCTATTCACGTACGATCCCAAGCGTGGGTTGGGACGTCGACAACTTCTAGTTAGAAGGATATAGCTTGGAACACACACACACTCTGTGGATTGGTTTAGGTGGATTGTTTGTGATAGGATTATTGAATTCTTGAAATTGTTTTGATATGTGAATTTGGAAAGTGTGACTTTGTGGCCTCTACATGTGATTTTCTTTGGTCTCTTTCATTGTTTTGGTATGAAAATTACTAGGAACTAGCAATGAGCAAGTTGGGAGTGTGATGAGTATGTAAAAGTACACTCTAAATACCATAATATTAGATTAAAATATTAGAGTGTGAATAAAAATAATAAGATATAATTTCTTTTATTGAATTTAATTTCTATTTATATTGAGATGTTTTTAAACACTATCTATCTTCTTTTAGTCTTTTTATTTTATTTTAGTTTATTCTATTTTATTTTCACATTTATTTATTTTCTTTGTTGGTGTAAAGGAGTGAAAAAGACTATATGGGCCACACATGTTTTGATTTTATAAGATTGGAAGGCACGGCATCTCAATTTAAAGGGATATATATACATTTGGTGATGGACACGTTAAGGGGAACACCCACATTCAATGCACAATTCACTTGGGCCCACGTTTTCACTTGTCAATTCCTTCACAAGCCACGGGACTTGAGTCCACGTTACCCAATTGAACCACACGACAATAATAGAATTAAATTGGGCCTCACTAATACACATGAGAGCCACACTTCAAATCATGAGCCGCATGACTTTTCTTCTCAATTGGACCCGCATGCTTTGGTGATGTTCAAATTCAAGTAGGACACGGGTTTTCAACCTAAAAGGGCATACATATATAGAGGAAATTTATATATGCGCCATGGAGATAGAGCTGGAACATAGGGGACAACCTAAACGAGAAACGAAAATTCATGGTAGCCGCTTGTTGTTTATTTCTCTTGAGATTTTTTTCTCTATTATAATTATGGCTAACTAAATTTTCAAGTAGGTTTAAAGATAAACTTGCACATTATATGATATTTTTAAATCATATATTTGATTTTTAATTTATTAAAACTCTTTATTTTATCATTTTCAAATTATTGTTGATGTTTTCTTCTCTAAATAATCTTAGAATTTGTTTCATTTATAGATTCAGTCATATTTTTTCTACTGAATAAATTAGTTCTTTGATTATATTTATATCAATTGATTATCTATATTGATTTAATTTTCTACTGCAATATTGCTCCTTGAGTATATTGTTGTCGTTGGATTTTCTCAATATGAATAACAATTTGCGTGATTTAAAAGTGATGAATGATTTTTCAAAGGGTTGCATGTGGTTTAATTTTGGTTTATAATTCTATATCTTCCGATTAAATAATTTGAAATTGAATTCTCAATTGAGTTATCAATGAATTAAGAATAATTAAAATACCGGATATGTGCAAAGGATTTCCGATACTTTGCTGTTCATCAACTTTGAATACTTTTTCCCGTTAATTATTTTGTTAAATTTTAATTTGCATTTAAAATCAATTTTTATTTTCTCATTAATCATTTAATATTTTTATTTAGTTTATTTATTCTTTCTTTTATTCTTTAATCTGTCTCTTTGTGGAATCGACACTCGAAAACTGTGCTACAACTACCGCATTATTTTTAGGCGTAATCAAGTCTCGAGTTGTGCTGCCTATTGTACATTTGTGTGAAGTCCTGAAATGTTTGAGTCATAGTACTCATCATAATTGAAGGGGCAGAAAAAAGTCTCAGACACCATTTTGTTCCTCATTGTCAACAAAAATCTGGTTATTGTGCAAACAAACAGATTTCGACTGGCTCTATTCTCTGAAACATTTGCATGAAATTTGATTCAAACTAAAATTCCTTGGAGGAAATTTGGCAGCCAAGCACTATCCCCTTCTCGACCATGAAGTGGTATTTTTCTTAGTTCAAGACTAAATTTTTCTTCTTGCATCTCTACAAAACTGAAGATAAGTTCGACAAATAATTATCAAGATCCAAAGATAAAGAAGTCATCCATGAAGACTTTTAAAAAATTTTCCACCATGTCCAAGAAGATAGATATCATGCATCTTTCGAATGTGGCTGGTGAATTTCAAAGGCCTAAAGGCTTATATGCAAATGCTCCATACGAACAAGTAAAAGTGGTATTCTCTTGATCTTTAGGCCCAATGGCTATTTGATTATTACCAGAATATCCCTACAGAAAATAGTTGTAAGCATGTCCCTCAAGTATTTCTAGCATCTGATCAATAAAAGGTAATGGAAATTGGTATTTCCGAGTTGCATTATTAAGTTTTCTATAATCTATGCATACTCTCCATTCTGTGATTGTCCTTGTCGATATAAGTTCATTGTTGGCATTCTTGATCACAGTTATCCTGCCTTTTTTTGGGACAACTTGCATCAGACTTACCTATGCGTTGTTTGAGATCGGAAAAATAATCACGACATCTAACAATTTTAGCACTTCTTTATACACAACTTCTTGTATGGATGAATTCAATCTCCTCTGGGGCTGGACAATCGACTTATAGTTATCCTCCATTAAAATCTTGTGCATACAAATTGAATGATTAATTCCTTTGATGTCAGAAATGGTCCAACCCAAAACCATCTTATGTTCTCACAAGACTCTCAGCAACTTCTCTTCCTTTACATCACTGAAAGAACTGTTAATAATAACTGTAAAATTAGAGTTTTGGCCTAAGAAAGCATATTTTAATTTTTATAGAAGCAGTTTAAGCTCAAGTTTGGGTGGTTCATTACTTGGAGATGTCAGCCGAAATGAATTTAGCTCTTCCACTTTTGGTTGCAATGATGGTGTAGCTTCCAAATATCTCTAACACACCTTAATCTCTTCATCTTTGGATTCAACAGATGTAAAGTGAGTAAGACATACCTCAAGTGATAGCTTTGGAAATTCAATTGTATAAGTCTCGTCGGCCATGTCGATGTTTCGGTCACTTATTTGAAAACAATAATGTACCTTTGAAGGAAATTCCATAAGCTTAAATAACTCAAAAGTGACCTCCTCCTCATTGACTCTCAAAATGAGTTTTCCTTACTGGACATCAATTAAGATTCTTCCTATCAAAAGGATCTCCTCATCTTTCTCCATATCGAGCACAATGAAGTTGGTCAGGATGATAAACTTGTCAACTTTCACCAATACATCCTCAATGATTCCTCTCGAATATTTAATAGATATACCCGCTAATTGTAAAAATATAATGGTTGGCTTTACTTCTCCAAAACTCAATTTCTTGAAAATAGAGAGGCTTTAAAGTAATACTTGCTCCTAAATAATATAAACCTCTATTAAAATAAGATTCTCCTATAATTTTCAGGATAGTAAAACTCCTTGTATCTTTCAATTTAGGCGATAACTTCTTTTGTAAAATTGCACTACTCTCATTGGTTAGCATTACCGTCTCATGCTCCTCCAACTTCCGCTTGTTTGATAATATATCCTTAAAAAAATTTGCATATTTAGGCATTTTCTCTAAAGATTCAATTAGATGAATATTAATATGCAATTGCTTAAATATGCTAAAAAAATTGTTGATTATCGGCACTATTTTTTTTTAATCTCTGCGAAAAAGGAATTGGTGGATCATAAATTGAAGGAGAATAAGTTTTAAAAATAACCTTCCTGAGATTTTTGGATTTTGAAGCTCTTTGATTCTCTTTAGTTTTCTCGACTTTCTGGTTTTCTCCACTTCCTTCATCTTAAACTCCACATTACACTCAACTTCAACTTGCTCGGTATTTTCTACTTTAAGCTCCTCATATGTCCACCTATTTCTCAATGATATTGCCTTTGCATATTCTTTTAGATTGGTCACAGTGTTGCTTAGCAAAGTCCCTACAGTCCTCTCTGTAAGCATATTTGAGAGCTGGCCAATTTGCACCTCAAGATTGCATATTGAAGTTTAATTGTTTTGAATCGCCATATCCGTATTTTGCATGGCCATATTCCTCTTTTGCATGTGCTGCATGAACATGTCCTCAAGTGTCGGCTTGTTCTCTTGCTGTGGAAACTGTTGAGGTTGTCTAGCTGGCCTTTGATTATTGTTCCATGAAAAGCTGGGGTGATTCCTCCATCTGGGATTGTACATATTCGAGTATGGATTATTTTTACATTGAAAATTTGACACTTAATCTGCTTGTTCCTAAAAACGTTGGGCACAAGGATTCCGCACTTGCCAGTCTACACTTGAATGATTTTCTATACAATGATCACAAACAACATTAGTTTGAATAGCATTAACATTTATCTTATAAAGTTATTGAGATAAAGTTGTCATTTGTGCCACAAATGTGGTAATAGAATGAAGTTCAAAGACTCCAACTATCTTTCTTTGGAATTACTCTCTCCGAAGGCCATTGATAGTTGTTGGATGCCAATTCTTCCAGGAGTTTATATGATGTTTCATGAGTTTTACTCATTAAGGCCCCTCCAGCTATTACATTAACCATAGACCTATTTGTAACTCTCAGACCACTATATAATATTTGGATTTGAAGCCATGCTAAAAGGTCATGATGAGGTCACATTCGCAATAAATCTTCGTACCTCTCTCAGGTTTCATATAATGATTCACCCTCAAATTGGATAAATATGGTAATCTCATTCCTTAGCTTTGCTGACTTTGCGGGAGGAAAATATTTTGCTAAAATTTTTTATACCAACTCCTCCCAAGTCATAATGATGTTAGGTAACAAAGAGTTTAACCAAGCTTTTGTTTTATCCCTTAGTGAGAAAGAAAAAAAGCCTTAATCAAATCGCATAATCTGTCACTCTGTTGTATCTGAAAGTATCACAAATTTTTAGGAAATTTACAATATTGATGTTAGGATCCTCTTGTAACAGCCCCGAAACTGGATAGTCTACTGTATCATTTGAATGATGGTCGGGTTGATTTCGAAATTATTGGCTAGTATGGCTGGCCTCCTTATGCTAGATGTAGCCCCATTGGTCGAGGGCATAGCATAGTCTCTTAATGCCTTGTGCTCCTGATCAGCCATATTAAATAAAGATATGTTGGCCTCTTTCTTCTTCTTTCTATTAATCCAACATAAAATTCTTTCAATTTTGAGATTCAAGAGTGTATACTCTAATATTTTAGATAGGGACATGCACTTCTGATTCCTAAAAAGAAAAGCTAAACTAAAATGTACATACAATCTGTGAATACAAGCCCTCTCATATGTGAAGTTGAATATGGCCTAAGGTGAAGTGAATTGAGGCGTGTGGATAGAGTTGCATGGGCCTAAGTGGAGTGTATTGTTGAGTGTGGGACCTAAAGTGATTTTCATATGCTTAAGTCAATTGGGGTCCACATTAGAATGCGACTCTAATGTGATGAATTGTATAACGTGCGTTGAAATCCGATTTGCAGCCTACTTAAGAAAATATATATGTATGAAGTGAAGCCATGCGGCTTGTTCTCTGAAGTGCAGTAAAAAATGAATTGTGTGTGGCCCATTGATTCCAGTTGCATCAAAATGTGCGTCTGATATCAATTGAAAAACTTGTTGGGTTCATGAAGTAAAAAGAAGCACCCATCAAATTCTTGTAGTCCAAACCAAATTCTTCTCTTATTCTTTTTTTTCCCTTTTTCTTCTTATTCCTTCAACATAAGAAGATAAATAAAATAAAATAAAAAAGAAATAAAAGAAAACTAACAACTTTAATAAGTAAACGGTTAATAAAATCATGTAAAAATTATACTTGTCAACCCACTAGTATTGAATAAAGCTTGAGCTTATGACTGAACTTTACTTGAAATCTTGCCCTAGGTAAAGGTCCTTTCCACTGACAGTGAAGGACTCAATTCCTCTTTGCTAGAAAACTCTCGAGATGAGAGGAAATGATATGAAACCGTGGGATTGAAAACCCCTTAAGCCAATGAACAAATTGAAATTCACCCAAGAAAACCAAAAATCAAATCAAAATGATCTAGACCCATTGAAAACTTGTTTCAAGAACCTAGATTGTGGAGAAAACGTCATAAAGGGTTTGCCTTTGATAGTTCTTAGTTCATTTAAGAACAAGTAAAGAAAACAAGAATTTTCTCTGAAAAAATACTATTCACATTTATTATTATATAAAATGAAGAAGCATGTGTTTTTATAGCCCTCAAATGAAATCCTAGGGCCTAATAAGAACTTATCAAAGAAAATATAAAAATAAGCCAACACGCTTATACTTATTAAAATAAAAGTTTTCACTAAACTATTAGGCTTTGCTGCCCCCCTATTACTAGTTCTTATTCTTTCAAGCCCATCTTGAATGTTGGGGTATTACTTAATGAATTTGCAAACTCAACCCAAGTCGATTGCACCAATCCTTACATTACTTTCTTGATCTTCTTAACCCTTGATCTATCTTGTGATTGGCTCATCTGAAACTTACAAGGGATCTTTAAGACTTGGTCTACCATGGTGGCCATCATTCCCTCTCTCCTCAAAGATTTGACCTTGAATCATCATCTATATCAAAGGGAGAAAAATTAGAAACATTGAGAGTAACAGAGACATTATACTCACTTGGAAGATTCACTTTATAAGCATTATCATTAATTTTTTTAAGGATTTTAAAAGACTCATCTCCTTAATGATGCAATTTAATTCTTTTATGGGTTGTAAATCTTTCTTTGTGCATGTGAACCCAAATCCAATCTCCTGGTTCGAAGATGACACACTTTCGCCTCCTTATTGGCTTGGGAAACAAATTTTTTATTCTTCTGTGCAATTTGGAGCTATATACCCTCTTATGAATTGATTTTACCAATTCTGCATTCTTTTATCCATCAAAGCTGCTCCTTTCATCAATAGGTAAAGACATGAAATCTAAAAGAGTAAGCAGATTAAAACTATAAACAATTTCAAAGGGAGAATAAGAAGTAGTAGTATGCATAGTCTTATTATGTAAACTGTATAAATGGCAAACAATTCTCCCAAGTTTTCAAATTATTTTGAATGAGAGTGCATAAAAGTCGAGTTAAAGTCCTATTAACTACTTCAGTCTGTTCGTCAGATTGTGGATGGAAAGTGGTGGAAAATAAAAGTTTGGTACTTGATTTTCTCCACAAAACCTTGCAAAAGTTGTTGAGGATTATAATATCCCTATTAGAAACAATACTCCTAGGTATACCATGGAATTGCACTATTTCCTTGAAAAACAAATCAGCTATGTTTCTGGCATCATCTGTTTTATGGCATGGAATGAAATGTGTCATTTTACTATCATACTGCCACGACCTCCCCAACAGACTATGGCTAACATGCTTAAGAGCTACATCAATGGTGAAAGCCACCAATACTTCCTCATCACTATACCTCTCAATGGTGAAAGCCATCAATACCTACTCATTGATCTTAACCTCCCCACATTCATTCAACCACTACAACCTATAAGATCTAGGATTTTTTAATAGGTGTAAGCTCAACTTCTCAACTATGGTGGTACTAACAATATT
The DNA here is from genome assembly GCA_036559045.1 of Platycarya longipes. NCBI lineage: Eukaryota > Viridiplantae > Streptophyta > Magnoliopsida > Fagales > Juglandaceae > Platycarya > Platycarya longipes. Next base: position 19,577,717 of record CM071797.1, read on the forward strand.
GGTGCAATTTCTCCTGCCTATACTCATATTACACACCTTATTTACACTCCTGGAAACAAGAGACTCACATTTTACGGGATATTCCACTTTATCATCATCACTAGCATAGACCAACTCGGGTATCTCATCACTATTATCCTCACTCTTAGTCATCACCTCTTCATTGTCATGCATAACCATCATCTGCTTATTTGGACATTGAGGTGCAATATGCCCTAAACCCAAACATTTGAAACATTAAATATCTCTATTCCTTGAAAGTTGAAAATCTACTTTGGGTTTATTCTTGCTAGTCCCCTCATCTTTCCCCTTAGGTGGTTTGGCCTTCCCCTCTACCACAGCTTGATCATTTCTATCCCACTTTGGTTTTCAAGGAGTGCTAGAAGTCAAAGTATACCTTGCTGCACCTTCATAGCCATGTGCACCATGTCTTCTACCTCCACATAATGCTGCAACTCAACTACATTGACTATGTCTCTATTCAAACCACTTAGAACTTTAGACATTGTGGCCTCTCGATCCTCCTCTACATTAGCCCAAGTCATACCCACCTCCATCTCCTTATGGTAATCCTCTACACTCCTAGACCCTTGTGTAAGATTTTGTAGTTTTTGATAGAGGTATCAATATTATTGGCTAGGTATAAATCTATGCCTCATGAGACCTTTCAACTCACGCTATGTTTCTACAGGTCTCTCACGATTCCTTCTTCTATTGGTTACTAACTGATCATAACAGATAATTGCATAATTAATGGACTCAATTACCGCTATTTTCAGTGATCGCACCAAATAATTGCACAATCAATAAACTCAATCTCCGCCTTATGAAAACCTTAGAACACGCTTAAAACAAAACCTAAATGCAAGAATTAAAAGGATAAATCAGACCTGAATTGGAAACCGAGCTCTGATACCAGCTAATGTAAACCAATGAGATTAAAAATCTCTTGAACCTATGAAAAAGATGCAACCCACCCAAGAAAGCAGTCAAAATGATCTAGACCCATTGAAAAATTGTTTCAAGAACCTAAATTGTGGGGAAAACGCCACAAAGGATTTGATTTTGATAAATTCTTAGTTCATTCAAGAACATGTAAAGAAAACATACTATTGCTCGATGAAGCCTATAATGAATGTTGAGGTCTTGCTCGATGAATTTGCAAACTCAACTCAAGTGGATTACATCAGTCCTTACATTACTTCTTTGATCTTCTTACTCTTGACCTTGTGATTGGCTCATCTGGAACTTGTATGAAATCTTTAAGACTCGGCCCACCATGGTGCCCATCAGTAATCCTCTACTCTCATGGACCCTTGTGTAATATTTAGTAGTTTTTGTTAGAGATCTCTAGTGTAATGGCAAGGTAGAAATCTCCTCATCATGAGAGCTTTCAACTAATGCAATGTTTTTATAAGTCTCTCATAATTTCTTCTCCTAGTGGTCACTAATTGATCCCACTAAGTAATTGCATAATCAGTAAACCCAATTACCGCCAATTTCACCTTATTCTCCTCTAAATAATTGTGACAATAAAAAATTAACTCTATTTTCTTCTTCCACTCTAAATAGGCTTCAAGATCATTTATATATTGGAAAGATGATATTTTCATTTTAATGCTCCCAACATTCCCATCTACCCCATCTCGACCCATTGGATTTCTCCTAGGTCTTCTTTCACACCTACCTCTTCTAGGTCTGTCATTTACACCCATTCTAACGTTAGATGCTACGTCTACCTCATCCTTATGATTTTCTTTGTTCTCATACTCATTTTCAGGGCTAGGCTAATGTCTCCTCCTATTTTGTCCACCTTGTAGATTTCTAATCACTATAACTTGCTGATCTACCTGATCCCTCATTTCCCCCAATACTAAATTAAACTGTTCAAATTGTTGTTGCATAACCTGCAATACAAAGAATGGGTTATCTATCTCCTTCTTAGGTGTTGAGTCACTTTTATGAGATATTTTTAATGCACTGCAAAACAAAAATGTTACTGATAAAAATCTCACACACTCTCCTTTATGTGTTTATGCTCAAATAATGTCACTCCACTCATGTTTCACTCTTTTAGTTTTTTTTGAAATCTTTTATCTCATTTGTTTTCCCTTTCAAGTTCTTTAAGAACTAGTTGAATTTAATTAAGACACAATCTTGTATTATTTCAACCAGCAATAGATTCAAAGAATAAGAGAATGGAATCAAATGTTACAAAACAAGGAAAATACCAATTTAGGAAATAAGGAAATGAGCAATTAGAAAGCAAGAGTAATTAGGAAACAAGAAATTCAAATTCAAGGAATTTATACGAGGAAAAGAACAATTAGGAAATAAGAGAACAAGATACTAAAAATGATATATCAAATTTCAACTTGCAAAGTATATCAAACAGCCAATTTTGAAATTTCTTTTTTTTTTTTTCTTTCAGCAACCTTTTGAATTTGTTGGCTTTTCTTTTTATGTAGATTTAGCGCAAGGATCTAGAATTGAAAATAAAGATTAAAATAGATATAGAATTTGAATTCGAATTTGAATCAGAATAGATCTAAAATTTGAATTTAAACTCAAATTGAATTTGAATTTGAATTTGAAATTACAGATCTGGAAATTAAAACAAGGATTTAAGATTAAAATAGAAAATCATAGAATACTCGAAATTACAGATCTTGAATCAAGTATACAAATAATCAATTGTGAAAATTACAGATCTGAATTCAAACACATTAAATTAACAAGAATGAAGAAGAAATTTGAGATAAGAATAGAAAATCCTAAGACAAAACCTAAATGCAAGAATTAAAAGGATAAATCAGACCTGATTTGGAAACCGAACTTTGATGCCAACTGATGTGAACTCGTGGGATTGAAATCCTTTGAACCCACAAACAAATTGAAATACACTCAAGAAAGCCAAAAATAAGTCAAAATGATCTAAATCCGTTGAAAATTTGTTTAAAAAATCTAGATTGCGAAGAGAATGCCACAAAAGATTTGCCTTTGAGAAGTTCTTAGTTCATTTAAGAATAAGTAGAGAAAACAAGAGTTCTATCGACGGCCCCAGCCTATACTTGGGATTGAACGTAAACTGAAACGCCGGAGACATGTAACACAAAGTTACATATCCATTGTTCATAAAAGAAATAAAATGCATGCACCTACCTTACTAACATTATGCAATATATATCGCAGTAGAATAAGGTCAATTTTAGGAGGATAGACAAATTAAAAAATTTAAATTGTCAATCATCACACGGTAGTGCTACAGTAAAATTCTAAAAGTTTTATAAAGCATATCACCATAATGTATCAGTCATAGCAATCCAAGCTCCCAAAATACAAGAGGAGAACCAAATCCATCAATCACCACTATATATAAAAAAAGATAGAGTACTATGTCGGTCCCTCAGGGCTTCTCGGGATCTCCTGGGGAGTTTGTTTCCTGTGCGGACCTATCTAATCCTGCAACCACTTCTATCATCCCGGAAATGAATGATAGTTGAAAATTAAAAGAGTGAAATTTTGAAAAATCTCAGTAAGTACACAGATAACATAACAAAGGCATCAAATGCACATATAGATCAACACAAGAACAAATGTATGTATCATGAACATGAGACTTATGATGTGACTTATGTACTATGCATTTTCATAAAAAGACTTTTATGCTTCTTTGACTTTCTTTGACACGTATTCATAATTTTTCATAAACTTTTCATATTTTTCCTCGTATTCATAGTATTACGTGTCATTCTTCTTGTTCATATCATTTTTAGGCTCATAGCCTTTCTTGTCATGACTTTTTATATAACATGTTGGATACCTTACGACTCCCCTATACACCGTGTGTTCTCCGCTAGTTACCGTATCACTCAACGACTACTTTAGTCGATGTGACTATGTCATAATCATATTCTTATATGGCAGTTTGTTTATTTCGCCTTCACTATTTTTGGCACCCACTAGTTTTAGGTGCGACCTCATTCTAGAATCCTTTAATATGAACCATTTGAGGCCAGTTGACTGTTCTTCGTCAACTCAAGGGTTTCACTCGACTTTAGTTACTCTTGAATGAACAGAGAGTTTCATTAAGGAAATACCCCGCCCTAGCTTTTGAGTTTCTTATAAAAAGGTTCTTAACTTATTTCTTTTGAAAAACATGATGACCCAAAGATATGAAACTCGTGACTTAGATGGACATGCATGCAGCTTGTGACTTCTCATGCAAAACATGTAGTTCATGGGACATATAAAGCATGCATTTCCAAGCTGTAATTTGAACATACTATAACATGCAAACATAATTATATCTTAAAAAAGTCGTGCTCATTCAAGTTAAAAGAAAAACAACCAAATCAATCCTAATCCAAAAGAGATAAGGCTGAGACACTTATGGGATCAAAACCCTAGTTTTTCCTTCTCTTTTCTTTCCATCAACTCGTGCATTCCTTTGAAGAATAGCAAAACTAATTAAAAAAACATAGTAGGGCTATAGCCGAAACCCTAGATGCTCATTTGCTTTATTATTCTTTGTCAACTCCACAAAACAAGGTCTAAATCTCAATTTGTGCATATACCCAAAGTCATACACCAAGGTAAATCAATAGTTTTAAATTCATAAACCACTCAAGGATTTAGGTCAAGATCATAACATCAACCAAAGGTTGCAAACCTAAAATTTCCCTTCAAAACTCACCATGGCCGAAACATGTAAGCTCCCTAAAATAAATTCAACACCTTAGTCGAGAGTCACTAAGTTATTCTCCTTATATTCTTTTATCAAATATTCATTATAGTCCATCAAATACTCTTAGAAAACCCTAAGGTATAATATTAACAAAGTATAGAGAAAATATAAAAAGATATCCAACAAGCAAACAAAATAATAATGTAAATCAACCAACCACGAGTTCACTCAATATATACAAGTAATGCTAAAGTTAGGTTACAAGTGTATTTACAAAACTTTCAAGAACAAAGCAAGAAAATCTGAAAAGAATACAAAGAAACTAAGATTAAATCTAGGGAACTTCTCACTCAAGAAAACCGAATGCTCTTTGTAAAAAAAACTGTTTGGTTTCCAAGAAAATACAATTTTCTTGGAGAAAATCTTATGGCCGAATTCTTTGAAAGAAAACACTCCTCAAATCTTTGCATGAAGAATCAAAAAGAGATTCAAACGATGCTCACCTTGTAAGGTAGACAAATTCAATAAATTTTTTGAAAAAAAACGCACAAGTATGCAATAAAAATGGTTATTTGGATGGTGAGAAAGTGAGAAGAAAGTGAGGTAAGTAGAAAAACTAGCTTAGTCAAAATTCTTGGAGGAAGAAAGACAATAGGGTAGAGGATAAGACATTCCCAAGTCCAACCATAGGTTTATATATTGCCTTAAAAATCTCAATCCTTCTTTATGCATAGATGACACATGGCAAAAACTCCCTTGTCCATGCTTCCAAATGATGGGATTTGCATAAGGAAGGCAAAAGGCCATGCTAGATTTGGCTCCCCCTCCTTTCTCTTTCCAATCTGATTTTTCCATGCATGCAAATCCCCATTTTAACTTTCTACCCTTTCCTAGAGAAAAATTCAAGGACTTTCTTGAAAATTCACCCTTTTTTGTTTTCTTAGCATGCCACTTGTCGAAGTGTGTCATTCCCAAGAAATCTCTTCCACTTCTCACTCAACCTTACATGCCTACCAACTCTTCATTTTTCCCAAAATCCTTCTTTTCAACTTCCCATGCAAAAAGGCTCTTTGAGAAATCCAAAAGACTAGAAATCTTGGTATGCCACTTGTCCAGATGAGGTCAAAAGACCCCTAGGCGCTCCATGCTACCCTATCGGCTTCATTTGGACCTTATCTCAACTCTTGGGTCTAAATCTTATATACCTCATACAAGAAAATGCCTAGGTTTTTATAGGTCTCTATCCTAACACTTAGGGCTTACTCAAAAAATTTCTCTCCCCTCTCTTTTTTTTTTACTCTAAATATCTCAAAAGAATGAGTAAAATAATGGATATTTGTTCCAAACATAAACAAAGTTCTATAGGAAAAATCTGGGTTGTCACAAGCTCTCTTTGAAAAAACACTATCCATGTTCATTATTATATAAAATGAAGAAGCATGTATTTTTATAGCCCCCCAAAAAAATCCTAGGGCCTAATAAGGCTTACATCACTTAGAGACATAAATTGAACACTTTTAAACCCAAAACTCTTAAACTACACTCTTATAATTAATAAAAAAAAGTACAATTAATGAATTAAATAGGCTCAAATGCCTACAACCATAAAAATATAAAAATAGACCCACACACCTATGCTTATTATAATAAAAGTCTTCACTTAACCATTAGACTATGCTGTCCTTTATAGCTTGTATCGTATGGATTAAAGCTGGTTCTTCTTCTTTTAAGGAAACTTGCTTTTTTATTGGGCACAAAAGATTGCATGTCTTTTATCATATATTCTACTTTGCCGGCTAATTGGCCGTGCATTTTGTGTTTGCTGTGTAGAAAGCACTATGATCTTTGTAGCCAAGCAAATCCAAACTTAGTGGATTGTGCACACCAAAAATGGTTTCCATCATGGTTCAAGAAACGTGTAAGTCCTCTAATAATGTCCAACTGTAATTTTAAATTACATATGGTTGACAATTATGTGACATTTTAAACAACTTGTTTGTAGGTTAAAGAATAATGTTCCTTAAACTCAGATGATGTATCTGCTGATATATATGCATTAGCTTGTGGTTCAAAAAGTTGGGGTTGAATCATACGCTGCTTGCATTGTTACTGAAAAAGAGTTCCACAAAAATGAACATGAGTTAAGATGCCGTACAGTGAATTTGGTGTGTTTGTAACTGGTGATCAACAATCTTATATCGGAGACTTTTATGGTGTTATCCATGGTATCATGGAGATCGCATCATGTGTACTTGTTTAGTGCACATGGTGTGATGTCGGTGATCAAAGACGAGATATATGAGTGGATGATCACATGACTAGTGTCAACATGGACAAAACTGCATATTAGGACGACCCATTCATGTTGGCATGCCAAACTTCCAGTGTTTTTACATAAAATATTTAAGAGTTAAATCTAGTAATTGGTGTGTCATGCAAACGTTCACCAACTAGAATGTATATAATATTCCACCAAGCCCAATGGTGGCGAAAGATAATGATGTTGACTTAGGTGACGACGATGCCTTTAAAGAGGACAAACCCTCATCTGATTATGCACCTGTTCAGTGTCCTGTTGTGTCTGTCTCAAGATCATTAAGTAGATGATATCCCCTATGCGTATTGATGCACGAAGAGTAGAAGATATGGCTCATCATGGCATCCATATGGCAGAATTTATTGACAATGCCACAATAGGATACGACTCCAATAGATGGTTATAGTGATAGAGAATATCCACAGATAAAGAGTTTATGGATGAGTGAATCACTTGCACCAAGATCAAGTTTAAAGGGAAGGTATGATATTAAATACTTAATATGTTCATTTTGTACTAGCCTACATGGTTTATGTTGTAGTTAAAGCGTTTTATAGAAAACGGATGTCGAACCCACAGGGATTAACTATGTTACTGAATACCAAAATTCACTAAATTAATTACTATTTGAAAAATCGAAATTAAATTTAATGTTTCTACTATCTAAATTAAATTAAACTATTTAACAAAAATAAATCTACGAATTAAAAATAACAAAACTTAAAATCTAAGAGTGTAAAAATATAATAAGAATGGTTTTAGAGCGGTGGATTTCACCTAACATATCCCACACAATTTATTTTTTCTATTTATTAAATTCCAATAATCTCATGTTGATGATTAAAAATTCCTTAACTATTCAATATCTTCTCTTGAATAATATCAAAAATATTTCCAACTAACAATTCCATATCTCTATGCGAATTTAATTAGTTGGTAACTTTTTATGTATTTTGAATTTTCTAAAAAATCACACTAGTCGCGGTAAAGCATCTATACTTTCGCTCAACTAATTGTGTTTTAAATCTAGAATTAAAACCACAAATCACCTCTCGGTCTCATTGTAATTCAATTGATCAAACAATAATCCGTAAAAAAATTGTAAGCATTAAGAATAAGAATAAAAATTAAACACTCAATCATGGAAATATTAAAAATAAAATAACTCAAAGTTCAAACTGTGTTCAATACTAGACTACATCAACGCTTTAGAAAATAAAAATTAGTTCATGATAAAATTGAAAAGAAAACACATAAAACTTATATTTTTCATTGGAATCGGTTGATGAAACATGCAGCTCTTGCCTCGTCCTTCAGATCCTTTTCCTAAAAAAAAACTTCAAAGAAAGTCTCCAATTATACTGGCCGTGCCTCTCGGCTATTTGCTCTTTTTTTTTTCTCTCTCTTCGGTTTTGTCTGTCCATCGCTCCCTCTCTTCATCTCCTTTTTATATTGTGCGGCACTAGGAAGCCTGTTCATGTAAAATAATCTACAAGCGCACAGAATCGTAACAAGTAGTAAAGTGTTTTATAGAAAACAGATGTCGAACCCACAGAGATTGACTATATTATTGAATATCAAAATTCACTAAATAAATAACTATTTGAAAAATCGAAATTAAATTTAATATTTCAACTATCTAAATTAAATTAAACTACTTAATAAAAATAAATCTACGAATGAAAAATAATAAAACTTAAAATCTAAAAATGTAACAGATATGATGAGAATTGATCTAGAGCGGTTGATTTCACCTAACAAAACCCACACAATTTATTCTTCCTAATTATTAAATTCCAATAATCTCCCTTTGATGATTAAAAATTCCTTAACTATTCACTATATTCTCTCGAATAATATCAAAAATATCTCCAAGTAACAATTTCATATCTCTATGTGAATTGAATTAATTGGAGACTCATTACGTACTTTGAATTTTCTAAAAAATCATACTAGTCGCAGTAAAACATCTCCATTTTCGCTCAACTAATGGTATTATAATTCTAAAACTAAAACCACAAATCACCTCTCGGTCTCATTGTAATTCAATTGATTAAATAATAATCCGTAAAAAATTGTAAGTATTAAGAATAAGAATTAAACACTCAATCATGGAAATATTAAAAATAAAATAATTCAGAATATAAACTGTGTATTCAATGCTAGACTACATCAACGTTCTAGAAAATAAAATTTAGTTCATAATAAAATTAAAAAGAAAACAAAGAAAACTTATGTTTTTCATTAAAGTCGATTAATGAACATATAGCTCTCGCCTGTATCATTTAGATCCTTATCCTCTAAAAAACTCAAGGAAAGTCTCTAAAAATATTTCTCCACCTCTAGACTTTTTTCCTTATTTTCAAGTCTGTCTCCCCTTCTGCGGCGACGAGCATCAAGTAAATATATATAATGCAGCGCCTCCCAAGTCCAAATGAGTGCCATATCATAAAAGGAGTCAACGATCGGCTGCTTTTTGAATTGAAATGCTATCCGGTGAGGCAATTAGTGGGCTTATATTTAGAGTAAATCACGTGCGGGTCCATGAGTAAGGCGTTCCAGCCCGTGTTCAAGTAGAGAATTGAATTAATTCCAAATGTGAGGTGGCTTGCCGTGTCCTGCTTTCTAATCTTCAAAGGGGCGTGTCCCACAAATGATTTAACACCACGAAATAAGGCCTTGAAGGATTGATTGAAGAGATTAAAGGCCCGTTAGCTCCTTTTTGCATTCTATTTTCTTTTTTTTTTCTTTCTCATTCCTTTAACAAAAAGATAAATAAAATAAAAATAAAAATAACAACTTTTTAGAAATAAAATGATAATAAAATCATGTAAAAATTACATTTATCAAAACCGTCTCAAATTGAAGTGCCGTGCCTCAACATAAGTCCATCGTGCGGATTAAGATCAGAGGATGCGTTTGAGCCCATGTGTTTGGCCCTTTATTATGGACTAAAATATATGTAGCTGGTCTCTTACATGAATTCAGTCCGTGCGTTTAAAAACATGCTGCTTGTATTTGCTGAAATTGAAGTGGGGCCGACTGAGGTATTGAGGCCTTGTGGGTTTATGTGGCATCTTATATGTCAATCGTGAGTAGAGCCCATTAATTCCACTTAAATTGAAGTGTGCCGCTGGTCCACTAGAGTAGGTTCTCAATGCATGCATGCATGCATATATACATACATATATATATATATATATTCGATAGAAATAACGTATAAAATATATTTATTTAATTTAATTTTTAATTAAAATTTAATAATTATTTATAATTAAGTAGATGATTAATAATTATATGTTTTCATATATTATAAAAAAATTTATCAAACTTGTTTGAAATAATTTTGATTAAAGTTTTAACAAAATGTTAGTTCAAGATATGATATTTTTTTAATTCCAAGATGATAATTTAACATATGTATTATTTTGTACGGCCTCAAAGTAGAGGACATTAAAATATCTATATTTTTTTAGTTATGTGATTATTTTTAAGAAATAATATGAGTTTTTTGAAAAAATAAATTATATAGTTTATAATTTATATAAGAATGTTATATTATAAATTATAAATTATAAATTATAATTTATATAAATTTATTTAATCATATATATTTCAATTAAATATCAAACATATAATATTAATTATATTTATTACTTATTATTACCAATTTAATATAATTATAATAAATTGTATATACCGTATATTAACTATATATACCGTATATATAGTTAATTAAATAAATAATTCATTCATTTTAAAATTATAAATTATTTTAAAAAAAATTAAATTATTAATCATATAATAGGAATAAAATTTTCATGAATAAAATTAAACTCTCTAACGTATAAATTGTTATGAATGGTTTATTTCTATATATATTGTTATATTTATGTATTCTATACTATTATTGTGTCATTCTATACTATTATTATTCTATATTTATTTTACATAAAATAAAATTAAAAAATATGTCCTAAGTAGGAATTTTAAAATAGAAATTTCTAGCATTATTTATGGGCTTAATGAATTGTATTTAAAATATTAAATGGTATTAAATAGATATTAAATGAGTTTTAAATGGAAAGTTTACTATTGTAGAAATTTGAAGAGGTAGAATTAATTTTAATGCCAAGAACATTATTTCAGTGAATAAATTTAATAAATTGTGTTTAAAACGGTAATTTTCATTAGATGCAATATTAATTTTAACAGAAATTAATGGAAAGTGTTAACTTTAACGGAGAAATAATAATTTCCGTTAAAATAAGAATTTCCGTTAGATAACCACTTTATATATATATATATATATCTCTCTACGTATATATGTTGCTTAATATATATATATATATATATATATATCTCTACGTATATATGTTGCTTAAGACAAATGTTAAGTGTGGTTCATGTTGAATTAAATCTCCAAGCAAAGTCAAATGCCGTTTAAGTCTAAAGCCCCTCTTTGTGAATATTTTTCTTTCTTTTCTTCTCATTCCTTCAATAAAAAAAAAAAACAATTAAAGAAATAAAAATAAAAATCTAATTAAAAAAAAAAAATAAAAGAAAACTAGCAACTTTAATAAGTAAAAAGGCAATAAAATTTATACAAAAATTACACTTATCAGTTACTTCATCCACTATGCTTGTTATGGTTGATAAGCATTATGTCTCACCATTTAATTGCCTTAAATGGATTCTCCTAGTGTTTATGGTTGATGAGCATTATGTCTCAAAATTTACTTAATCCACTATGCTTCTTATGATTGCCTTAAATGGATTTTAGAGTGTGTGAATTTGTCTCGAGTAAGCAGTTTTGCCCCAAGCCGGGTGAAGTGATATTGGCTATTCACCACTAAAGTGGTAGCTCAGTTGGTATGTGTTGAACCCAAGGTTTCAAGTTTCGTGTAATTATAAATATACACATGGATTTTGATGATAACAAATGAATTCAAAAAATAAAGGAGTCTCAAGCTCAAGTTGTCCACATAATAGAATCAAGCACATCAAGGAACCAAGCATAAGTAAGAAGGGAACAAGTTCACATTAAAATCATCGAGTAATGTTATAAATCTCTTAAAAATTTGAAATTAAGATTAAGGCTCAAAATTAATATTTTATCATAAAACATTAAAATACATTTTCCACATGTGCATGAATATTTTGAAAATTAAATTTGAAAATTTTGAAAGATGATTGATTGTCATCTTTCACATGTGCCTGACATGATTAAAGGTTTGAACTTTGAAAATATTAAGATGATTGATTGTCATCTTTCACATGTGCATGTTTTATTTGAATATTTTCAAAAGTGATGGATGCTTTTCTTGACTTATGCAAAAGGTATATGTCTTTGTTTGAAAATTTTGAAAAGTAAAGTGTGTTCCTTTTGTCACATGCAAAAAGTAAAAAGATTAGGTTTGAAATTTTTGAAAAGTGAATGATGATGTCTTTGACATGTGAATCTTTTTAAATTTGAATATGAAGTCTCATATGCTTATAAATAGATCATTTGAGAGCTTCACATTCACAACACCAAGAGCATACAACATTCATTCAAAACTTTTATTCTCTCTTCTCGAAGCATTGAGCCTTAACCCTTGTTCATTTTGAGAGATATAGTTTACGCTGTATTGTTTTTATCTCACTCATTGAGGAGTGTACTTTAATAGTCTACCCACTATCAACTCTTGTATTTTTAAGAGGGTGTGTATAACCCTTGTGTGTGTAGAAGGTGTTCTACACGGGGAATAGTTAAATCACCAAGTGTGAGGTGATTGGAAGTGTAGAGGGTGTTTTACACAGATTCTTTGGAGCGGTGCTGCTCAAAAGTGTAATAGATTTCTATCTCCACCTAAAGGAGATTGACTAGTGAATTCAGGATTCTCAAGGGGTAGCTTGAGGCGAGGACGTAGGCAGTGGGGCTGAACCTCGTAAAAATACTGAGTTTGCTTTCTCTTACCCTACTCTTTACATTTCTTACAGTTTTATATTCTGTTTATATTTTATATTGTGTATTTGATTAATAAGTATTAATTTTTAAAAACTAACCCAATTCACCCCCCTCTTGTATTAGTCATCTGGGCAACAATTGGTATCAGAGTTAGAGCTCTGTTATAAGATTAACTATCTTTTGAGTTAAGATCTTATGGCTAACATTGCAGTTTCATTTGGTGAAGGTCAATCTAGCAGTTGGCCTCCACTCTTTTGCGGAGACAATTACTCATTCTGAAAAGTTAGAATGAGAATATTCCTTCAGGCTCAAGGTCGAGAAATCTGGAAATGCATTGTAAATGGACCTTATATTCCAACAAAAGTGGTTGATGGAGTAAAGGTCAAAAAGGAAGGAGAAGAGTTTGATCGTGAAGACGATAGACTTTATACTTTAAATTTAACTGCTATGAATTTATTATATAATGCTCTCAATGGTAATGAGTTTAATAGAGTAATGACTTGCGCTACAGCAAAGGAAATTTGGGATAACTTGGAAGTTACTTATGAAGGAACTTCTCAAGTGAAGGAATCAAAAATTTATATTCTTACTCATGAATATGAAATGTTTAAGATGAATGATGATGAATCTATTTCTAGTATGCACACTCGTTTTACTAACATCATAAACAGCTTGACAACTCTTGGCAAAGTTTATTCCAAAGTGGAGATAGTAAGAAAAATTCTCAACTCTCTACCAAAACGTTGGGAATCAAAAGTGACAGCGATTCTTGAAGCTAGAGACCTTAAGAAGCTCGAGGTGAATGAACTCATCGGGTCACTTATTACCCATGAGTACACATTGAAAAGAGGAAAAGAAGAAGGAAAGCCAAAGAAGAGCTTAGCACTTAAAGCTGTTCCACATGAAAGTGAAAGTGATGAAGATGAGGAAAATGACGACAAAGATGAAGAAGTTGCGATGATAATAAGAAGAATTCAGAGGTTCTTAAAGAAAAATAAAACTCCAACGAAATCTTTCAAAAAGTTTTCCAAGAAAGATTCAGGTAAAATGACACTTTAATTTGTTATAAATGCAATAAGTTTGGTCATATCAAGTCAGATTGTCCTCTGCTAAAGAAAGATCGAAACAAAGGCAAAAAAGTAATGAAAGTTACATGGGATGATAATTCAAGTAGCTCAGATAGTGAAGCAAGCAATGGAGAATCAGCAAATCTTTGTCTTATGACTAAATATGACATTGAGGTAACAAATCTTGATAATATTGAAGATCCTTCATATGAAGAATTGTAAAATGTTTTAGAAGAGGTATATGAGAAATTTGAAAAATTGGGTATCAAGTATACTGCTTTGAAAAAGAAAAATTCTTCTTTAACAAACGAAATTGATATTTTAAGAAAATAAAATATTGTTTTGAAAGATGAAAATCTTGAGTTGAAGAAAAAGAAAACTGATTTAGAAAATATTATTGAAAACTTTACGAATGGAAAAAGAAATTTTGAAAAACTTCTTGATAGTCAAAGATGTGTTTTTGACAAGGCAGGCTTGGGATATATGCCAAAACAAAAATACAAACCTTATAAAAATTTCTTTGATAATCCTTCTACATCAAAGTCCAATATTCAAAATTCTTTTCATAAAAATAATTTTGTTAAAAAAAGATACTATTATAATCACTCAAGTTCTTCATATATGTCACATGCTATTTGCAATTTTTGTAATAAAAATGGTCATAATTATCATACTTGTCCTATTAGAAGAAAACATACAATGACTATTAGGGCCATATGGGTACCTAAAAATCTTATTTCTTCTAATACTAATAAATAAAGGACCTAAAGAACTTGGGTACCAAAAAAAATCATTTTAATTGTTTTTTATAGGTGTACATGAAGTCCTCCACAAACAAAAATAAATGGTTTTTAGATAGTGGATGTTCAAGACACATGACGGGAGACAAGACTAAGTTCTTTGATCTTAGATTTAAAGAAGAATGACACGTGACATTTGGAGACAACTCGAAAGGGAAGATCGTGGGAATAGGTAAAATTGGTAATGAGTCTTCTCTCATAGTTGAAGATGTTCTACTTGTTGAAGGTCTAAAACATAATCTTTTGAGTATAAGTCAATTATGTGATAAAGGATTTATAGTTACTTTCAAAATGGATAAGTGCATTATTTTGAAAGATCATGATTGTAATATTTGTTTTATTGCTTTTAGAAGCAACAATGTTTATACAATCGATTTTGAAGAAATTACCTCACAAGATGCTATTTGTTTTTCAGCTCAAAATGAAACTAATTGGTTATGGCATAGAAGACTAGATCATACCAATATGGAACTTATTTCCAAACTTTCAAAAAATGATCTTGTGAGAGGTTTACCAAAGACAAATTTTCTTAAAGACAAAATTTGTGATGCATGCCAATTTAGTAAACAAACAAAAACTTCTTTTAAAATCAAGAAACATATTTTCACTACTAGACCACTGCAACTGATACACATGGATCTTTTTGGACCAAATAGAGTTGCAAGTTTATGAGGAAAATATTATGCATTTGTTATTGTTGATGATTTCTCTAGATATACTTGGGTCATCTTTCTTGTTCATAAAGATGAGGCACATAATGTTTTTACCAAGTTATGCAAGAGAATTCAAAATGAAAAGGGTTATACTATTTCAAGTATCCGAAGTGATAGGGGAAAATAGTTTGTTAATAAAAATATTGAAACATTTTGTGATGAAAATGATTTTGTGCATAATTTTTCTGCTCCTCGAACTTCTCAACAAAATGGGGTAGTAGAGAGGAAAAATAGATCTCTTTAAGAGATGGCAAGAATAATGCTCAATGAGAACAACTTGCCTAGTTATTTTTGGGCCGAAGCGGTAAGTACTGCATGTTATGTTATAAATAGAATTATGCTAAGGTCCAAATTAGATAAAACCCCCTATGAGCTTTGGAATGAGAAAAAGCCCAACATTGGTTACTTTCATATATTTCGATGCAAATGTTTTATTTTAAATGACAGGGATAATTTAGGCAAGTTTGATGCAAAATCTGATGAAGGTATCTTTCTCGGGTATTCTACTAATAATAAAGCTTATAGAGTATTCAATAAAAAGACTTTGACTGTACAAGAATCTATGCATGTAGTATTTGATGAATCTAATTCTCTACTCTCCAAGAAATCCATTGATGAAGAAACAAGAGGTATAAATAATACGGAAAGTCTCAATCTCAACAAAGAGAACACAATAGAGGAAGTCCAACATGGAGACATCAGGAAAGATCATCAAAATTTAATACAAGATGTAACCAAACAGTGGAAATTTGTGAAAGATCATCTAGTGGAACAAATTCTGGGAGAACCTTCACAAGGTGTAAGCACTCGATCATCTCTTAGAAATATTTGCAATCATACTACTTTTCTATCTCAGATTGAACCTAAAAATATTGATGAAGCACTTCTTGATGAATCTTGGATTCTAGTTATGCAAGAAGAGCTTAATCAATTTGAAATAAATGATGTTTGGACACTTGTTCCTAGACCCAAAAATCATACTATTATTGGAACAAAATGGGTTTTTAGAAACAAGAAAGATGAGTCCGGAGTCATTACTAGAAATAAGGCTCAACTTGTGGCCCAAGGTTTCAATCAAGAAGAAGGAATCGATTATGATGAGACATATGCACCAGTCGCAAGATTAGAAGCTATTCGAATGCTACTTGCATATGCTTGTTATAAAAATTTCAAACTTTTTCAAATGGATGTTAAAAGTGCTTTCTTAAACGGTTTTATAAATGAAGAGGTATATGTTGAGCAACCTCCAGGTTTTGAAAATCATATTTCTCCAAATCATGTTTTCAAACTCACAAAAACACTATATGGACTCAAACAAGCTCCTAGAGCGTGGTACGAGAGACTCAATGGTTTCTTGATTGAAAAAGGCCTTTCAAGAGGAAAAATTGATATAACTCTTTTCATTAAATACGAAAATGATGATATTCTTTTGATTCAGATTTATGTTGATGATATAATATTCGGTGCTACTAATGAAAATATGTGCCAAGTTTTTGCTAAGACTATGCAAGAAGAATTTGAAATGAGCATGATGGGAGAGCTTACATTCTTTCTCAGATTACAAATTAAGCAAGCAAAAAGTGGGACATTCATCAATCAATCGAAATATATTAAGGAATTGCTGAAAAATTTTGGGATGGAAGGTGCTAAGGAAACTGGAACACCAATGAGCCCATCCACTAAACTTGATAAAGATGAATCCGGTAAACCAGTTGACTCGAAGGTATATCGAGGTATGATTGATAGCTTATTATATTTGACAGCCAGTAGACCAGATATTATGTTTAATGTGTGCTTATGTGCACGCTTTCAATCATCTCCAAAAGAATCACATTTAATTGCAGTTAAGCGCATTCTTAGATATCTTAGTGGTACAATTAACTTAAGGTTATGGTACCCTAAGCATACATCTTTCGATCTAATCAGCTACACAGATGCAGATTATGCTGGCTGTAAAATTGATCGAAAAAGCACTAGTGGAGCATGTCACTTCTTAGGTCATGCACTAGTTTCCTGGTTTAGTAAAAAATAAAATTATGTTGCACTATCTACTGCTGAGGCAGAATATGTTGATGCGGGTAGTTGTTGTGCTCAAGTTCTTTACATGAAGCAACAAATTGAGGATTTTAAACTTATATACAATCACATTCCAATCAAATGTAATAATACAAGTGCTATAAATCTTTCAAAGAATCCAATACAACATTCTCGGACCAAACATATTAAAATTAGATATCATTTTCTTAGAGATCATGTGCAGAAGGGCGATATTGTATTAGAATTCACTAGTACACATGATCAATTGGCAGAAATTTTCACAAAACTCCTACCAGAAGATAAACTATGCATGATTAGAAGAGAAATAGGAATTATGCATGCCATGAATATCTGCTAGATACTTTTATTCTATTATCTTAAATGACCTACAGAAACTTGAGACGTTTAGACTCAGCATTCAAATGCATTTGCTCCTCATAAATTATCATGCCATCCTTGTCTAAAGGATTAGGCAATCGAAATGCAGAGGCAAGTAAGGATTTTAAATCCTTATTCTGTTGTTTTAAGTCTACTATTTTTCTGTTAGACTCTTGAACAAGTCGTTGAAGAATATCGATCTTCTCATTAAGCTTCTCTATCTCGCGGGTTTTAGACTGTAACCGAGCGGAAAAAGCAATAATGGAAGATGGGTATCGAGTCCCGAGACCCACAAGCTCGTAAATGGCATCATGATCTGATTTATTAGCCAAATCAGTGTTTTGCTGCTTCATGGCACCTACGACAGATGCAGAAATAGATTGATCACGAGAAGTACTGAAGGAGAATTGATGAGCCATTAAGATTTTGTAAAGTGAGAATGAAGATGAACTACAACAATGAGAAGAAGATTTGATGCGGATTAGATAAACCTAAGGATTGCTTTTATAAAGATGGAAATAAGTAGAAGACAAACTGTCATTTCTTCAAATCTTACTTAGTCAAGCTTACAAGATATGCCGGATGCATATTGTCAAAAGTTACCGAACTAAGCTAGCGAGATTAATTATAATTGTCCCTGTTTCTCTCGTGAAACGTTGCCATTATCTGCTGATGTTGACTCTGTACTTGAACTCTTACTCGTTCCGATTCCTCTATTTGAAGTTTCAAAACACGAACTAATTCTGTCAAATCTTTATTTTCTTACTTTAACCTCTTATTCTTTCTGCCTTTATTTGCAAGCTTTTGATGCAGAACAGATATTTGATTGTTAAGTTGATCAACCTCATTTGCCATCGCTAGTAATCTCCGAGACATGATCGTAACAGAGACAGCATATTGAGCACTGAGAGTTCTTGATGCTGCAACAACTTCAGAATCAGTTCTATTTGAAAAATGCATCTCTGCTTCTATCATGGTGTTGACAACCTCATTAGATAAAATGACTGGTTGAGACGGTTCCTGATTCAAATCTGGAAGATTATTAGACGAAATTTTCTCCGCCATTCTATAGTTTTGAATAAACAGAAACTGGATCAATAAGTAGTGTGAAAATTTATTTAAGTATCCGACAGGTGAAAACGGTCTTTTAAACAACAACTTTTAAATCTCAATAATGTTTAATTTTTCAACAATATCATGCAGATTTGAATCTGCTTTCGCACCGATTGCTAGAGCTAGGCCTCCAACCTTTGCAGGTTTTGTCAGACACGCATGGCTCCGCATCGAATTGCCAGAGTTAGACTTCCAACATTTGCAGGTTTTTTCGGACATGCATGGCTCCGCACCGCATTGCCAGAGCTAGGCCTGCAGCTTTTGCTGTCTTTGTCGGACACGGATAATTTTAATTATTCAACTTCAAATCTCTGGAACATCTAATTCGTCAATAACATCAAGCGGATTTAAATCTTCTTTCGCATCGAGATGATAAAATTCGACTCCAACCTTTGCAGGTTTCGTCGGGCACGGGTGGTTCCAACTTCTACTCTTTAACACACCGTTTTAGTTGGTTATTACTTATTACGGGAAAATTTTTTACTGAAACTAATTACGGTTCCTTTTTAATGATGCCAAAAGGGGGAGAAGTCTTATACTAGTATTATACTACCCTGTTATATATGCTAGAATCATGTTTATATTTTGCTTGAAAAACTAACACACATTCTCAGGGGGAGCTTAAGTATTAATACAGGCTTCAGGTTCTATCAAATATTTGTCATCATCAAAAAGGGAGAAATTGTTGAACCCAAGGTTTGAAATTTCGTGTAATTATAAATCTACACATGGATTTTGATGATAACAAATGAATTCAAAGAATAAAGGAGTCTCAAGCTCAAGTTGTCCACACAATAGAATCAAGCACATCAAGGAACCAAGCATGAGCAAGAAGGGAACAAATTCACATTAAAATCATCGAGTAATGTTGTAAATCTCTTAAAAATTCGAAATTAAGATTAAGGCTCAAAATTAATATTTTATTATAAAGTATTAAAATACATTTTTCACATGTGCATGAATATTTTGAAAATTAAATTTGAAAATTTTGAAAGATGATTGATTGTCATCTTTCACATGTGCATGACATGATTAAAGGTTTGAACTTTGAAAATATTAAGATGATTGATTGTCATCTTTTACATGTGCATGTTTTATTTGAATATTTTCAAAAGTGATGGATGCTTTTCTTGACTTATGTAAAAGGTAGATGTCTTTGTTTGAAAATTTTAAAAAGTAAAGTGTGCTCTTTTTGTGACATGCAAAAAGTAAAAAGATTAGGTTTGAAATTTTTGAAAAGTGAATGATGATGTCTTTGATATGTGAATCTTTTTAAATTTGAATATGAAGTCTCATATGTTTATAAATAGATCATTTGAGAGCTTCACATTCACAACACCAAGAGCATACAACATTCATTCAAAACTTTTATTCTCTCTTCTCTAAACATTAAGCCTTAACCCTTGTTCATTTTGAGAGATATAGTTTGCGCTGTATTGTTTCTATCTCACTCATTGAGGAGTGTACTTTGATAGTCTACTCACTATCAACTATTGTATTTTTAATAGGGTGTGTATAACCCTTGTGTGTGTAGAAGGTATTCTACAAGGGGAATTGTTAAATCACCAAGTGTGAGGTGATTGAAAATGTAGAGGGTGTTCTACACGGATTCTTTAGAGCGGTGCTGCTCAAAAGTGTAATAAGTTTCTATCTCCACCTAAAGGAGATTGACTAGTGAATTTGGGATTTT
The DNA here is from genome assembly GCA_036559045.1 of Platycarya longipes. Lineage (NCBI taxonomy): Eukaryota > Viridiplantae > Streptophyta > Magnoliopsida > Fagales > Juglandaceae > Platycarya > Platycarya longipes. The sequence continues at coordinate 19,598,469 of CM071797.1, forward strand.
CAAGGGGTAACTTGAGGCGAGGACGTAGGCAGTGGGGCTGAACTTCGTAAAAATACTGAGTTTGCTTTCTCTTACCCTACTCTTTACATTTCTTACAGTTTTATATTCTGTTTATATTTTATATTGTGTATTTGATTCATAAGTGTTAATTTTTAAAAACTAACCCAATTCATCCCCCCTCTTGTGTTAGTCATCTGGGCAACAGTATGAACTGGTATTCCATAGCCTTGGGTCAGGAGTTTGAGTCAAGGCATAAGTAGAAACCACTTGCGATAGTAGTGCCTAATCAATAGACTATGGGATGGGTTTTGAAGCGTCTGACAGCTTGGTAGGGTTGTGGTGACGGGCTTACCATTTAGGCAATACTTGCGGAGGCTTAAACTAAAAATTCCATAGTGAGGAGGGACTCCTATGGTCATGCCTAGGGAGGGTAACTACACTGGTCACCCCCCACATCCCCTTTTTTAGAAAAAAAAAGTGATATTGGCTATTCATGTGCTTCAGCCCGGGTTAATAGATATGATTTATGTATGTACGGTTGTTGTTGGTGTCTGCATTCTATTATGTGCATGGCAGCATGATGGCAATACACTAACCATATCTTTGTTGTCTGTGATATTAATGCAGGAAATCGAGAACTCTTTCCTCAGACCAAAGTTGTGCAGACCTTTAATCTACTTAAGAGGACAATAAAGATAGTGGGGTGTTTGTGAAATTATAATATAATGCACGTGATGAAGACCATGAACTAAGCCCCCAAAACCCTCAAATTTCGATGCATCACGGCGTTTATTATTTACAGCCCATTACCCATTACATTGGGAATGTGTGGGTTGAAATTGGCTAGTCTATGTGTGCAATAGCTGATTTAGAGCAAGGTGGCAAGCCAATTATTTTTTCATTTTTCTGGCCTCCTACTTGTATTTTGAGAATCTGCATGTTATCAACTTCGTGTGAAAATTCAAATATGGTAACACAAGAACAGATCAAGGAGGGTGGAAATTAAATCCGCCGACTCATGACGCTGAAGGAACTGGCTGAAATAAAATACAGGAGAATAAAGATGCTTGAGCTAGGAAAAGGTCATGTGGACAAAAATATAGACATATATGAGTAGTGCAATTAGCTATATATAATATAAAATTCATGTAATAACCCAAATTTATTAAGATAAAGCATTTACTTGAAAATATTTTATAAGGATTTATTGGAAGGATATTTTTTCCATTAAAATAGGATTTGAGGCTTAGATGCATTCAAAGAAAAATTTTGGATTGACCTTTGAGAATTTTAGCAAGGTGTCAACTAGAGAAAATCAATTTGGACCTAAAGAATGGACAAATTTTTTAAATTTGAGGAAGAAATTCAAAGGGAAGTGATAGAACAAAACATCAAACACTTGGTGTGCCAAAACGAGTTCTTGGGCTAATATGTCGGGTTTTGGTGTAATAATCATAACTCCTTCATATAAGGTCAAAATGAGGTGATTCTAATTCTTATATAACTTTAAGAGGCATATTTAGAATTTTCATGTTTTGGGTTTTTGAGGATAAGGAATGAATCAAGAACTAAATTTGGTGTGAAGTGGACGGATGAGAATGAGAGTCAACTAGTAACCGACTTAAATAAGTTGTCTTGTGTTCGGCCATGTGATGAAAATTGTGATTGGCTATCAATTTTTATGAGGTCTTGGTATGTGTGGAAACATGTGGCAAGTTGATAAGAATTCATCTAGAAGTCTTGGTGGGCAAGGAAACAAAGGAAAACGAATGGAGAACTTGGATTGGGTGTTCTCAGGTAAGTTTTGACGTATTTTGGTGAAATAATCATATCTCTCTCATCTGATTTTGTAATGAAGTGATTCAAAATTATATAAAACCTTAAGAGGATGATATTAAATTTACATGTTTTGAGTTTTTGAAGAATCAAATTTTATCCAGGACATATTTGGGCTGGAACGTGGCTGACCTCCAGAAGAGGCCAAGTGATCAGATACACCCATTGAAAGATTTTCTATGATGTTATCTTGTCTTTACTCCCCATGTGTTGGAACTCTTTGAGCCCTTAATCAAGATCATTTTATAGGTGGATTAGTTTTAACCATGAGATTAAAATATCAGTAAATCCCCATAGGATTATTGGTGATCATGAGACCACAAAGTGTAGGGAACACCTCACCTATGCAGCCAAATAGAGTTGCTGAAATGTACAAACTATTTCTCCTTGCATCCTACACCTCTTATGCCTATAAATAGATGCATGAGCTTCTCTTTTTTTTTTTCCATAAGAGATACCGGTCGGTCATAGTGAGAAATACCCAAGAGAAATACACAAAAACCCACTCACATCACATAAGTGCCAAAAAAGAGCTAATTGAGAGTATTGGAGAAGAAGTGGTGCAAGACCAACCATAGACATCCAATTTAGTTTTGAGAAAATTTGATTGATGACTGAGATAAGGGAAGGCCCGGTGACTTAAGGAACTCAGAGGAGCCTAGATGGCCATAAAGTTAGTCTAAGTTTTAAGAATAAATTATGTACATGACTGACAAAATTAACTGGGTTATGTATGTAATTATACCATGTTATTATAAGAATGAATGAGGTGGATATTGTGATTTTAGTTCACCATATGATCATTAGAAAATTTTTATTCAGAACTCTTCCGCTACAATTTCGATAAATACAGGGGTAAGTAGCCTAGCGTTACTTATCCTGACACTTCAATTTGCGTTGAATTACGAACGTAAATTAGGAACGTCATAATTCATCTTTGCAAGTTAAATTAATTTATACATTAGAAAAATGAATTATAGATATTTGTAACAAGTAAATAGTTGCTGTGGCAGAAAATTGGACAACTGGGGTGCATGATTCAGATTTATGGATATGTCATAGATCTCATGTATGATTTAGGTATTTGTTCAATAGTAATATATATATATATATATATATATAATTTCAGGTATATTGTTAAATATAATTCCAGTTATTATTTTAGGTATATTATTATTGAATAGGATAATTAGTTCAGTTATATAATTTCAGGTATATAATTTCAGCATATTGAATAGGATTATTAATTCAGGTATGTTATTAAATATAAAATATACATTCAGCTATATGAATATGTTGACTACTTCATATATTATTTCAAACTTATATATAGTAAAATATAATGAGCATGCATATCTAATCATTGATGTTTAATTAGGGCATTCAGATTGGTTGAATTTCGGATAACTAGTATTTTCAGTACTTGTTCATTTCAAAGTTGAGTTTGCAACTTATAAATGATGGTAGTTTGATTGTGGTTTAGCAGGAGAGTCTTGTCTCTTGCTCGTAGAGTGAGAGAAAGGTTTTCAGTTTCCTTACTTGTCGAGAAACCCTAGTTTTCTTGCCCCTAGAGTATGCTATTTTGAAAATGATAGAAAACTTCATATGGAAGAAGACCTAACGAGACGATGAGAGAAGCTAAAGTTGTCAACAAAAGAAAGCGAAGTATTTGTAATAAAAGGGAAAGATGTAAAGAATAGAGGAACAAGAGTACATTTATGTGTTATTGTAGGAGTGATGTCTGTAAAAGGGATTAATAGTGAGGCATTCCACACGACGATGAACCAAGTATGGCAATTAGCAGGTTGGATAAAATTTAAAGACATGGGAGAACAAAAATTCCTCATAGAATTTAAATTTATGGTTGATAAGGATAGAGTTATGAGTGGTAAATCGTGGTTCTTTGATAGAAATTTGAGTCGGTCCCAGTTAAGGATATAAGATTTCAATTTGAACCATTTTTGGTGCAGTTATATGGTCTCCCTTTAGCTACTATGAATGGTGATACGGGTACAAAAATAGACTTCTTGGTAGGATCAATGATAAGAGTAGAATCAAACTCTGATGGACTAGCATGGAGAAATTGTCTAAGGGTCTGGGTAGCCATAGATATGACTAAACCACTGATTAGAGGAAAGTGGGTGCAACTTGATGACAAGAAGCATTTGATGTCTGTAAAATATGAAAGACCACAAGGTTTTTGCTTTAGATATGGTATCTTAGCACATAGAGGTAGAAACTGTCAGAGCTTAAGAGATACTCATGAGCAAGAGAATGATGTACTCTCTAATCAATTTGGAATTTGTCTAAGAGCTCGAGCAACCGAGGAATCCTAAGCAGTTTGAAGTTAGAAAGTATGGAGGTAAAGAGGAGGTGAAACAGAAAACTGAGAACATTTTCCCAGGGTTTATCGGGGAAGGCTCTTATAATAAGTGGGAGTCCTATGTTAGTAAAGTATGGAAGACAGAAAAAGAGAAAAACATAATAATCAATGATGTTCATGATGATTTTTAAAAAAGAGACAATTTAGAGTATGACATAGAGGAGAAGTTTGTCAAATCAAAGAGAAGTGATGATTATGATAAATCTGAAGAAAGAAACAAAACCCAAGAATCAGAAGAATTGCCAATTAGAAGCACAATAGAAGAAGTTAAGGAAATTAGTGAAAATATGTCTTCCTAGAAAAGAAGAGCTGGAGAAGTTAGAAACTTAGATAGCATGTCTCAAGATCAGCACCAATAGATGTCTAAAAAGAGAACAACTTCAAGTGTAGAGGGTAGTATGCAGCAAAAGAAGAAGTTTAAGGAAGTATGTGATGAATACAAAACTGATGAAAATATTGAATTGGTGGAGGCTGCCTGGCAGCCCCACCAATAGCCATAATAAGTGTTACTTGGAACTGTAAGGGGCTTGGGAGCCCCTTAACAATTAGAGAAGTTAATTTGTTAATTACTACTAAGTCCACCGCTTTTGTTTTTCTAATATAAACGAAATGTGGTAAATATAAGATGGAGAAAATAAGGAATAGTTTAGGCTATGATGCTAGTTTTGTTGTTGATATCCATGGTCTAAGTGGCGGTATAGCCTTTTTGTGGAATGATAATTTTGATTTTGTTCTTCACTCATACTCTCAACATCATATATCTCTGAAATTTTTTGATGCACTTGTGAATAAAGATATTTTGATTACTGGTTTCTATGGTTATGTAGATAATTCAGAGAAGCATCTTAGTTGGAACCTTTTGAATCAGTTAAAACCGAAAGAGAACTTGGCATGGGTTTGTTTTGGAGATTTCAACGAGATCCTGAGTCAACATGAGAAATATGGGGCTGCTCTTAGACCCTATCAGCAAATGGAGAAGTTTGGAGAATGTCTAGATCAGTATGATTTAAGTGACCTTGGATATGAGAGATCGGAATAAACATGGTGTAATAATAGAGAGGGGTCCCAGTTCACCCAAGAAAGACTTGACCGTGTGCTAGGCAACAAGTAATAGGTTGAGCTGTATGAAGATAGGATTTTCCTAAATTTGGCTACAGTTTTCTCAGACCACAACATCATTTTATTGAAATAGAAGAAGAAAACAACAAGGAATCAGCTATGTGAGGAACAAAGGCACAAAGAAAAAACATTTAGATATGAAGCTCAGTGGAATCTGCAAGAGGAATGCAGTACTATAATTAAAAATAGTTAGACTAGAAAAGAGCACAGAGGACCAAAATTATTTCAATAAATAGAAAGCTAGAAAGTTGTAAAAAGGACCTGGAGCAATGGAGCAAAACTGCCTTCAAGCATGACCAAAAGGAGGCTCAAAGAAAGCTTTCTAGATTGACTGAACTCCAGAACACTAATGTTGGTTTTTACAATGAAGAGATGAAAGTTTTGAAGAAAGAAATGGAGAATTCCCTGGTCAAAAACAATATTAAGTGACAACAAAAATCAAAACAGATGTAGCTTAAGAATGGAGATAGAAATTCAAGATATTACACAACTATGCTAACTAGAGAAAAAGAAACAATGAGATAAATCTAATTACAAGAGAAGATGGCACTAAAAAAACTTGCAAGCAGGAGATAACTGAGGTATTTAATCAATTCTATTTGAAGCTTTTTTCAACTTAAAACTCTACACATATAGATGACTACTTGTGTAACATCCAACCAAAAGTTACTTCTAAGAGGAATAGAAAAATTTTAATTTTTTTGAGGAGGAGATTAAGGAAGCGTTATTCCAAATGAACCCTTTAGGCTCCCGTGGGCCTAATGGTTTCTCTCCTACCTTTTATCAAACTCATTGGGATATAGTTGGTAAGGATATTACTAGAGCTGTCTTGGATGTTTTAAACAATGGTGCTAGACTTGATTTATTAAATGAGACTTTTATTGTCTTGATTCCCAAAGTGAAGAACCCTAAGTCAATATCAAATTATCGACCTATCTCCCTTTTCAATGTGACGTATAAAATAGTCTCAAAGTCAATGGCTAATAGGCTTAAAAATATCATTCCTCATATTATCTTTGAAAATCAATGCGCTTTTATTCCTGTGAGGCAAATCCAAGATAATGTGGTGATTGCTTTTGAAACTCTTCATGCTATGACAACTAGAAGTAGAGGTAAATAATGGTATATGGACATTAAACTTGATATAAGAAAGGCGTATAACAGAGTAGAATAGATTTTTCTGGAAAAAAGTTATGGAAAAATTGGGTTTCAGCCCTAGATGGATAAATTTAGTGACGAATTGTGTGACTACTATGTCTTACATAATTATTATTAATGGTAGCCCTCAAAATACTTTGATTCTCTCTAGGGGAACTAGACAGGGAGATCCCATCTCTCCTTATTTTTTTCTGTTAGTGGCAGAAATTCTTAACTCCTTGATACACAAAGCTGATATTGATAGAGAAATTCATGGCTTTCTGATGGGCAGGGGTAACTTAAGTGTGAATCACTTATTCTTTTGCTGATGATACATTACTATTCTATAGAGCAAATACACATGAATGAGCTGTTATTAACAAAATTATGGGGGTTATATGAAATAGCTACAGGGCAACAAATTAACAAAGCAAAATCCTCGGTCTATATTGAGTATAGTTGGAACTAGAGCCACTTGTTCCTATGAGAATTATTTAGGATTGCCAGTTCTAGTAGGTAGATCCAAGAAAAAAGCTTTCAAGGGCATTTTTTATAGGGTAAGAAGTAGATTAAGCAATTGGAAGACTAAAGTTTCTCACCTAAGCTAGTAAAGAAATTTTGCTTAAAGCTGTTGTTCAAACCATACCAACCTATTGCATGGGTATCTTTAAATTACCAAAAGCTTTGGGTGAAGGAAATCAATAGTCTCTCATAAATAAATTCTGGAGGAGCTATATAGAAAATGAGAGAAAAGTCCACTAGATTGCATGGAACCAAATGGGAAAAATCAAAAAATGGAAGGGGCCTTGGCTTTAGGGATTTTGAAAGTTTTATTTTAGCATTGCTTGCTAAGCAAGGCTGGAGGCTAATACATAAACCCAATTCTCTAGTGGCCCAGATTTTGAAAAGGAAATATTTCCCTCACTCGAATTTCCTCACAGCCAAAGTAGGAGTAAGGCCATCTATGATTTGGAGAGAGCTTTGTACTGCCAGAGAACTTATTGAGAAATGTTCAGTGTGGAGACTAGGGAATGGAAAAGATATAAGGATATAGAAGAGTAGATGGATCCCAAAACCAACTCCCTTCAAAATTCAGTCCCCTGTCCAGTTCTTACCAGAAGATACTTGGGTCCATGAACTTATTAATTGAGAAACAAGGCAGTGGAAGAGTGATTTGCTGCAAACTGTTTTCCAAGAGGAGAGGAACATCATTGCAAAAGTGCCTATTAGCTTGCATGAGACTAAGGATAAACTAATTTGGAAAGGGAATAAAAATGGGATGTTTTCTGTGAGAAGTGCATATCACACCCATAAAAAGCTATTTGATAATGAGAAATGACAAACTTCAATAAATTTGGAAGGAAAGCAAGAATAGACAAAGCAAGAATAGACAAAGCTGTGGAAGCTACAAATTTCGAATGCAACAAAGGTATTTATCTGAAGATCTTGTTTGGAATCCCTTCGTACAAAACTAAATTTACTGAAAAGAAGAATAGTAGAGAGTTCAAAATGTTCTATTTGCAAAAGAGAAGTGGAAACTGTTAGCCATGCCTTATGGGAATGCAGTTCGGCTCAAGATATTTGGAGTTAAAGGATGTCAAGATTTCATAAGATAGCCTCCTTTGAAGGTACTTTTAAAGAATTGTATGAGAAAATTAGTTCCAAAAATAGTAGGAAGATGATTGAATACTTTGATGTCATAGCTAAAGCCATTTGGAATAGTAGAAATAAATGCATATTTGAGGACCAGTTTGCACACCCAAACCAAGTGGTTAGTTCAGCTATCAATGCTCTAGAAGATTATAAGATAGCTTAATCAGCCTTACACCAGAATGTATTTCCCAAATATGACTTGAACTCCTCTTGGTGTCTACCCCCAACTGGCAGTGTCAAAATAAATTGGGATGCATCATTATCGAAGGATCTAAATAAAGTTGGCATAGGCCTAGTTGTCAAGAACCATGAGGAATTTACTATTGCTACTAAGAAGGTGTTGCTGAACACCAATTTAAACCCTTTTTTGGTTGAAGTTCTAGAAGCTAGAGAAACAGCTATTTTGGAGAGACAACTGAACCTCAACACAATAAGTCTAAAAGGGGACAACCAACTAGTTATTAAGGAGCTTAACAATGAGAATGAGAGATGTAATAGCATTGATGTGATTGTTAGAGATATTAAACGAGAACTCTCCTCTCTTAGTTGGAAAGTTATGTTTATTAGGAGAAAGGAGAATTAAAATGCCGTTTGTCTAGCAAAAGACATATTTGCTAGTTGAAAGAGAGTCTAACTTAGTCTGTTATCAGTGTTGTATTTTCTCCTCTTAATTATTATTCTTTATATGAAAGTGGATATATTTCTTTCGAAAAAAATAAAAAAAATTTTGACGGTGGTTTAAGGGTAAAAGGGGAAAATGAATCCAGAGGCTATAGCTCAAAAGTAGAATTAATGATGTGTTTCTGGCTGGCAGGAGGTGGCATTTTCAGAGTTCCAGCTAACGAGATCTTTTTCTAGTTTGCAACCATATTCGACGTTAAGGGATTCTAGCGGGCAAAAATGAGGAAATTCACATTAGAAGCTTGAGCTGACAAAGGTGGCAGAAGCTGGGACCTATATCTCGTGGAGTTTGTTCAAAAAATCTGGAGTAAGCTAATTTCGGAGGTTCAGGAAGCTGCGAGTAATTTGTATTACAGGTATGCCTCTAATCTCTTCCTGTGTTGGTGTTCCTGTGTTGGGTATTTCAGTCACTTCATGAAATTACCCTCTAAGTTTGTAGCTAGAGGGTTGGCACGAAGTGGGTTGCTCTGTTTCTTTCTTGTACATGGTTTCCTCTCTAAAAGAGATTTAATCCACATTGTACATGGTTGCCTTTTTTTGGGTTGCTCTGTTTTATTTATTTATTTATTTTTTTAGTACCTTATTTAATCCACTTACTCGAAAGCCTTCAAGCGATTCTGACTCCTAATTTGCTATGAACGGGAGAGTATTTATGTCTGTGAAGATGCATGTTATTGTGCTTGGTCAACATCTATGCCGAGTACCTGAGATTAGGGGCGTGCTTTGGACATAATGCAAACCTTTGAAGTTTTTGGAAACTTTTGAGAAAATTTTGCAAAGGCTGAAATTCTCTTAACAGCACTTGTGAGGATTTAGAACCTCCAAATTAAATAGATCCCTGTTGAAAATGATCTTCTTCCAAAGTGTAATTATTAGTTCTAGGCTTGTTCATAAATAAAGGTCTAATAACAATGGAAAATTCGGATGTTTGATTGTCTGAACATGTCACTATTTTATCAAGAAAATATTTTCCGCAATAGTGAAACAAATCTACTGAAATGTTAGAACCTGTTTGATTTGTACACCAGAAAATCATATGCTTGCACTTCGCTCTGATTTCCATCATGAGCATTATTAAATTTTGTTCAATTGGCGAATTAGTTTGATAAATCCTGGAGCCTTCATATGATGAGCAAACTGTGTAGCTGGATAAAAAGCAGATGCTCTCTTTTCTTTATAAATAATTAGAATATATGTTAGTGCATGCATGTTATATATCTTCTGGTAGCTACTTTATCAAATTTTGTGCATTAACATAATCTGCAGAGTCTAGTAGGACATGATTTTCTGCAAAAAAAATCTGTGTATTATTCCAACTATTCTAATTTTAAGCAGTGATATGACTGGTGTAGTTATTCATATTATACCTTCACGTAAGCTTTAACTAGATGGTATAATTTTGTTTTGTTTTGTTTTTTTTTATTTATTGACATGGTTAAATTAAGAAGTCCACCGCATACTTTAATATTCCTATTAGGCAGTGACTTGCCAATATGCCAATATGTGTAGTTATTCATACTAGGCATTATTAGAGCTCCAATTATATAATTCAAGGAGAATCTAATTAGTGCAGAATCATATTGTTTTTCCAAACTCTCAACCTTTATTCAGAACTTCTGAAAAATTCTATTTCACCGGTAATACATTCCTCACATTTATAAATTGCCATAATGTTTAAGGTACACCAACGGTTAATAAGAGAAAATTCGAGTGTCTATGTAATTGGTCCTTTTCGTATGAATGTTAACTGGACAGACATACAAACTTAATTCATCAAATTACTTATTCTTTTCTATGTGCACCTGCAATGTGGAGGTTCCATACAAGGACCAACTACGTGTCAGGTAATTTTGATCTTAACTTATCGTTACATTCATGATTATGCTTAACCGTTATTGATATTGGCTGCATTGCAAATTCTAATTAATCTGTTGTGGTATGAAATGGGCAGATTAATGAGTTATTCTTAATGTCATGCCAAAATCAGAATTAATGAGGGGACAAGGTGTTCGAGGAAGGGGAGGAAGTCAGGTTTTAGGTGTTAGACGACAAAGAGCTTATTGTGAAATTAGAGCCTTCGCATGTACTGGTGTAGCGTTGAATAGGTACACACCATATGATGATACTGATGGTACCTTTGATGAGGCAACCGAACATCAAAGCGGATATTGGGAGTTGCCACGCAACATTCCAAGGCTGCCGAGCCGAGACTCACTACAACAGATAAGACTTTTTGCTGCATTTTGTTTAGCTGAGAGTTAAATTTTGCTGTAAATAGTAGCATTTGCTGCGTTTTCTCGCCGCAAATAGTAACATTGCTGCGAGAAATTTGGCATTTGCCACGAGAAATTAGGCTTATTGTCACGCCCAAATAGCCGCGGTTAACCCACGATCTTAAAAACGCGGCAAATGACTTTTTGCCGCGATTTTGAAGCTTTTGTGGCGATTTTGAGGTTTTTTACGGCGATTTTGAAGTTTTTTGCGGCGAGTTATGAAACGCCGCAAAAAGCCTTATATGTTGTAGTGACTAATATATAGACGAGGGTGGTAAGCTAAACATTTTCCTATCTTAGATACTTGGATTTAGTTATGTTATGTGCTAATCAAAGTAAGTCTAGTCAAGTTACTGGATGCCACCACTTTGCGGGCCTACAAAAGAAACGTGGAAGCCCGCTCAGTGCACCAAGTTCGATAAGCTTAGAAAGCACAGGAATGTAACATTGAAGATAAACAATGGAAAGATGGCGCCCTGCTGTGAGAATGGCCAAATGATCACAACAAGGATAACATGGATGGTGAACACCATGCCGACATCAGTTAAGCAAAATGGACCGATGGACCAAAGTCCGATAAGGATGAGTTGATCGAGTGTGTCCGGGTAAGCTTTGAAATCAATTAATTGCTGAATTACTTGGAAGTTAATATAATTAGATGAATCTAACGAATTAAAATCATGTGTAGGAGGATTTCGTATTGGATTGAGACCTATATAATCATCGGATGGCAGTTTGGAAACAATTGCACAAGTGATTTAATGCCTTTCACTATGTTTTGCACAAGAAATATTTGGCATATGACAACTATGACGAAGCTTTGGCTAGTGGGAGCAGCGTGGTGGACCCCCTGGCATGGGTGAAATTGTGTGGGCGATGAAAGAGTGAGTTGTTCAAGGTACAAATATGCATAAATTATGGAAACCATATCTATGATGAAATCCTATACGTATGCTAATTAGCATAACCACATGGTGTTAACATTTGGGCTATTGTGGCAGAAAATATCAACAAAAAATTGAGAAAATCGGAAGTTGTTGAACATTAATCACACAGCAGGGCAGAAGTCATTTGTTCGTATATTGCAGGAAAAGGTACGTCTTTATGGATTCTCAAAACCAACGCATGTAATCCTTAATCTAGTTCTGAGAATAGGGTGCACCACAGTTTGTAATGTGGTAGTGGTGTATATGATTTTTTTTGTTTGGGCTGGAGGATTACCATGCCGTATTTCAGTATTTCTTGCTAACATATTTCTGGTTTTGTTAGTGTCATAAATACTGGTTCATAAGGGAGACCTACCCCTTCGTGTACTTTATTTGTTGAAGAATAAATAAGATGTTACTAGTATAACTTAGTTGTTTTTTATACATGGAAAGTGCTGCCATCAGTCTTTATAAAATTTTAGATTGCGTTCTATTTAAAACCTTAGTGCCAAGCATGTTTTTCATGCACATGACCATGTGTTTATTTAAACCCTTGCAAATTTGTTGGTTTCCAGTGAACATCACACTAACGACATGCAAACTTCCTATATAGCGTTCTGATAATGCAAACCTAGTGGATTTCTACGAGGAGGTTCATTGGTCAGAAAAGAAAGATAAATTTGTGATAGAAGAAGCCATGGAAAATTTACAGGTAAGCACAACCTTCCTTTTATATATTGGTCATACAACTTGTGAGAAAGGATAATATTAATTAACTTGGACCCGAGTAAGACTTCTTAGCACAAGTATCCGAGTAATACATTTGCATTTAATGTTCTATATGCTGAAAGAGATGGTTGGTACGGAGGATGCAGCAGCAGGCGTATTTCGGGAGGTACTTGGGAGTAGACCTGGCTACAAGAGAAAAGGAGTGTAAGTGTGACAAGGAATACACTGCTACTTTGGACCGATATAAGAAAGATGCTGAACATTACAAAAAAGAAATTGAGGACATGAAAGCCAATCATATCCTAATGATGGAGAGACAACTTGAAACCAACCGTATATTAAACTTTTTACTGGCATGTGAATGGGGATCTGAAGGAGAACCTCTCAGGGAGATTCCCCGGGATGCTTAGCACTTATATAAGTTTTTTTGCATTTCAAACCTTTTTGGGCTTTTTGGTTACAGGGGTGTAGTTTGGTACTGTATTTGGTGGGTTTTTATGAGTTAATGGGTGTGGAAGACCAATTCTACAAGCTTTTTTGGGAGCTATTTGGAAGATGTAGCCTGCATATTGCATGGGATGATAATGTGGAAAATAGGTATGGCTTAGTTTTACAGTCTTTTGAAAAGGGTAAGGTTGATGGCGCTGGTATATGGTTTCTTTAGTTATAACTACATTGTCTAGTTTCATGGCATGTTAACTTCTAGTTTGTATAATTACAGGTATGGTCCCTTGAAGGCCGTTGGGAATGGAAAGATTTATACATCGGATAACAAAATGTTCCTGATGCTGTCGTGTACACCAGATAGCAGACTTGGTGTTTTGCAGAATGGATGGCAATTTTCTGACTAGCACTAATCTATCATCGCAGGTATGTGTTTTCTTGCAGGTACATTTCCCATGCCACTACTATATCGAGAAGTGATAATATGAATGTACACAAACCTACATAGAGATAGTGAACATTGTAAATGAATTTACCTTATATATGGCTGCAAGGTGGCTAATTTTTTATAAAATCTCGTGAATTCATTTCCTGCAATTGTTACAGTGGGGTTGGCAGGAAATGAGACATGGTTAAGAATGTAGATTGAGTTTATAGCTGTTACTTCTACTTTAAAAGAAAGATATTTTCTGCTATGAGAGAAAACCTAAAAAAAGTAGAGTTTGAACCAGATTTTGTAAACCACATCAGTTCTCAAATATGTAAAACTATGTGTTTAACCATGTCTTTTCGTCTCTCTCATATCTCTCTCCTATGTCTTTTCGTCTTCCCATCTCCGGCACTTCTTGCCGGAGATAACTCTCTCTAATTCCTCCATTTCTTTTTCCTTGCTCTTCCACTCTCCTTGTTTTGGTTTTCGTTTCTCCCTTTCTTTCCACTGCTATGGAGTTCAGTGTTTGGATTGAAGCCAAACAGTTTGTAATCAGCAGAAGGGGAGGGAACTCTTTCTGCCTTGTCGAAAGTTGCAAAAAAATTGGGAATCAAGGGTTCGTACCAATCCAAAAGAGAAGGCAATAGAGTTTTCTTGTTGCAACTTTTTAAAAACTCTTATGGAAGATTTGTGAAACTTTCCAAAATTGGAACCGGTAAAGGAAAGATCATCGTCATTTCCGAAGGCGAGATGGGAAATGATTGTGTTAGCTTTGTGAGGTTCTGCAGATATTTCTTTGGCTCTAGTTCCTCTGTTCCCGCTGCTGAAAACAGAGGTGGTTCTTCCAACTTTGCCACCTTTAAAGGTCCTAATAGCTCTGGTTCGAACAAGTCCAGCTCTTCAAATGGGGCGTCTTCTTCCCAAGCTGTCTCCTATTCGACGACCCTCTAGACTCCTGTGGAAAAATGCTATCAACAACTATCCTGCAGTTTGTTCATCTCGCAAGAAACAGGTCGATTCTACTTCAAAGGATTGCCAGAATTTTCCGTTGAGGTCGAACTCAAGGTTGCCTGAGGTTGGGGTCGTCAAATGATATGCTCAGAAGCTTCAGACCTTAGGGAAGTTGAAGGAACTCTTGACATGTGCGAGTTGAGCTGCTAGGGTGGAAGACGAGGCTGAACTCTTTGCTGCAGATGATCGATGGTGGGCCTGCAATTCATCTCGGGCCTTGGCCCTTTATCTCATTTAAACGGATCCGAGAGCTTAAATGTTGCAAATAATAGTGGGCCAGCTAGAGGCCCATTTGTTAGGCCCGGTACTCTTTCTAGCAATATCAATCCCCCGAAATCCTCGTCGAACCCGAGATTGCCCCGACCGAATTAGAAACGCGTCAAGTTCCAACCCATAGTCGTGGTAGCTCGGATGACTTCTCCGACCACTCAGAGGACGTCGACTGAGTGTGGTGAATCTTCCGGTGGCTCTCCGGCGTCGCGAGGTGGCCCTTTTCTCTCTAATAAAGGAAATCTCTCTTTGGCGACACCCATCCCATCTTCATCCCCCCTGAACAATCGCCGGCGATGGATCTTTCCAGGCAGACAAGCCCGATTGGCGAGAGTGACACCATGGCTGATGTTTCGAAGTTAGCTTCGTCTCCAGGGTTCCTAACAACAAGTATCCCTCCCTCGCAGCACGCTAACAACAAGTATCCATCTCTTTTGAGGAATCAGCTAAAAAAAGAGAAATTTATGCAGAAATTGAGAAGCTTTCGCTTATGGAGGAAATCTCATGGAGGCAAAAGTCACGTATTCTTTGGCTTAAAGAAGGCGATAATTGCATGAAAGTTTTCCACAAAATGGCTAATTCTCACCAAAGAAACAACACTAGCAAAGTTATTAAAGATGGTAAAAATGTTCTATCCGACATTGGGGAAATTGAGGATCACGTATTGAGTTTCTATGAAAAATTTTTTCGCGAAGAATATTATTGGAGACCAAAGTTGGATGGACTTCCATTTGATCCTATGGCTTTTGAAAGACCTTTTGAAATTAATGAGGTTCTCGTTGTAGCTAGAGGTATGACCAAGGATAAGACTCCAGGTCCGGATGGCTTCACAATGACCTTTTTTCAAGCTTGTTGGGACATTGTGAAGGAAGACTTCATGAAAGTTTTTAGTGAATTTTATTCTTTTTTAAAATTTGAGAAATGTATTAATACGACTTTCATTGCTCTTATTCCTAAAAAGGCGGGTGCAAAGGAATTGGGGAATTATTGCCCCATTAGTTTGGTGAACGGGGTTTATAAAATTATAGTCAAGGTGTTCGCTAATTGAATCAACAAGATTATGGACAAGATTATTTCAAGGCCTCAAAACCCTTTTGTTAGGGGTAGACAAATCCTTTACTCGATTCTAATTGCAAATGAATGTTTGGAAAGTCTTTTAAGAACGGGGAAAGCTGGAATTTTTGTTAAACTGGATATGGAAAAATTTTTTGATTCTGTTAATTGAAATTTTCTTCTTTACATCCTTGAGAGATTTGGTTTCGGAAAAAAAGTTTCTTGGATCAGATTTTGTATTTCTTCGGTCAGATTTTCAATTTGAGTGAATGGCAATCTGGTTTTATTTTTAATAGCTCTCGAGGTTAGAGGCAAGAAAATCCCCTATCCCCTTTTCTCTTTGTGATTGTGATGGATGCTCTTGGTCGTATGCTAGATGCGGCTGTTGGAGGTGGTTTTTTGTCGGGCTTTGTTGTGGGTAATGAGTCTCGGGTTATTACTACAGTTTCTCATGTGCTCTTTGCCCATGACACTTTAATTTTATGTGATAGCAACAACGATCATCTCCAAGCTTTGAGAGTCATTCTACTTTGTTTTGAAGCTGTCTCGGCTTTGAGGATAAATTTGTCTAAATCTGAAATTGTTTCGGTGGGTTTAGTTAGTAACATTTCAGATTTAGCCATTATTTTGTGTTGCAAGATTGTCTCTCTCCTTAGGAAATATCTTGGTATGCCTTTGGGAGATCCCCATAATTCAGTCCCCATTTGGGATGGAGTTATTGAGAAGATTAAAAGCTATACTTGTAGAGTTACTCTTATAAAGAGTACTTTAACCTATCTTCCTTCTTATTTTCTCTCTCTTTTCGTTTCAGCTAGGGTTGTTGAATCTATTGAGAGACTTTACAGAAATTTCCTTTGGGACAGATTCGGGGGGGAAAAAAAGTTTCATTTGGTGAGTTAGAATAAGGTTTGTCTTCCGATATCTCAAGGGGGCTTAGGTGTGCGCAACCTAAGACTTTTCAATAAAGCTCTTCTTGGTAAATGGATTTGGAGATGCCATCTTGAGAGCAATGTTCTTTGGAGAAATGTTGTGGAGGTTATTCATGGAAAAATGTGGGGGAATTGGTGTTCAAAGGAAGTTAGAGAACCCTTAGGGGTAGGTCTTTGGAAGTCCATTCGGTTGGAATGGGATGCTTTTGCTTAGCACACTGCCCTTAAAGTGGGGATTGGGGCACATATTTTCTTTTGGCATGATATTTGGAGTGGATTCTTCCCTCAAAGATGCTTATCCTAACCTTTTCAAGATTGCTAGAAACAAAGAGGCCGCTGTAGCTGATTCCTACTTTATTTCCAAAAAATTGATTTGTTGGAATGTGGAATTCTCAAGAGATATCTAAGATTGGGAAGTAAATGATGCAGCTGATTTTCTGGAAAAGTTGTATGAGCATAAGATCTTTCAGAACCAAGATGATATTTTGCTGTGGAAACATTCCGAAAATTCCAGATTTTCTTTGAATTCTTATTACAAGGCCCTTATAAGTCATGGGGTTCAAGATAATCAGTGGAAAAGTATTTGGAGAACTAAAGTGCCTAGTAATATTGCTTTTTTCTGTTGGCTGGTTTTTCTTGGAAAAATTCTGACTATTGATAACTTGAGGAAGAAAGGCGTTCATACAATCGAATGGTGCTTTATGTGCAAGAAAGATGGTAAATCTATTGATCATCTTTTCTTGCATTGTGAGGTGGCTGGAATGATATTTCAGCAAGGGCTGGTTTTTCTTGGGCGACGCCTTTGCACGTGACGGACGTTCTTGCTGGCTGGTCTGGCATTGTTGGGAAAGATATAACTCCTGCTGTCATCAAGATCATCCCCCTATGTTTACTTTGGTGCTTATGGGTTGAAAGAAATGGAAGATGCTTTGACAATTGTGAATGTTCTTTAGGGGAGTTAAGGGATTTCTTCCTTAGTACTCTCAGATTTTGGGTTTCAAATCTTGTAAGGGGTGGGAATGATTGTTGTGTTTTGTCTTAATTTTCTCTCTTTTTAGCTTGTAAGTAGGTATCTCTCAATTGTATGGTCCCTGTGTACTTGGGCTATACCTATTTACTTGGAATAAAGCTTTTCTTATTACTTATAAAAAAAAAAATTATTTGAGGCAAGTTCAGCAAGTAGAGTTCCAAGCGACGCAGCCCACTGCTAGAGGTTTGTAGATGTCAATATATTCTGATCCATGCCTGTGTTATCACTATATGTCAAACCTGGAATTATGTTTTAGCTAGGGAATACAAACATGTTATAGATATTTTGTAATTAGACATTGAGTCAATTAATTTTCAAATGAGTGGCTGCAATTACCATTAGTTGGAGACCCAGCTCAGTGCATAAAGAAGCTGCACTGCTTCACCCAGGACAGGGTCTGGGAAAAGAGACATGGATGAGCACAAGTTAGCTATAATACTACCTGACCAGTCCCTAACCACTACCCCAATTCCCCCTTGCATTTGGTTTTGTCAATGGCTGCATCCCAGTTAGTTTTAAAGACATTGGGAGGTGGAGTAGTCCACCATGTTGGGCCTGGATGTGATTGCAAATTCTAAGAGCTCCTGATCTGAGAGCTTGGACATGAGGGCCATCAGCACCTCTTTGAAATGTCCTACAATTTGAGTCTTCTGCAATATCCTCGATCCCAAGCTCCACACATCCTATGCTACTGGACAGGATCAAAGAGCATGGTAGTGGACTCGGGATGGTTCATACATATGGGGCAAGCTGGAGATTCCCCACCTTTCTTCTGTGCAGGTTTAGTTTGTTTGGAAGGGACTCATTAGCTGCTCTCCAAACAAAGAATTTTACAGCATGAGGGAACCTCCATTTGCCAAAGTTTCTGCCAAAAGTCTTGATCAGCATGTGAGTTTGCGCTTTGACCTGAACTGGATACTTTGATAGAACCTTGGAGATAGTAGGCACTTTTCACAGGGAATTTGTCATTAGAAGAACACCTCCATGTTAACAGGTCGGGATAGCCACTAAGACTTGGGAGCATTTGAGAGATCATATTCACCTCATGCTGAGAGAAAGTGTCAGTGAGAAGAGGAAGGTTCCACTAGACAGGGTTCTGCAAGAGTAGCTCAGACACTTTGGCCTCTTCCTGTAGGGTATTAATAGGTGATTTGATTTGAAAAGTGGATGGAGAAGGTAGCCATTTGTCCTTCCAGATCCTGATTCTTGCACCATTACCAATCTTCCATAAAAGGCCCTCAGAAAGTTGTTGAGCTAACATGAGGCTCCTCCACACAAAGAAATCAGGATCTGGGAAGAGCGCTAAGCTCTTCCCTCTTCTAGTCCAGAGATCTTTCTGTTTCTATATAAGGGCCTACTCCACCTTATTATTTTGTCTATGCATTTTGCCAACCTCATCTTAATTACTGCTGTAATTGAGTCTCTCTGCATGCCATATTACCATGCATATGGAATAATAGCATCACATTCTTCTTTTCTGCCCCAGTTTGCTTCATATATGAAGGTTCTGTGTTGAGGAGATGGTGAGAAACCCAGCAAAGAGCAAGTGACTAGCAAGGGATTGTGGTCTGATGATTGGATTGCGAGCACTGTGACCTGTGTTGAATAAAAAAAAAGAAACTGAAACCCGGCACCATTAGCAAGGGCCCTATCTAGTCTTTCCTTGGTGAAAACCCCATCCTCCCTCCTATTGCACCAAGTGTACTGAGATCCTTTAAAACCAAGGTCTCCTAGCTCACAATCCATTAGAGCATTACTGAAGTCCTGAATTTGTTTTTGGGGCTTGGCAAGGCCACTTCATTTCTTTGTTTGAGATGTGATCTCGTTTAAGTCTTCCATGCACATTCATGGTGTTTGTGGCCCAGGGTTCAACAATTTGAGCAAGTCCCACTGAAATGTGGTGTTGAGAGTATGATACTAACTCAGCAGCTATTTCATCTTCCATAGAAGGGCAAGCCCTCCTCCCCTTCCTACACAGTCTACTACAAAACAGTGCTTAAATCTTATCACTTAAGAAAACTATTACTGGGTCCTTCTTCCTCACCAAGAGGCAGGGCTGTGAAGGGAGTTGGACTTTGAACCAGCTATATTATCAACTTTCATGGCACTCACGGAGGAAGGGGTCTTGAGGTTGCTACCAGGTATCCGAAATGTGAAAGTAGGCTGAGGTCGAGTGTCAAATGGAGTACTCTTGCCATTTTGGGTTTCCATAAATTGTCCATTATAATGTTTCCCCATGTCAACCCGTACGGAGTCAGAGGAGTCATCTCCTTTTGTGTCATCTCCTCTATTCTAACTATCATAACCTTCGCTTTCAAAATGCTTTTGGCGCCAATTTGCAGAGTCCGCTGAAGCTTCCCTCGCATGGCTAAAGTTTTGATACGGCCTTGACTGTGTTCCCACTCTCAGCCATGGACAATATGGGTGTTCATCTTGTGCCCTAGTACGAGTGGATGGATTCAGGCAGCGAGGTTTGGTAAGCAAGAGTATACCACACTGGAAGCAAACCAGTGGTAACTCATTACCTATTTAATTACATGTTGTACTATAGTAATATTACATATTATTATCATAGTTTCTGACTTAATTATATGGTAGACTTAGTATTATATGTTTAGTTTTAGTATACTACCGTTATTATACATTAGTATACATGTTATTATATTTTAGTTATTATATATTAATATTACATGTTATTATATATTGGTGAGTATACATTACTATTATATATACTATTCTGGACCACTGTCGTTCGTGGCATTCATATGCTGGAATTGTCAAATTTGAATTATCTTCAAAATGCCTTCAAACACCCTTGATTTCTTTGTCACCAATGCCCTACACTAGAGACAATGGAGCTGCTGAGTTGCTTTCCAGTAATTCTTCTCTTCCCTTTGAACTTGCCTCTATTCCAGGATATTAAAGCTATCTGCATTACATTTTAGTTTTAACACAATGCAGCTATCTGCATTACATTTGGTAAGGTCCAGTTTTGTATTACATCACTATTTTTTTATGATAATTAAGTGATGTAAATGTTGTGGTTTTATTGCAGTTATTATTAGTCATTCTCATGCTGATAATGCTTGATGAGAATAACCTCATAAACCCTAGAGCATCCAGCTGCATCCCATCTGATTGAGAAAGGCTCTCTTAATAAAATTTAAATGCACTTTCTTGCTATTGCAGTATTATTACCATATTTTTTCTATTTCCCACTCCCTCCCCCCCCCTTCTTTTCTTGTTCCCCTTGTCACTTTTGTTTTACTTTGTGATGTAGAAAAGAATATGATAAGCTGCGGAAGCAATGTCTACAGATAAGCTCTCTGTCTTCAGCCCATGTCGTTCACTGTCTTCAGCCCATATAGCTCACCATAGGTAAGCTATACATAAGCTCTCTCTCCTTCTCTCTCTTTCATGGACTAACATATTTAGTTGGTTAGATGGCGTTGAATCGATGTACATGGGCAGTAGACAAGAGTAGTAGATTTTAGAATTTATGTAAATTGGGGTGTGGAGTGAGGTGTTGTTGTGAATGGGTGCTAAGTTTGGACAAGGATTTCATCTGAGCATTACAGAAAGCTTTCTTTGACTCAACCCCTATGGATTGAGTCTTACGTACCAGACCAAGTTAATGAAACTATCAAATCTGGAATAAATGTAGTATTGCTGATTGACCAACTTATAAACCTCTAGATCAATCTGTATAACAAGCAAGAATCAGGACATGTTTGCCTTTTCCAGTTGTCAGCAAGCATATGGTAGAAGGCATATTAACAACTTGGAAGTTTCTCATGTTGGAGTTGGTCTAATGGGCTGCATGAGAAACAAGTTACTCTTGGTAAATTTATGCTAGAACTTCAAGAACTTTTTGCAGCAGTAGAGATCCTCTTCCACTGTGAGATTGACCATGCACAGTGCATCACACAGGACTTTTGTGAGGTGCACGGCTTATTTTCTGCCAGATCTGAATGAGTTATCTTTGATTTGGAGCTTAGTTTAGAAAAATTGCATTTTTCATTGATTAGTTGGGACGAAGATGGATTGTTTGAAGTGTTGGGATTAAGTGATAGAGTTGTGTAGGGAGTTTGCATGATGATGATGTTGGTTTCTAAAACTTGAATGTATTTGGTATATATGGATAAAGCTTGTAAAAACATATAAGCTTTGAATGGATTGTATGTTGACCTTATAAAACATGAATTCTCTTGTATAGATTGTATGGTTGTGGTTTTGTGGAACCATATATGAATTGTAACTCACAAAGCTTTGTGGTTGAGTGGTATATGTGAATGTATGGGTAGATACCTTTCTTGTTCTCCTTGGGAGTTTTTTTTTCCTTAACATGTTATCGCAATTTTACATGTTTTTTTTTTAAAATTATTATAAGTGTAAATTTGGATCTCTAAGATTCAGATATTATTATTTTAACGTATATTAGACTATTTGTTATGAATATTTTTGGCTTAGTCTCATTTTCTTCTTGTTTTACAATTTTTTTTTTCTATTAACATTTGCCATAATTGTAACTCGTGGCAAATACTATTTCCTTCAGAAGTAAGAAGTAAGCATCTCCTGCAATAAGATTTCTTTGTAAATTAGCATTTCTAACAAAATTGTTTGAGAAAAATATTATTTGTCATGAAATTATTTATCAAAAATAAAAAAGAAATCAACCCAAAAGATCTTTTGCGGCAACATTAGTAGTGAGAACTAGGTTTATGCCATCGAATCAACTACGAAACAACTCCTGGGTAAAGATGTATTCCGACCTATTAGTGCCATAGATAACTGCATATTTATCACCACAATAGTGTGGATGGCAACATAATTTGCCATGGTAGAAAACGGTTATTGTCACAAGTTCAAATCGTGGGAAAAAGCTAGTATTTTCCAAGAAAACTTTTATAGATAGGTAAAGTATTTTTGCCCATAAATTATATGCCACCAACGTCTCACTATTGAAATTAATGGAAAAAAATTCCATTTGTGGCAAAAACATGATTTTGTTATAGTGACGTAACACGTTAGTTATTATATATTGCTATTACATGTTATTATACTTTAGTTGTTATAAATTAGTATTAGATGTTATTATAAATTTATAGATTAATGTTTATCTATTAGTATTACATGTTATTATACATTAATATTACATATTGTTATGCATTTTAGTGTTTATACATTCGTATTATATGTTATTATATATTAGTAATTTAGTGTTACATGTTAGGAATATTGTAATAGTATCATGTTTACATATAATAAACTATTATTAGTCAATTACTGATCTATATATATTATACTATAAATATACTCTTTTATAATAATTAGCTCGTGCTAGTATAGTATTGAGTTTAACTAACTATACCAGATATAATTATATAAAATTTATATGACTAATACATAGAAAAACACATTTTTATATACATGTATAATATATATTATATAGGATTTGGAGTCGGAGCAAAGCTGAATCAGTCACAGTTCGATTCTTGCTCAACCTTACACTTACTTAACAATTATGCATTAACCTTGTTGACCAAATGATTATATTTTCAACAACTATATCGATCAACTAGCTTGAGGGGTGAATTGTCTTTTTTATTTTATTGAATATGCTCATTTTATTATGATTAAATATTATATAGTCCGAGAACACGGACTTAGGATGTCATTCCAAAAAAATTAATATTTACACTAACAATATTTTTAATATCATGCATGCATGTTGTGATAGTTTGAGACCAGGAGTACTGCATACATCATCCATAGAACAATGGAGTAGAAACAATTATAGCACATCGATCTGTTTGAACATTTTGCGAGTAGTTAATAGTTTTCCTCTAGTTTGTAATCAATATTATCGCTCAACCCCATGCTAAGTGTAGTCTAGCTGGTCATCAAGATGCTTGTAGTTTCAGTGTTATATTCAAATTTTGGTCGAAAGTCAATGGACCTTATAATGAATGTATCCATACTGATACTGTCTGCAAATTCACTGTTTCTCCAAGGTTTTGGTGTTGTAGACATCGACATCCCAAGGGGCGCGCCCAGCCCAAGTCTACCCATTCTTATTGGGCCATAGTCTAGCTAAGCCCATAAAACTTATTTACTTTTAAAAGCAAAATTCATTTAAAAAATATATAATATATTTTAAATTCATAATCTATTTGCCCTGATGTGGCACATGAATAGATCATCCAGATAATGTTTGCTCAGTGATCATAATTTTACCCTTTTCCAGGCTAGCAAGCTAGCTGTTGTTTCCGTAAAAGGCACGGACAATATATCCAATTAGCTTAATTAACTGAAGTGATTTATTACCAAATCAGCTTACGAATATTTATTTTATGATTGCGCTTCAAACTAGTAATCCATCTCGGCCAAGACTATGACAACTCTCATGATTGTTTCCTTGTCTTTACATGCAAATGATGGTACTCGATCGATGCATATGCATGCACATGATTTCTCCCAATATATTTTTCTTTTTCTTTTGTGTATCGACATGTTTGTATTGAATATTATCGTTCGTACGACAAAAGAAATTTAATTTGGTAGCGCTTGATCTGTATATGAATCCCATCTTCGATCCAGTATCATTTATACCATGAATTGCATAAGAATCGGAGAATGATTTGTGCATCAATATTTTCGCAATATGCCATTTGATCAAGAGTTTTGGAAGAAGATTTACTTATTTTGACATGAATTTCATTTCATCACGGGTTTGCTAACTATATAGGAATGCTGCCAAATATTCGAATCTATTAAAAAAACGAAGAAATATTTAAATAAATTATCGCTCATTTCTCCGTCGACGACGTTACATGGATTTTTAAGGCCACCATACATCCGTACGTAAGAAAAGGGTTGCAGTCAGACGTTGAAAATTGCTTATACTCTTATAATTGATCACATGCACGTTTATACCTGCAACCAAGGAAGTCTTTGGTTTTCCAAATAAATGAAAAGCAAACAATAACCACATTGTTTGACAAAAATTGTTGCCCCATTTTCTCTTAGAGAGTGCCGCAAGTTATTAATTTTATAGTTGGATTGGTCTGATGGCAACTTCATATATAATATAATATGAATTTAGGTCAAGAAGACATGGAGGAAGAAGAAGAAGAAGAAGAAGAACTTGACAAGAGATCATGCTACTTGGATATTACGATTGATGCCACATCTGCCTAATACACAAAGATTATAAGGAAAGGTGAGATTAAGACCCAAGCTGATTTCGTGCCCCAAAGGACTTGCTTAAGCTCAAAATTATATGAATTGTATGATCAGGACCTTAATGTAGGCATAAGGGGTCTTTTTAATGATCTTCGTCTTCCTAGCTCTGAGGTTGATTTGTTTCCACAGAATCATTACACTTCAATATGAGAGAAATGTGTGAATGCAAATGTCTCATCGATTATTCCTATATGGCTAGATTATATGCATGATTTGCACAAAGATAACACCATTTTCGGATGGTACCATATTGCAAGCAACATGAACGCATCCTTTTTGAAGACAGGATAAAAAGTGTAGGACCTACTACATGGAAAAGATCGACAAATGAATTCATGGATTAACTGAACTACCCTAAATTAGTGGATCACTTTCATAAAGAAGCATATCACTATTGTCAACGAAGATGTTTCCCGCATGCACTTCTTCTGCAGGTTCATGAACCAGGACAACCCAATAACTCATTGATGCTTAACCATGAAAAAAAAAGCAGAAAGTGGAAGATCAGCCACGAAGATACTTTAGTAATAATGCTAGCTGAGAGAGAGAGAGAGAGAGAGAGATAGAGTTTGGTTTAAATTAGGTGGAAAGTTACATTTTGGGTAGTTATTGTATGTGTATATACATATATAGCGTGCAGAACTCTTAAAAATAAGAATGCGTGATTCGATCAAACACAAGAAAACAGTAAGAATCCACCTCAAATGGCTGATATTGTAGCGTTACAGACTCGCAAATGACTAGGTTAAAGGAACATGACTTGCGAATATACCCAGGGAAAATTTCTTGCTACATGATGAGACTCAATCGAATTCCACAAACCCCTGTACGTGGAAGATTTTTACTTTAAGATCCAATATTGCCCTACCATCTCAAATTCTCGATCCCCACATTCTTTAGAAGCAATCATATTGTGCCGAACGTACACATTAATGCTATATATTTCAAATCTTTGTGTCTTTCTCGGAGCCTTTGCTCAAAATCTCTTACCTTTTGACTAGAATATAGCTGCTTAACAGAAAACAAGCTAGCCTAACACTAGAAATTTCATACCAGTTTCCCTAGTCTTTTAATTTGACCTTTCTGTACCTAATTCTTGGCCATTTTCAACGAGACTTTAGTTCATATGGATCGATTTTCTAGAAGTAGTTGACCGTCTGTGCTGAGAGCCTGAGAATGCATGCACACATGAAGGGGAAGAGTACTGAGAAACTAAATAGCTAAATAAAACTAAGTGAGGAAGCTTGCTTTGCTTGCAGTAATTTACAACTGTAGGATAGTTGAATTTTGTACCTCATTGGGTGCTGATCGATCGGCTTCGGTGGTCATGATATTGGTTGTAATTGGCAATTTATTTCTGATATAATCCATATATAGTCAGATCAATTAGGTAATCTAATATTTCCAATTATTCTATCCATCTTCCCGAAAGAACCAAGAATACTATTTATAATATTAGTGGGAAGAGGACCACATGGCTTGCATCCCAATATCCATCCACACTGCATGCATCAATATTGATGCAGGTCGATCATCTCTAGCTATATATCAAGTGTCAGGTGCGTGCGTGCTTTCCTCCTTATTCATTTTTTAAGTGAAGTGGAAAAAGAGGTTGAATTTGAAGAGGGTCCATTTGCAAATACCTAAAAGTGGATTGGCTTGACCTTACCTGCCAAAAAATATACAAATAAAGGTGAACAATTAAATAATTCAATTAATATTATATTAAATTTCTTATGTTTGAATTAGCTGGATTCCTTCTTGATAATGCATGCACTACAAGAAAGTTATTTATTTTTAATCATTTATTTTTAAAAAAATGATTATTTGCAATTAAAATGGGTCTATTTTTATTGCAAATAATCCTATTCTTTATAAATAATTGGTCACAAATACTTATTTTTCTTATAGGGATGTAGCTAGCATATAACACACAGAATTTTAAAGGAAATTATGTAAATCAAAGAGTAAGCCATTTAAATATATAGATCATGAAGAAAATTTCAATTTAATTAATGTTTAATTTTTAATTAAAATTGATCAAATTTACGTTCTTAGGTACATCTTGAGTATGGAAAAGCTAAAACAATATACAACTTCAACACAAATTTTAATGGTTTAAACAATTTAAATTGTAAATTGGATAATCGCAATGAAGGTCGCATAATGAATGCACATGCGAAAGTGTAGCATTGCTCAAGCAATTATTAGTAGTTGGGATCATCGATCACCTTGGATGTGAAAATATGCAGTACTAGAGAACCTACTTTTTGTGGCCATTTATTAGTAATTGGGATCATCGATCACCTTGGATGTGAAAATGTGCAGTACCAGAGAACCTGTTTTTTGCAACCATTTCTTTATTGCCGATGTATAGGTTGGGCATAATTGTGGATAACAAGCCATTTAGATACAACAAGGGAAAACAATCTAGCCGTAATAAAAATCTATTACGACGAAGACCTTGTCGCTGGAACTAATAGAGATGCAAAAAAGTAGGTCTGTCGATTGATGAGTTTATTATGGCAAGTATAACTAACTGGACGCAATACATGTACACGACATGTTTTTGTTAAGGCGCAGAATACCAGCACAATTTTTCTGATATTAAAATCGACGCAAAAAATTGCATGTGTTGATTGATGAGTTTATTACGGTGATTATAACTAACTGGATGTAATAGCTTGTGTATATAGCTTTGTTGCAACACAAATGATTGACGCAATAACTCCTTGCTTAAATACCATCGTCGAATTTTCCAAATCTCCAACCATTATTGTAAAATCCTTGAAACTTCACTCCCATTTCTCTTTATCACACAGTTTATTATCGTTGCCACCCCTTCTCACGTAGTGCTGTCGCCACCTCGATCACCATTGTCGTTGCCATCATAGGTTAGTCTCTCTTTTGAACGATCTCCATCTTTATTTCTCTGTCTCCCGCGACATAATGATTTGGGCCTATGCTCCTATCAGATCTCTCTCTCTCTCTCTCTCTCTCTATTGTTCATCATAGCAACAATACTTCCCGATCGGTCTCGCAATCTGTAGTTCTTCAGGAGATTTTTTCTACACGATAACTGTGTGGCTGCAAAGTAAGGTAATTTCTCACGGATCTACTGTGACTTTGCTTTGTCCTCTTAAATCCCCTGCTTTTCATTTCTCTCGCACACTATAAATGTAATTTATTTTATATATTGTGATGTACTATTTAGTTAGGGGTGGGATTATATGTGTATGTCTACACTGCTTTTTCATGATTGGGAGATGATTTGTAGAATAGGAAATCAAGATCAAACTGACAATGGGTAGACTTGGGATTTATATATATTACTTATTTATCCCTCATTATAATCAAACTTCCCACATACCATGAAGGGCAATGAGTTGTAACATTGCCATTGTGCCAATTGCATTCTGATCTCTATCTCCTAATATATAGCACTCCTGTAGTCTTTGCTAAGCAACTACGTAGTACTGCTTGACTAAGATCTCTTGATGAAGGTCTAGTTTAAAGTTTGGTACAATTATCTCTCTTATGCTTAAAATCTTTACAAACTTATCATTTTGTTTGTATGTGCTAATTTTATTTTTTGTTATTTTCTCTCGAGTGTTGTAAAATTATGTGGCGCCAAGAAGTAGGCCATGAGAGCTTTCTTTATTTGTTTGTTAATTTTGGTGGAGAGGAGGTTTAGGGAGAATGCTTCCATATTAGAATTAAAGGGGTGGCCAATGGTCATGACCCCAAGTCATGAGCACTGAAGTTTATTCCACGTTGATATTCTTTCCAAACTATTAAAAAATGGAGCTAAAAAGCGATACATGGATCCAAACACATGGTTGTTTAAAGTTTTTGTAATTTAAAGTTTTTTTGCATTTAATGTATAATGACTTAATTTATATAGATAATTATTGAGCTAATCCAATTTAAATGACTGAGGTAGAACCCCAACATTAGTGGGTTAGCACTACATGGATTAAACTGGATTACAACGCATTGATCATCAATAATTGATTATGCATGATGAAAAACTGACATGAAAACTGAACTTCAAAAATAAGAAAGTATCAATCCTCACACCTCCATTTTTTTCTATGCATACGTCCGTCTGTCCATCAAGAAAAAGTAGCATGAATCTATTTGACCATTATTTTGCCTCTAAATAATTACAATTTCCAAAAACTTAAACCTAATAACCCAATAAATATTTTTGAATTTGATCATAAAAAAATGCTTTGAGAATACCATACAGAAATGCATATAAATAAAAATGCTATATATATAATTCTTAATTTCTTAAGTATATATTTTAAGAAGAAATAATTATGTTTTGGGAAC
Organism: Platycarya longipes; assembly: GCA_036559045.1. NCBI lineage: Eukaryota > Viridiplantae > Streptophyta > Magnoliopsida > Fagales > Juglandaceae > Platycarya > Platycarya longipes. The sequence goes on from CM071797.1 coordinate 19,627,956, forward strand.
TATTGCTGTTTGCCTACCTCTGCTTGCTTGGGTTCCTAATCAACAATCGTGAGTAGCAAAGTCTAGTCTCACCCAAACAACATGCAGACGGATCCATGGGTTTCCTAGATCATTTGTTTAGAAATGATTTATTTTGCTTACTATAAAAATATTTGTTGACTATTTATCAAAATCTCATTAATATCAAGAAGGTTTTACAACTATTCACGAATATTTGCTCCACTTACGTCTAAACATCATAGTTCCTATTCATCCATGTGTGCACGTCCATAGTTTGAATGTCGATTCAAATAAGGCATAAATAATGGGGATGTCATATCCTACTTTATGTTAACAAAGGAATTACCAATTATTTCCTACATAGCTTATAACTATGTTACAAGATAATTTTTATGATTGATTAAATATGGGTATTATAGAGCATTCATCCAACTTGTTCCGTTTGTTGTTTACGATAATGAATTTACTTCTCACCTTAAATTCTTTTTAGATGGATAAAAATTGGATGCATATTGCCAATATGTTTAGGTTAAGGTATTATGTTGAAGGGGTTATGCAGTTCCTCAATGGCTTATGCTCATGCTCTGGAAATGAACAATGTCAAATGTTCATACTATATATGTCATAATAATTTCTTCCAATCTATTAGTGAGATCAAATGACATTTATTAGTGACAGGCATTGATCAAAGCTACACGGATTAGATATTCTATTCAGAGGAAGACCCTCTTAATATACGTCTGAGGACAAAGATGATCATGATCTTGGTCAGGATGGTTACGTTGATGACATCGATGAGATGTTGAAAGACTCATGCTGCAACCGTTGTAGGCCTTGATGACGAGTTGCCTGCATGCACTGAGGGAACCAGCACAACTGAATCCCAACGACAACCATCCATTTTTGAGCAGTTATTGGAAGATGTTCACCTTCCACTTTACAAGGGTTGCACTACTTGTTCAAGACTATCACTCATTTTGAAGTTGCTTCAATTCAAAATAATGGACAGGTGGAATTTAAACTCCTTAGACATGGTGTTACAACATTTCTTGAGTCGCTTTTACCAAGCTCATTCAATGAGGCACGCTCCAATGATTTAAATACATCATTTAGATACATCAATAGACATGCCTACCCAAATGATTGCATATGGAAGGAACATGCCAACAAGCAACAATGCTCTAAGTGTGGGGCATCTAGATGGATGTCTCATTCACACCATCTAAGCGACTAATCCAGCAAAAGGTGATGTGGTATTGTTCATTAAAACCAAGTTTGCATAAGCTCTTTATGTCAAAATTGATGTTTACTTACGCTCCTTAGTTGATGAACTACTTGAGTTATGAGAAATGTGGTTAATACATATGATGTTATGGTGGGCCATACATTTCAATTGCAAGCAACTTTGTTGTGGACATTAAATGATTTTCCTGCATACGCTAACCTTTCCGGATAGAACACTAAGGGAAAGTTGGCATGTCCTTTTTAAAGTTGTCATACAGAATTTTTGTGATTAAGACATGATCGGAAGCATTGTTATATGGGTTATCATTGTTTCCTGCCAAAATGTTGTATTTGGAGAAGCAAGAAGAGTTTATTTAATGAGAAAGAGGATCGCCAAATGCCACCTACACAACCTTTATCGGGAGATATATTGCAACAATTAAATAAAATTGATTACATCGATTTTGAAAAATGTACTAAGAGGAGGAAACAAAATCCTGAGTAAATGGACAAAACGGAGTATTTTCTTTAATTTGCTGTATTGTTCGTCTTTGAAACTTAGACAATCTCGATGTGATGCACATTTAGACAATGTCTTAAGTACTTTAATGAATAATCCATGTAAAACAAAAGATAGATTCAAGGCCTGAAGGAAATTATCCGAACTCGAGATAAGAATAGATCTACATTTGATAGAAGTTAATGATCGAATTATAATCCCTCCTATATATTTCATGCTACATGATCTTGAAAGAAAACAATTTTGTTCATGGATTAAAATGTCAAATCACCTGATGGTTTTGCAACTAACATTATGAGATGTGTTAACGATGGTGAGTGTAAAATATCGGGTATAAAAAACCATGATTCCCACATATTCTTGCAAAGACTGCTGCCAGTCGTAATCGAAGGGATACATATGAGTTGATATACGTCTCGTCTTGATGGAACTTAGTATATTCTTTAAATAATTATGTGTAGAGACTTGCTAAAAAGAAGTTGTGAAATGTCTTGAGACTAACATTGCCTTTGTTCTTTGCAAGATGGAAATTATTTTTCTACCAAAATATTTTGACGTAATGGTCCACTTACTCTCCATTTAGCTTAGGAGTTGTTGTTAGGAGGACCAATTCAATATCGGTGAATGTATCCGTTCAAAAAATATTTGGGCAAATTTAAGCGTTAGATTAAAAATAATGGCTGGCTTGAAGGATCCATTGCGGAGGCATATATTCATGTTAAATATTTGACATTTTCATCGATGTATTTGCATGATACATCGACTAGATTTAATCGACTAGACCGAAACATTGATGTAGGGGTGCAAACATATGAGAGATCCATCTTCTCAATTTTTTCACAACATTAATGTATTACTTCATTATAGGGAGCACTACAATGTCTTAAAGGAGCAAAATATATGTAACCTCGAAAGGAGGCATGGGGCTGAATTCCCATTATGGTTTAAGAAATGTGTAAGAAAAATGGTTGATCATTTTCATAGAAGTTAGCTTATTCTTTATTATAACATTTTTGACAATCATTGACATTTTGTTCTCTTCTCGCGTTTTCAGTTTCGTAGATTCAAGCACTATGTGCTACCGATCCTAATAAAGTATCTTATGATCTTTACGTAATAGGTTGTGGTCTTGACCCTTAAGTGAATTCATATACTTGGTGTATAATGAGCAGTATACACTTTCATACGAAGTAAAGGGAACTAAATCATAGGACACAAAATAGTGGTATCTGTGTTATCAGTGAGCACTAGGGTACTATGGTAGACTTCTATGGCGTGAATGAAATATTGGAGGTACGGTACATGGGTTGGCGCATGTATGATAATTTAGTTTTGATTGGTTTGATGTTGGTGATACCAATTGAGAGATACGTGTTGGCCAACATGTTACAATTGTCAACATGTCCAGAACATGGTATAGGGATGACCTCTTCATATTGGCATGCCAAATTTCAAAAGTTTATTACCTGAAAGGCACCCAGTTGCTTGGGGCATGGCATATCGTACATAAGATCACATATAAAAATGTTTATGACATCCTATAATAAATGAAAGATCCGATATGAATGAAGGAAGCGAGCCCAATGTATATCAAGAGGAAGAGTTTGAAGAGATTCAAAAAGATGTACATGTCGACCACAATATCCCATTATCGTCCTGGTTTCGGCCAAACGTTGTGCCCAACACAATTTTTGCAATTGCCTTATCTAAAGATGATAATGACATTCAAAGATCTGCCCAACATTTCAATGGAAACAGTAATGAGGAGTTAGATTTTGATGATAGTGACTCTTTTAGTACTAATTAGACTAATGAGGATCTACCTACAGGCACCGATGTTGCCATAGCTAACAAAGTTAGTTCATCGGATTAAAGTGATCATACATCATAATGGGAACTTATGACGTAGTAACCTCCTCGAGTCATTCATAATAGCAAGCGATTCAACATTCATAATGCTTCATATATATATATATATTGTTTGCAATTGTGATTGATTAGGTGTAACCAAACATAGCATTTAGGCAATGACATTGGTTCTTTTCATGCACAATCTAGATCAAGAGCTGTAGAAGAGAGCTGTGATTTGGTGTACATGATGTAAAATAATTTAAATTTATGCAAGATGGAAGTGCATGGACTTGTGTCAGTTCACATTAATTTGCTTATGCATTTCGAATATTGATGAAATTAAAACTGGATGGATTTTTGTAATTAAATTATAAAAATGGTACTGCCCAAATGTTTGATAATCAAGATGAATACAATTTTATAAACTGTTTTAAATGTGAATATGAGATTATAGGCAATTTTTTGTAACCGCAGCCTACAAACATATGACCTCAATGAGTCATATATTGTGAGTAGATAATACGTTTTACATGAATATATTGTGAATACGTATAATCAATTTTACATGAGCACAAATATGACATTGTCCTCTAATTTGATAAAATATGATTTAAATTTTTATTTTGTTATTAATTGTACTCATAAATGGATAATATAGAAATTGTCAGATTAATTTACTCTACTTTAAATTAAGTTGATGGTGGACTAATTAGCATATTTTTTTTTTCACATTGGGTCTTACAAATTAATATAGAGTACTTGGACATGGCATAATACAATTTATAAAAAGGATGCTGAATGCTGGATACAGGGAAAACAAAGCAGACTTGGCACTTAAAGGTGGAAATGCAAAAAACCAGTGGCAAGATGGAAAATTTTAGGAGGGGCAATCTGTAATTTCAACAAATACAGTCTAATATCAACTTGACACTTCAACTCATCGGGCAAATAAGAGCTTGCTTCTTTCATCGAAACCCCTTCATTCCTTTTCTTCTAGGCCAGCAAAAAAGAAAATCAATTGCTGCATCTTGTACAAAGTAGCAGGTGCTCGCCATTTTCTTCTTCTCAAACCCAAGTGGTAGCAAATCATAAGTGGCCAAGTTTAGGAGGTTGCACAGAAGCCACTCCATTCGGTAAATCCCAGTTTTTTTAAAGGTAAATTGTATTTTTTTCATATTTCTTTATTTAGAGATGAGTTTCTCTCTCTTTACAAAGTCTAAACAAATTTTTTACTTGTTTATTTTATATTGGAGATACATGGTTATGAAAAGCATGTATCTTTCTCATTGGGTATAAAACAGAATGTCCATAACTTCATTTTTTCTTGTAGATAATGTTTTGGGAGTCATGAGTTTGCAACATTATTCTAGGTGTTACATGGGTTCCACCTTTATTATTATTATTATTATTTGTGATTTTTTTCAATTGTGGTTATGTCTAGTTTATTGCCTCATGTGCGAGTTGCATGGGTATCATTGGGTTGGCAACAATAGTTCACAGGTTACATGTTTTAATTTGTAAAATAATTTTACATATTTTAATTTGTTTAGAAGCTGAATATTTAAAATATATAATAAATTACATGGGATTCACCTTGCTTTTTGTGATTCATAACAAATTCTGTTAATATAGCATGTGCAGGGTGTTTTGTTTAAAAGTTGAACATGTAAAATATATAACAGTTTTACATGGAATATACCTTGCTTTTTTGTGGTTCATGACAACGACTCTCCGATATGATACGCTCTCCAAGTATGCTTGTTCCCCTCATTCTTCATTACTATGGCAAGTCTTTGTGAGCTAATTTCAATGAGAAGAAAAAAGAAGGCTGCTATTAATGTAGCTTGTGCCTGGTGATTATTTGTTTAGAAGCTAAACATTCATTTACAACAGTAATGAATGGTTTTTAAATGGGAACTCATGACATATAAGTAAAGTTGATTTTGGAAATAATATGCATTAAACTTTAGAGAGCTTGTTATCATGGCTGATTGGTCTAAATGAGAAACTTGTTAATCAAATTAATTAGTAGACATGGTTCGAAGTATATGAAGAGGAGTACATTGTCGAGCGGGTGGCTTTAGGGGCATCTTAGCTCATAGGCCAAGGGTACAAGATGGACCATCACCCTCACAAGATACCGCAATGCTAAGAGATGACACTGATTAGTCCTCTTCAGATGACTCAATCCAACCATCAAATGTTGTCTTTAAAACTAAGTTTCTAGACCAGATTGATAGTACAAGTACGATTTTCCATGGGCTGGTGATGAGAATAATCAAGCACCATTAAAGAATCCATTACATGTTCCAATTGGGCCTATTACATGAGCAAGATCTTAGAATATTAAAAAAGCACTTAGTGGACTAATTCAATAGATTTGAGCTGATTTTAAAATGGGGCATTCCAAGCTTGGCCCAAAAGGAGATAAAGCCACAATAAAATTAATCCAAGCTAATGGAGCAATCTTGCTTAAATTGTACGTAATTTTCCTTGAAAAATGGCATGATTTAATGGCTGATTATTACTTAATTTGGGCATGAAATTAGAAAGAGAAAGTGACTGATTACTTTTCAATTTCAAACCAATTAGTTGGCCAATTGACTTGCCTATTTCAGACATTCTTTAAACGTGACTTCTTTGTCCATTTCAGTTTACCATTTGCATAGAAGAGCTGGTAAATTTCAAACCAAAATTAGTATTAATCTTAAACTTCTATTTTTAATTCTTTTTATTTACTTTCCTATTTTGTAACCAAGTTAGTCTCATTTCTTTATGTGTAGGGCTGAAAATAGGTTGATTTCTAGTCTTGTTTTCATTATAAATAATATGCACCCTTTGTAATAGAAGAAACATTGAATTTGAAATCAAAAGAAAAGTGAGGTTTGTTTCGGTTCAAATTTTATACATTCAGTTCGTGATTCCATTATAATCACTGGGTTGGGGTTTATTACTTTGTACTTTCGGTTCGTGTTTCATTTATAAACATTGGGTCAGGGTTTTTTTCTATCAAAATCTAACTTTTAGCCTTCTTGGGCAAATATTCCAATATTGTTTGTTGGATTTCAAAAGTAAGATGGTTAAGGTTTGCATTGATTGGACATATTTTATTCAATTATTTCTTCATGAGTATGGTGTTTGTAAGCAACTGCAATTATAATGCTAACATAGTTGTGGTGGGGATGCACATGTAGTACCTGTCACTAAGAAACAAGGTCGTGATGAGCCAAGATGACTAAATTTGATTCTCTTAGAAAGATTGGCCACATTCCTTTGCTGATAAAGGATGTGGACATGAAGGTTTCATGCCAACATGCTAGTATATTTAGTGGAAAAGTTACATGGATCATCAAACAATATGTTGATGGGTTATGCTCGCTAGAATGATATACTAGATGTTGAACAAGAGGAGTTGTGTGCACGTGTTTGAGTAAGTAACATGGCCAACCACGAAAACAACTTTTTCATTCTTATAATTGCTTTACTTCATTATCTTGCTTGCTGATATTGACATATATTTGGGAACTGATCACTTTAGGCTAACTTTATACTATAATGAAAAAAGTAAAATCACCGTAAATAGACACAATAACCATGGAGAAGGTTTAATTCTTTCTACTACGACCTTTACAAGATTTACGTTAGCTATGAAAGTCATAGAGTCGCTCTAGCAAAGGGCACTAATCTCATAGATGTAGAGATATGAAAAAAATTATGCATCCGGTGAGGTGGCAAGGACTTTAAAGTAATCACACTAGCCTCATTCAGCTAGATAGTATATTTTTTAATGCATTGGTACAAACAACATTGTCGACATTGGTGGTGCTGAAAATCTATATGCATGAATACTCCCTGTTTGCTCAAAATCTAATGGATTTTAATATACATGTTATTTGATTAATCTGACATGTTTCAGGTATTCTTGCATATGCGTTTTCACTACAAAACAAGGCAAATTGTGACAAGCAACTGATTAACCATATTGTTGGGATGAAGTCCTCTGTTCGAATCATTGAGGAGAAGATAATATAATTTTGTGGTAATTTAAAATATATGGTTTATTTCAAAACTTAAGTTGCTAGGAGGACTACTATAATAGTAACACAATTTGATACTGACTTTGAGTTATATAAATAATTGCATATTTCAGTATGAATGTGACTAATTTAGTGGAAGACCCAATGGCCAAAGAAGAAAAATGGATTTGTGACCAACATGACCCAAAAACTCCACAAGAGTCGCCAAACTACTATTATGGATAGTTTTATTCAATGATATATAACATGCCCACTAGATTAATACTTACCACATCTTACAAAATATTGATATTTAGTTTTACTTTTTCCTTTGCATAAAACTTTTGATTTGTTTATTCTCATAAGGAAGAACAAAATAGTTGAGAAGCTTAATGACATGCCACCTGAAGAGCGAACCAAGGAAGCTGTAGCTATGGTGTTTAGAGAGGTTCTTGGGAAAAAGTCTGGATGAAAGGGGTTTGGGCAAGAAAGTAATGCTAGAAATATTAGTGGGTCCATTTGCGTGTGAAAATGGAGGTGCACTTTCACAAGATGTCCAATATTACAAGGCTAAATTTGAGGCATAGCAGGCCAATGTTGAGGAAATGAGACTAAAGCAGGTAGAATTCGATAAGTTTATGATATTATCAATGTCATAGCAACAATCCCCGGGGTAATCTGGAGACTCCCGGAACTGTCTATATTTGTTGGGTGATATTTGTTTGTGAATTTTTTTAGTGTCCTACTTGGTTTTCATAGGTGAGAAATGCTTTTATTGTAAGCTATAAGCTATATGGAGGGAAGTTATAAGTTAATTTTGTGGGTGTCAATCAGATGACATACATTGGTTGGGTGCATAGGCTGTAGAAAATATTAGTTGGTATGTATATACTTGTCATTTATGAGTTTGTTTGTTAGGGTGTAAGGTATTAACCTTAGGAACAAACTAGTGAGCATGATTTTATTTCATCATTAATGGTATACCTGCTACATCAACTAAACCATTTATGGCCACAGCCCTTTGAAATAGGCACATATCTATCATCACCTCTTTTCTATAAATTAAAGATGATAAATGTTAGGGGATTTAATGAAGCATGGGATGTTCATATGATTGTAACATACCATTTAGATTTTAAGTAATTCAGTACAATTTTAGGTAGCTGGTATTGTCAACACCTATTTTTTATAAATTAAAGATGATTAATGTTAGGAGATTTAATGAAGCATGGGATGTCCATATGATTGTAATATACCATCCAAATTTTAAGTAGTTTAGTACAATTTTAGTTGGATGGCATTGTCAACTACCCATACTGGAAGATACTATTTATTGTAACATAAAATATAATAATCACTTATGCATGCCAACAGTAGTAGGAAAAAATATTTTTAGGTGCACACCTATATATAATCTCAATTACATGTGTGATAGTTGTTACCAATATGATTAATGTTTCTAGAGTGTGAATTATAGAATTTTTTTGGGCAACAACTTGGGTTGGGATGACTTGTTGAGTAAGTTGGAAAACTCTATAATATGAAAAACAATAATTTCTTATGCTTTTGATGCTGATGGTCTCAATGATCCATGTTGCAAGTTAGAGAATAGTATATTAGTTGCTTTTTCTGGAAGTTATTGAGGCGTTAATCTTTAAATTTGTCTACACTACTTGTATAAGATATAACTTGTAATTAAGACCTTAGAATTTTATTTTTTGGACAAACAAGTAACTGCCCATAAGAATTTTTAACCAAAAAGATATAAAAAGCATGTGTGGCTGGACTTAATTATCAAGCTTTTACGAATATGCATGATTTTACAGTTACCAAGCAATTGGGTAAATTAAAGCACAAATGCTTTAATTGGGTAGATGATGAATTACCAAACAATTGATGATCAAGCATAAAATCTTTAAAAATTTTATAAATATGCATGATTTTTCAGTTACCAAGCAATTGGGTAATTATCAAGCTTTTGATTGATAGATGATAATTTATTTTTCATGTGCGAGGAGGTTGTTGGCCAGATACTAGATAGACTTCGAATATGAACTCTTGAATTGAAAATTAAGATGTCACAATTGGAGGCTAATGGAGAGGGAGCGCAGAGAACATATCCAAGAAATATTTCACAAAGAGGTAGAAAAATCTAAAGTCTTGCAAAACAAATACCTCAACTTCGTACGTTGTGATGTTACTGTATTTGACTTGGTTGTTGCTATTATTATGATGAAAATGTTGCCTAATATTGATGCAGGTCACAAGAATTCGATGATAGAATAGACTGATTAATATACTTTTGTGGATATATATTGTTGGTAAAAACAACTGTGCTTGTCTTTAATTTTTTTTTCTCGTACTGGTTTGGTGACAATAATTTGATATTTATATTGTACTCCATCTTATTCATTAATTGCTTTGGTTCTTTGCATTGTGGTGTCACTGTATTAAACTTGATTGTAAGAACCATCCATGTTCAACTTCCTCATACAACAATCCAAGATGTAAAAAAACTATAACAATTGCCTTCATCAAACCAACAAGGTAATAAAGTCCCTATAAATTAATTACAGGTTCAAATATAGTATAAATGATTATTAAGTTTCTTGCTCAAATGTCACCCAATATCAAGCTCAAGACAACAATTGGTTGTACCCTATATATGCATATTATAAAGTGAGGTAAAGTTGAAGTTTTGAACATAGACAAAGTATGATGAGTCATGACAATATCACCTCCATAATTATTTATATTTGATCAATTTTAAATAAACAAATATCAACAACTTTCAATATTGATACTTTATCAAAAATGGCAGCCAATATTAAATTGATATGACCACCACATCATTGTACAATATTACATGGCTACCACATCACAAACCTATAGAAATACAACTTTAGGTCTAGTAAAAAAATAATTCAAACTTGCTTGGAGTACTTGTACTGCATGTCCATTCTACTTCACCAACAGAATATTTTAAGGCATTAGCATGCAAATTGTTTTCAAAATATACATCAAACAAAATAATTAATTCAGGGATGTCAACTCTAATCAAATCTATCAATATGGCCACTTCTGTTTCCCTTTCTCATTTTGTTTCAACTTATCCGCATATGAAGACGTCGTTATGTCTTTCCCCTTCCCCATCAATGTATTGGCCTTGTCAGGAACCTGTTTCCCCTTCCTTATAAATGCATTAACCTTGTCCCAACTCTGAATTGCAATCCTCCCCTTCTAGAATTGTCCCAAGAGCACAATCTCTCTTCTGTTGGATTGCTTGAGTTGACTTCTACGTCCACAAACACAGGAGGTCGTGTGCTAGTCCTGGAAATGTGTCTCTTAAGTCTTGCAGACTGTTTCGGGGGGGCTCGTTTGTTCACCAACTTGGACATTGGACCAATATCATCAAGGAATGGATCATATAAAAATTGATCATATTCATATGTTGGACTTATGTAGCCTGCTGCTTGCGAAGGCGACGATGAGGGGGTTCGGATTGGTGGACTTCTTTGTCCTGCATCATGCAAAGGTGACAAAGGTGACAAAGGTGGAGCTTGGCCACCAATGTTGGTTGTTGGTTGTGATGGCTCTATTAATGGAGGCTGTGAAATGACCTGTAGAAACACATTAAAATGCAAATGAAGTTAAGGCAAAAAAATAATGACTAGTAATACATTAAATTTATTCTACTAAGCATAAAGAAGACGAGGCATCTAACCGCTTCATTTGGAATTGGAGCAGTTTGAAATTCTACTGCAGAAGTAAAGGAGATACTTGTGTTCTTACGTAGACATTTTCTTTTGTTGTGACCTACTTGCCTACACCTCGAATAGATATGTAAACACCAGCCCTACTCAATTTACTTGCTCCTTGTTCATCGTTCATAGTTCTTCTTCGATGCTTCTTTGGCCTCTCGAGTTGTTTTCTAATCTTAGGAGTTGTTGGATTCTCATATGTGGTAATCAATCGCTAATCCACACTGGGTATAGCATAAATTAAAGGCATGTATGCTGCCTTTCACATGTCAACACTATAGTAATAGTGTACATAGTCCTTAGGATCTTTGTTAGAGTACACAATAGACGTGTATGCATGGGGACATGGAATGCTAGTCATGTCTCATCTCAAACATGAGTAGCTCTTCTTGCCCAAGTCAACTACATATTGCCTACCACCACTACTAACCTTAAACTGACCACCTCCTACATATGTTGGAGTACAATGTATAGAGAGACCATGCATAAGCTCTAGTCTTGTAACTGCCCGAGGTGTTATTGTATTCTGTCTTTTGCAATTCCTTCCATTTTCACCTGAAACCGCTTCATAAGTTTCTTCCGTATAGTCTTCACCATAGGTATAATTGGTTTATTTCGTGCTTGCAGAATATATGCATTGAAAGATTTACTGAGATTATTCACTACTAAGTCCAACTTATAGGTGGTGTTAAACTATGCTCTGGACCACTGTGATGGGTCTATGACCTTCAGATAGTCATATGCAGGTCCACTAAGGGCTTTCAGCTCCTCCACAGCTGTCTCAAAGTCCCTCTTGGTGTATGTTGTGACTATCTGCCACAATTTCTCTTTCAAAGCCACACCTCTATGATCAATGTCTCGAAAATTGACATATAAATGTCTCATAAAAATACGGCTATTGTTGTAAGGCACCAACTCCTTTATCACTGGCTTCAAACCCTATATTCAAAAAGTTAAATAATAAGTGTTGCTAATAATTTATTGAATTAACTGGACATACAGAATATTAGTACAAGTTACCTTCTGTCTATCACTAATAAATGTCCATCCACCTTCAGACTGCTTTCCCAAATTTGATATTAGTGTTTCCAAATATCATCTCCAACTATCTTTCAACTCGGCCTCCACAATAGCCATTGCAATGGGATATATGTTGTTATTTGTATTTCGACTAACAGCATACAGAAGCTGTCCCTTGAATGGTCATTTGAGGAAACAATCATCCAAACCAATCAATAGTTTACAACCAGCTTTAAAACCCACTCTACATGCTACCAATCCTACATATATCCTTTGAAATGTAGGAGGTAACTTAAGACCTAATCGTTCGACTCTAATCAGTACACAACTATCCTGGTTCTGTTGTTTAAGGGTTTCACAACAGTCCCACAGTTTCGCATATTGTTCCCTATGGCTACCAAACATTTTATTCTGAGATTTTTCTTGAGCACGATACAACTTCATTTTATATATCTCTACTCCCCATTTTTTCTTAATCTCATCAGCAATAGCATGAATAGGCATATTGGGTTGGCTGTTGATCATGTAATCTAACTTTTTTGCAATCCAGGATGATGTCACAATGGGATTCTTATAACTACCACCACATTCATGTCTGGGATTCATAGACTTAATCTAAAAAGTATGTTGCCCTTTTACCAAGGAGCCATATATTTGATAAGAACATTTAAGGGTTATGCAAACAATAGTAACCCGATCCCCATAAATTTTTGCTAACTTTATGGACTTATTAATATTAAGATTTAACCGCCTGATTGTCTCTTTAAATTGTGCCACAGATCCAAACTTCATCCCAATACTGATTTTGGAATTCTCGATATCAACATGTTGAAATTTAGGAAATTTGAAATCACGATATCCTTCCTCACCGCTATCACTAGGAGATTGAAGGATATTACTTGGTGGAAAATCAGATAAAATACCTGCACAAACCAAACACTACTTAGCATCCTTCAATAAATGAACACTGAGATAACAATGGATATAACAGAGGAGAAAAAGTTTGAAAAAATAGTATCATCGTTATCCTCCTCTAGCCATTAGCGAAATCGATTACTGCTTGGACCACAACTGTCCTCACCTATCCCAGTTTTCTCATGACTCGCTTCTTGCATTTCCTCATTCTCATAATCGATGGGAGATTGTGGCTTATCCTCAGCCCCAGGGTATTGTATTGCAATAGGGACAATGCATGGTTGTGCAGGCCTTGGCCTAAACCTCGATCTCGAGCTTGACCTAGACTGTGATGTTCCGACTGCACTTACATCAATATCATACAGCTCATCATCACTGCTTAACGCTTTCTTGCTCATTCAAGTCCTCCCCGATGTCATGCTCATCGAACTCAGACTAATGCATTTTACTTCTAGAATAGGACACAAGATGCAACTCCATTACTTGTTGGCCTTATATGTAGTAACTATGGACAATACATCATGGTCAGAAGCAATCAGATTGAGAACATCATGGAGCCTCAGACCAAGCTGTCTATAGTAGACTAGGTCACCTGGGGTGTAACCATAATTGGTCACAATTGTCAGTATCTTGAGCCATGGCAACCCATCCTCATCGTACGCTTCAAGGTACACCTTGTACTTACTGTCTACATATTTTCCTTGTTGCCCTTTATCAATTAACTTAGCATGATGAACTTTAAAAAGTAGCTTCCGCATAGTCATCCTACAAAATTAAAGGATATAAAGTAGTCAGAAAGGTAGTCCAAAAAGTACCCTACAAAACATAAAGTACACAAAATTATAAAATAAACATCCATCCAACCGAGAACAAAAAATAATGGGAAACAATTGTGTTTCAATATGGGACCACTAGTGCAAAAAAATAATGATATGTTGTTTCAATATTTATGGACATGAGAACTGTGAAACTGGGACCATTCATGCTACTAAGCTACACACTGAAATCAATTAAAGAGGCATTGCACATTGGACCCATTGATGTGCAATGTTGGTCACAAACATCCTCAACAACGATAGATTTTTCATTCAAATTTCATGTATATCCTCTTTAACATATGCCTATGCACAAATATCAGTCATATGTACATATATTGGAGCAAATAAGCCAACAATTTACAAATTCTAAATTTTATTTGCAACATTAAATCCTAACTTTTCTTAAATCACAATTGTTGCACAAACAACACATAGTCATCCTACCTATCAGTCATTTTCACCTCAAGAATATACAAATTCGATGAATGACAGAGATGAACTCACTAAGGTACTCCCCTTTGTAAAACTTGATGTGTAGGTCTACAGTGGTGGTGCATTGAGGTGGTGATCCCACTGGAAATGCTAACTGGACACACGAATTGATTGGCCAAGAGTTTCGCAAAAAAAACCCAATGATTTGCATTTCAAATGCTTGAAGGTGCTCTGGTATTCAAGACCATTGGTATGAAACCCCAAAATCTTAGCATCTGTTCTTCAAAAAGGGACCGACATGTTGGGAATTAGGAGCAATGACATTTTTGTCAATCCGTCTAACGTACACACGTTATACTAATTTTCATTAGTTTTGACGCGGCTAGTAGACAGAAGGGGGGTATTGTAAAAAATTATTAGTTGGTGGGGTCAATTGTTAAAATTTTTAGTTTAGGAGGTACATTGTAAATTGGGTAAAAGTTGGAGGGGAGTAAAATGTAATTAACCCTTATTAAATTAAGTGTTAGTCAACCAATACTTAATTATAAACTATTAAACTTGGATTGAAGTTAGGTATTAATTGTAATATTATTTTTCTTATCATGTGGTAGAATGAAATTATAAATGAAATGATCTGGAATCTAATAATAAGTTTGGATTGTTAATACTCACTTAAATCCCATTAACTTTATAAATTTAAAATCCCATTAAAAGTGTGTCGAATTTGACCCATTTATGGTTACGTTGTATAGTGAAAAATGCATTACAAAACCATTTGCGACGTCCTAGAACGCGTCGCAAAAACAAAATACCGTTCATGCAACTTAGCATTTGCGGCGTTGTAGGGTCTATTACAGTGAAATGCAATGTTTTGAATACCATACCGGTACCAGTCAAGTCACTTAAACAAAATATTTCGATACCGGTACTATTTCGTGTACCATTTTGGAATAATTTATACATAAATAAATTATATATATAAATCTATATAAATTATAAAAAGATAAAATTATTAATTATTTTATAATTTATACAAACAAAATATACATTTTATATATATATAAAGACAAAAAAATTACAAATATATTTTAAAAAAAAAATTCTGAAATCCAAAATCTGGTATTTTGAGGCCGAAACGGCCGAAATTTTGACCGAAACGAAATATACATTTTTTTGTACTGGTCAGCGGCCGGTACGGTGCATTTCAACCAGTACGGCCAGTACTGGTACGAAAATAAAAACAGTGGTGAAATGTAAATGACGAAAATTCACATTATAAAATGGTGTTTGCGGCAATGACCATATCAATGCAACAAAACAGCTCTCTCCAAGCGCTTTTCAATACTTTTTGTGGCGGGGATTGGCAAGACGTCATTATTTTTTGTGACGCACGGTGTTTCACTGTGATAAACCTACTCAATTGCGGTGCATTTTTGGGCATTAACGACGTTATTCCATTGACACACTTGGTCTTTTCAGTAGCATAAGCAGACCATTCCCGGCGTGCAATTTGAATTTTAGCAGCGACGTAAAACGCTGTCAATAAATGACTTTTAGCGGCCATTCCATTGATAGCTGCAAAAAAAAAAAAAAAAAAAAAAAAAGAGTCGGATTAGTACGGACAATCTTGCTGCGAAAGATTGAGGAGGCAAATCCACCTATTATGGCGTGATTTGTAGCTTTAGTATTGACTTAAATTGCCGCAAAAAAAAAGGTTCTCTTGTAGTGATCATATCGATAATGTGTTTACGTGAAGGAAAAAAAAAATACAACAACAACCAAACAAAACAAAAAGAATGCGGACGTATCAAACCAAATGAATAACATTTAAACGAAATAAAAGAAAAATTGATCGGATGATTCGGATCGTGTTTATGTTTTCTGCTTTTAGCTTATTAATCCAAGTTCATGAATATCAATCATTACCCTTTCCATGTGCCAACCAGCTACAGATCAATCAATGAATATCTTGTTTCTCCAATAACTAATACATGAATTTTTAAATCTTAATTACCAAATACCAATACCTCAATTATTGATTCTCACTTAACTCAAGTATCAAGTCATGCCATGTGATCCTCAATTAATTAGTGCTAATTAAACATGATATGGCCCTTCACTAGATCTCAAATATCATGCTCGAACCCATCATCTAAGTTAGTCTCGAATAAGTATATATGGGTAATAAAAAATACTATTCATCATTCATCTATACTGCACACACCACACATGACTTTTTTATACTAAATATGTAGTATATATATCAATGATAAGTAAAATAATTCTTTTAATTTAGCAAATAGCAAGAATAAAACAAAAGATTTTAAAAAATAATAAAAAATTAACTATGACTATGATGTGTGATATGTACATGATGAGAGGAATGATGAGTATATATATGAGTATATATGAGGGCCCATAGGTAATACTGCACGCTATGGGGGATATACACTCTAAAACCTAGGATCCGATCATTCCTGAGCCTATCAAATTAAAATAATAATAACAATAATAATAATAATAATAATAAAAGAAAAGTGTCAAAAGTACTGCTGATAATGGTTTTAAACTGGTAATTTCTTACGTACCAAAGTCCGGGCTTGCCGAGAAAATATTCAGACAATAATTTCTTACGGACCTAGAAATTTATTTTAGGGAAGGGTCGAATAAAATTAATATAAAATATATAAAATATTTTGTATTTTATTTTTATATATATTTATGTAATATAGAATAATCTAATATTAAAATTTATAATAAAAATAAAATATGTTTAATACAACTTATATATTAAAAAAATATATAATATGTTAAGAATATGTCATTATAATAAAAAATATATATATTAAAAATAAGTTAAAAATCATCTAAATTCTTTTTTATTTTTATTTTTATCTATAATAAAAATATGTCATCATGTTATTATATCATTTTATTTTATATGAGATTTATTTTATTTTTAAATTAGATTAAATTTTATTGAAGGGGTCAAGATAATTAGAGTGGGAGCTACAAGATAAAATTAATATTTATCTTACTAAATTATAAAAAAATTAACCTATATTATTTTTTCTTTTAAAAAAATATCTTGTGTTGTTCTTGTAGCCACTCATTACAACACATTAGACTTTTTGCAGCATTTGATAAATCGCCGCAAAAAACTTTAAAATCGCCGTAAAAAGTGTCAAAATCGTCACAAAACCCTCAAAATCGCGGTAAAAAGTCATTTGTCGTGTTTTAAAAATTGCGAGTTAACCGCGACTATTTGAACGTGACAATAAGTCTAATTTCTTGTCGTAAATATCTAATTTCTCACCGCAATACTATTATTTACGACAGAATTTAACTCTTAACTAAACAAAACATAATAAAAAATCTTATTTATTATAGTGACTGATGTTGTTCTTGTAGCCAAAGACATTGTTGGTTAAAGAAAATGTACTAAGTAGAGTCATAACGATATCTTGATAACTTTCATTTTTTTTATATATATATAAGTTTCTAAGAGAAGTCACATTGTATCCCCTAAATTGTTTTTCCAATTTTAACTAAAATTTTCACTTCTTATAAGTTTTTTCTAAATTTTACTTATCTTAAAAAAATTTTCTACACGTTATTTCTTATCATTTCTCTAGTCTATTAAAATAATATTATTTCTTTATTTCTTTATTTATTTTTTACTATTGTATTTCACATATTTAACTATTCGTAATAAAATACACTTCAAATTTGATATATATATATATATATATATATATATATAATATATAGATGAATAATAACCTCCAAATATAAGAGGTTACTGTAACAGTCCTTAAATTCATTCCCTATTATCTCGATGTGAGTTGGTTTTAAGATAAAATCTCAAATCAAATCTTATAATTTAGGGATTATTAACATTTGATGGACGAAATGTGAGTGTCACGGAGTAATAGTTTTCTTGTAGTGAATTAATATAATATATACAAATATATATATATAATCGAACGATCACATCAATCATTTTTAATCACTTCACTAACCGATCTAATTGTTTAGAATAAACTAATTTATCGGGGTTCAAGATATTTTCGGTTTGTTCGGTTTGTCAAATGTGCATTCCATGTGCCAACCGCTAACAACGGCAGTAACCAACTCCTCAATTTCTAAATATTTATCAAAAGGTACTGGAGCTTTGGCCGATTCAATAATTTATTATTCGTCATTGGGTTCCCTTAATTAATTAAAATCTAATGAGCAAACCATGTGATTGATCTTCCGGGCTCGTGGATGACAAACACTACTACTAGTAGTCATCCTAAACTTTTGCTCATTATTGGTAATCACAAGGGCTAGCTAGCTTTATTATAAATGTAAATTAATGAACCTATGTACTCCAGCTCTCGTGCTGAAAACTATATTTAATTATCTAATTAATTAATAATTTAGAGAGCAACAATATATAATATATTATACACAAGCCAAAAAGAGAATTCATGATGAGAAAAGACAAATTAGTGAGGGGGAGATCAAATTAATTAGCAGAAATCCAATTTCAATATTATGATGGCCTGCTCGCGCCCACACACATAATTGCCCAAAAAGAGGAGACACTAATATTGCAAGATCCAGATGCCACTGAGTAATGTAGTACATTTGTCCCCATTTGGTGAAGCCACTTGGGGTGGTTTGATTGTCATTGTCAAGCCAATTGGATGAGCTGTCCTCTCAACAAGTGTCACTTCATTTTCCAAGTGGATACATATGTATATATATATATATATATATATAAATAAATAAAAATAACTATATTCATCATACTCAACCTCATATAAATAATAATATATTATTATTCATATAATAATAAATATAATAAATATGATAAATGTAGATGCTTTTTAATAATGCATACGTATATATATATATATATATATGCATAGCCGGGATCAGCTAGATATATGTCCAGAGCGCATTATAATATTGTTGCTTCAACTAGCCAAAAGACATATATAGTACATGAAATTAAAGTGCTTTACGTATATAGAGCAAGGTATTCATGAAAAACATTGGAATAATGTTCAGTGCAAATTCCACGTTATTGCAAAATACTCAACAAGTAGTTGTGGCGTGCACAGCAGTAATTAGCTGATCTGTGGTTACTTACTCTGCATTATTGATTGTGAGGCGTCCCGGCCATCCACTAGCGTCCTTATAAGTAAGTGTGAAATGATGTAATGCATCAAGCACATGATGGGCATCAACGACTTGGATTAATAAGAGCAAGAAGACAATCTGTGCAACTCGTGCATCATGTCGTTCCATTAAGTCGATCATGATCATTTCTTTTCAGAAGGCTCCATATATATATATATATATATATATATATATAGTAGTACTTGCAAATGAGAAAAATGTGAATAAAATAATAGCACAAATAATTCTATATATTAGTGCATCCTTTTTTAGTTATATATATATATATATATATATATATATATGGTATGACAAATACATGAATTAACCACACATGCAGTTCCACTACTCTCTCCTTGGAAATTAGAGAGAACAGAGCATAAACTTGATTTGAAGTACCGAAAATTCATTAGAGTCCAAGTAATGCACTGCACATTAATTTCATTTTTGCTTATGTTTTCAAGCTATATGATATTATATATATATATATATATATATAATCCCCCCTGATGGGATCATAAATCCCATTGGACTATATATTAATTAGGCCAACCCAATTAGGGTTTCAGGTGATTGCACAGCAGTATATATATATAATCCCCTCGGCCCTCTGATTGGATCTCAGGTGATTGCTCATCAGAAACGTCATTGGCATCAACAACATTAACACGTTTTAACTTCAACTAAAAGCTTATATGAGTGATAGATTTTCCGTAACAACTAGCTAGATCGCTTTTTAATTAAGATTCGAACAACGTTATGCAGCTCTCGAGCAACCTAGCTAGCTAGATCAAGCAATAAATATATTACCTTACATGATGCTGATTATATATAAGTTCAACTTATAATATATATCATGCATGTTGTTGATGATATACATATATATATATATATATTCGTAGTTTGAGTACGTCACTATAAGAAAAACAGGTATTTATAATATTTTAATTGTAGTTAAAATGACTGTTTTTCCTAGAAATAATTTTTTATAATGTTTTTTGACATCATAAAAAATTAATTTTCTTGTAGTGGGTACATAAATAACTTTGCCCACTTCCTTTTATTTAAATACATGACAATCACCTACATATATATATATATTACTGCCAAAATCATGAGAAAATAAGCATATTTTTGTCATGATGATGAGGCCGGGGACACATGGAAGCACTTAAGAATGACAGATTACTTCGAGATGCATCGATCGAATGGTAGGCAACATGAAGAGAATGCAGAACCTGTGTCTGACCATCCATATATTGATATTTGAATTAAAAAAATAGAAGGAAAAAAATAACAAAGATTCGCATGCACTCAATCATGTTGTTTAGAGTCATGCATGACATTAGGGGGACTATGGTCCAGGTAATTTATAATAATATGACTATAAAGCTAGAATAAACAATGGAAAAGTAAAAGTACATGTCCGTGTTTGATTGGCTTGTTATAAATTAGGACTCGCTAGCTAGCTTTATTTATTTTATTTATTTATATATATATTTTTTGAAGAAGCTAGCTTTATTAATATAAACTGCGTGTACGTGTGAGAGAGAGGGATAAAATCTTCATGTTAGAGATTTGCCAACGGAAAATGACAATATGAACAGATGTAAAGAGCCGTTTATTTATGTCACCTAACTTTCACTTGTCCCCAGCATAGGACTCACGTCTTTCTTACAACATCATGGTATAATTAAATAGCAGTAGATTCCAAACTAATACGGCAAATAAATCATGTGGAAGTAAATCGCATATTATTTTCACTTGTCCGGTCCCCACCCCTTTCCTCAAAAAAAAAAAAAAAAGAAAAAAAATAAAATATGTTAAATTTTTATGATTTAGTTAGATAATATTAATTTTATTTTGTATTGACCTCTTCTCTAAAAATTATATTGGCCCCCCTCTACAAAATTTAATCTAATTTAAAAATAAAATATATCTCATATAAAACAAAATGATATAATAACATGACGACATGTTTTTATTATAGATAAAAATAAAAATAAAAAAATAAATTAGATGATTTCTAACGTATTTTAATATATTTTTATTATGATGACATGTTCTTGATATATTATATATTTTTTTAATATATAAGTTGTATTAAACATATTTTATTTTTATTATAGATCTTACTATAATATTATTATATACTGTATAACAAATTATATAGAAATAAAACAAAAAAATATTTTACATATTTTATTTTACCTTTGCTTGGCACCCCTAAAGGAAATCCCTAGCTCCACCCCTATATAAATATTCCATTTATGAAAAGATTTTATAAAATTAAACCTATAAATTGTTGCTTAATGTTGTGTGCCAGATTTTAAAATTAATTTTTATAAAATAGATTTAATATATCATGCAAATTAATTCAATTTGTTTATTTATTTTTTTATTTTTACAAAATAGAATTACTAATTATAAATATATATTAGTAATAATAGGCTCACCTCTTATTTATCACTACTTTATTGCTCATAGTGTATTTATTATTTTTTTTTTAAATTTTCTTCTACATACTTTTTTAACATCTTTAATCATTAATTAAAATTTTAAAAAATATACAAATATTTCATTAGTAGTCACTTGTTTAATTATTAAGTAAAAGAAAAAAATTTAAAAATTTAAAAATAAAAAAATAAAAAAATAATAATAAATAATATGTAAGGCTATCATTTTTCAATATATATATTTTATAAGTATCTAGTGATCATTGGTGTCTTACAAATTCTAGCTAGCTAGCTAACTAGGTCTAGGAAGAGAGAGATCAGATATTAGGGAAAGGCGGCCAAAAGTACTTACAAGTTATAACTAGCTAGCTAGGAATTATTTCCAATCAATGATAATCGATGAGAAAGCCAATCCCAATCGAGTATTTGATATCTACAACTGTGGCTTACATTTCCACGGAAAGTTAAAGAAAGAGATGAGATACCCATCACCCATCATTTTCATCCTTTCTTTGTCCGGTGGCCCTCGACAGTGTCTCCGATGGGTTTGATCTTCGACCGCAACAAAAAAAAAAAACCAAACACAATACTCACTAAAATCCAAAATCACATACCCCTTAGCTACCCTCCCACGAGGTGCATTAATTGCACCCTTCTTTAACTTGGATGCAACATTAATATATAGTGGAATTACTTTCATTATTTTTTTCTCCCATAGATCATGACCAACGGCGGGGTCCTCCAATTAAATATGATGCTAATTAAGCGTTTTATATATAATCGGTAAAGATCAAAATGTTATTGTCATGGCCGATGGATATTATATATTGTTACACATGATGCAATACTATTCCGAATAAATATTAATTATAATATATATATATATATACAGTTCCGATAATTCGTATCATGGGGTGCCTGATATTTATGCAACAGAATTGGTTCTCTCTCAAAAACATAGGAACCAACCGAATGAAACACGATCGAATGAGCGAGAGGTTGGTTAATGCGACAGGAGCCTAAAGTCCACCGTACGTACAAGAAGTCAAGAACCTCGAAAACATCTTAGGTAGAAGAAGGTTTTGGATCATATATCTTATATGTACGTATGATCATGACATCATGTAAACGAAGATAAACAAATTTTATTTCATTCTAATGATATAGAATTATCTGTTGAATTTTTTATTTTTTTCTAAAAAAAAGAAAAGGGAAAAGAAAAAGGTAACCTAATGGTTGATGAATATGTGAAATAATCACCAAGCAGTAGTAGTATCTCAAAGGGTTAAATTGATATAAAGAGATAAATTTAATTATTTATATTATATTTTTAACACCATCTCTTACGCAAGGGCCAAACTTATTTTATATCATATAAAGAGTTAATTATCTTAAGAGACCGAGAAACAAAGCTTAAAAGTAATTAATGGGTGAGTGAGCGAACAAATTAAAAAGATATATATGCATGCGTGCATATGTGCATTTTAGGTATCTAGGAATGGGCTAGGCAGAGAGAAAGGGAACCAAATGACAATGGATGTTGATAGAGAAGAGACCAGTACTTTTTTTCTTAAATAAATAAATAAATAAAGTTCATAACTGAGGAGAGAGGATCATAGTTCGTGTGGTGTCTGAGGGTGAGAGTGAGGTAATTGTGGGGGCAAGTAGTGATGATCCTTATGTGAGCAAGATTTCGTGGGTTGAAAGAGAGTAGTAAAAAGATAGCCATGTGGGTGGGAGAGTGACTCATGAATCCCCCAATAAGAGGTAGAAACGCGGTGTTAGGACTGAAGTACATTAAGGAAATATACATATATTTTTGGTATAATTCAATGTAAGAGTTGGGTTGCTCGCTTTCTCATTTTTCACCCTTCTTTTTGTGACTCTCACTCTGTTTCGACTTCCTATATCAATTAGTCTTTAATTATAGGTCACCCTTCAATTATATACCCTCAAGGGCCAAAACTAATTACCCTCTCTCTCTCTTGTATGGTGGTTGTTTAGGGTGCCCCACGCCAATATATTTTGGAAACCTCTAATGTCAATCCCCAAGTGCCCTTTCCACAAAACTACCACGTGGTCTTCTCTTACATGTCTGAGGTGGACGCCACACCAAAACAAAAATCTTCCTTTCTCCACCTTCTTCCTCTATTTATAACTTCTTTTCTCTCCTGTTCTCTCCAAAACTCTCTCTCTCTCTCTCTCTCTCCAAAACGAGCCAATTGAGAAACTCTCTCGCCTTCACTCTACTGAGAGAGAAAACACCCAAAGCCATGGCTGCCGCTTTATCTCCACCCGGCTCTAGTAGTTGGGCTAAAGCCCAAATACTTCATACATCTTTGTCTTCCTCTTTATCACTAGTGGATTTGGGCTTTCATTCAAGGTCCGTCTCCTTGAAGAAGAAGCACAACAGTAATAGAGTCAGCATTCGCATACACTGCGCTTTAAACTCTCCTTCGGTGCTTCATTTCCCAAAACAGCAGGGGTACCAACACCCTGTAACTACCGAAAAAGACACCACCGTCAGACCCAAAACCCAACAAAGTCCACAGTGGAATTTACTACAAAGAGCTGCGGCCGTGGCCTTGGACATGGCGGAAGGCGCGTTGCTCTCACGCGAGAGCCAACAATCACTTCCGAAAACTGCCGACCCAAGAGTTCAGATTGCCGGAAACTTCGCTCCCGTAACTGAACAGCCTGTTCGGCACTCACTTCCGATCACCGGCACAATCCCTGAATGCATTAATGGCGTGTACCTCCGCAACGGAGCCAACCCTCTGTTTGAACCCGTTGCTGGCCACCACTTCTTCGACGGTGACGGCATGGTTCATGCCGTCACCATCAATGGCGGCTCCGTCAGCTACGCATGCCGGTTCACCGAGACGCAAAGACTCGTCCAAGAGCGAGGACTCGGCCGCCCGGTCTTCCCAAAGGCCATAGGTGAGCTCCACGGACACTCTGGTGTCGCGCGCCTTCTTTTATTCTACGCTCGAGGGATTTTCGGGCTGGTCGACCACAACCAGGGTACCGGAGTCGCCAACGCTGGATTAGTGTACTTTAACGATAGACTGCTCGCCATGTCGGAGGACGATTTGCCATATCAGGTTCGAATCTCCTCCTTGGGTGACCTCGAAACTGTAGGCAGATACAATTTTGATAACCAACTTCACTCCACCATGATTGCTCATCCGAAGGTCGACCCTGTTACCAAAGAACTCTTTGCTCTCAGCTACGATGTCATTCAGAAGCCGTATCTCAAGTATTTCAGGTTCTCTCAGGATGGAAAGAAGTCCCCGGATGTTGAGATTCCAGTGCCGGTGCCTACCATGATGCATGACTTCGCAATCACTGAGAATTTTGTGGTGATTCCAGACCAACAAATGGTGTTCAAGCTCCAGGAAATGATTAGAGGTGGCTCTCCCGTGATGTACGACAAGAAGAAGAAATCCCGGTTCGGAATTCTGGCGAAGAATGCCTGTAATGCCTCGGATATTATCTGGATTGAGTCCCCAGACACCTTTTGCTTTCACTTGTGGAATGCTTGGGAGGAGCCGGAGTCAGATGAGGTGGTGGTGATCGGGTCATGCATGACACCTCCGGATTCCATCTTCAATGAATGCGATGAGAGTTTAAAGAGTGTGCTCTCTGAGATCAGACTCAATTTGAAGACTGGAGAGTCCACCCGCCGACCGATAATTTCGGAATCCGATCAGGTGAACTTAGAGGTCGGGATGGTGAACCGGAACAAGCTCGGGAGAAAAACAAGGTACGGTTACCTCGCCATTGCTGAACCGTGGCCAAAGGTATCCGGCTTCGCCAAGGTTGATTTTTCAACTGGGGACGTCAAAAAGTACATTTACGGCGATAGAAGATATGGTGGGGAGCCATTTTTCTTGCCAAGAGACCCCAATTCAGAAAAGGAAGATGATGGGTATATTCTTGCTTTTGTCCACGACGAGAGGACATGGAAATCCGAGCTCCAGATTGTTAACGCCACGAATTTACAGCTAGAAGCATCAGTAAAGCTACCTTCTAGGGTGCCGTACGGTTTTCATGGCACGTTTATAGAATCGAAGGACTTGAAGAATCAGGCATAGGTATACACATGGGTGTGGGTGCTGACGTTTTTCTCGTTCCCTTTGTTTTTAATTAGAAAGTTTGAGTACAATCCATAGGAAGAGGGAGAATTTCACCAGAGGGATGCTTGGAGACTGGTCCCCGGATTCTCCTTCAACATTTAAAACCTTACTCCCATTGTAGTTTTTTTTTTTTCTTTCGGGACCCAGCTTGTAGCTTTTTGCCCTGTAGGTAGATTACGAGCTCAGCTGGTTTCTTATGTGCAACATCATGTTTTGAACTTGTGTGGATGTTCTGCCATGGAATTTGAATTTTGCTGTAAAATTTTTACTTGGTGTTTGTCCAATTAAAGTATAAATTTGATAAAAAAATGTTAGGAGCAAATGTTAAAGACAAGCGACGACAAATACCAATTAATAATTTGTAGTGTTTGGTACTTATTATGTATTATACAATATTTATTAGTTGAGGAATGAAAAGATAGATCCGAAACTAAAGAAAATATATTTGAAATGTTTTGTTTATCATGTCATATCAATTAACGCTTGTTCTTCGTTTATCTCTAACATTTGTTCATAACATTATTTAAACTTAACTTTAATATAAACGGAGTATTTAAAAAAGTAATCTAGCTCACAAATTAACTTGAAATGACGTGGTTCATCATATTTTAAAATTTTTTATTATAAAATAAATTAAATATATGACAATTTGTAAAATTATATAAATATAGCAGGACTCATACCATATATAGTTACTAATCACACGGAGTTTGTTAAAAACTTCTAAAGTACTACTACAGTACTCCAATTGCATGTCTAGAGAAAATACTTTGTCTATTTTGTGGAAGGATAATGATAACATTATCATTATTTTATTATTTATTTATAATTTTTTTATAATTTTTTTTTTAATTTTTAATTTTTAATTTTAATTAATGATTATGGAAGTAAATATTAGTAAAATTATATATATTTTTAATTTTTTCTTAATAGTTAAAAGTATTATAAAAATACTTAAAATAAAATAATAAAAAAATTTAAATACACTAATAATAATAAAAGATAGTAATCCTATGCTCGGTAGTATTGTACTCATTGTCATTCCCACTGGGCCCTGGCCATTGATAACCGAGTTGACGAAGCGCCATGGCACAATTAACTTAATAGAAAAATTATCATAAGCTTGTATTGTCGTGAGTTCCTAGCTACCTAGCTAGCTAGAACTTTAAGGTAATCAAGGATAAAATCAATGCATAAAGCTGTTCTCTTAGAAAATTAATCAGAGTAATATATTCAGTACTTTTTAACTTAATACTGGTTGAATGAAAAAATCTAAAGAAACAAAATGTTCAATCAAAAGATCAGTACCGAATTCGTTAACTCCATTTATATATATATATTAGATAAAATTAACGTATAAAACATGTTTATCTAATTTAATTTTTAATAAAAATTTAAAAATTATTCATAATTAAATATATGATAAATAATTATACATTTTCATATATTATAAAAAAAGAGTATTAATAAAAACAATAAAATAGTCCTATAAATAAACATAACTTGTAGTATTATCAAATTTATTTGAGATAATTTTGATTGAAATTTTAATAAAAGATTCGTTCAAAATATTATATTTTTATAATTTCAAAACGATGATCTAATATTTGTGTCATTTTGTACAATTTCAAAAGAGAGGACATTAAAATACAAATGTCTTTAGTCTTTGAATTTTTCTAAATTTACATAAACTTGAATTATCCACAATTTTTTTAATTATGTGATTGTTTTTAAGAAATAATATGATTTTAAAAAAATTAGATAGTTTATAATTTATATAAAAAAATGTTATATTATAATTTATAACATGAAATTTTAATCTTAAATATGTAAATTTATTAGATCATATATATTTCAATTAAATATCAAATATATATAATATATTAATTATATTTATTGCTTATTATTAATAATCTAAAATAATTATAGTTAATTGTATATACTGTATATTTATCATCTCAAAAAATAAATAAATAATACATTCATTTTCAAAATTATAAAATAATTTTTAAAGAATGAAATTATTAATCATATAATAGGAATAAATTTTCATGAATAAAATTAAACTCTCTAACGTATAAATTAACATCTCTAAGTGAGAATTGCATTGTTATATTATTATAAATAATTTATATATATATATTATTATATATTCTATACTATTATTATTATTCTATATTTATTTTACATAAAAAAAAGTTTTAAATAAAAAATTTATCGCTATAGAAAATCGAAGTGGTGTAATTGAATTTAATGCAATAGCATTATTTCGGTGATTAATGGGTTTAATAGATTATATTTAAAATGATATTTCTCATTAAATGCAGTATTAATTTTAACAAAAATTAATTTTAATAGAAAAATAATAATTTTCGTTAAAACAAGATTTTTTTGTTAGATAGTCACTTTATATATATAAAGATATTATATTTATACTAAAAAAAAATAAAAATGATAATTATATATGATTCATATTTAAAATATATGCATAAATTATGGGTAAGTAAAATTATTCCCGTAATGATTGTAACATGTGAGTTGATTCAGGCATTGTTTGGCAATTGAGGCGCGTGAGCTAAAAACATCCGAAATACGATGGTCGGTAAGAAGAGAAAAGGAGCTTTTATGTGAAGAGGCATCCAACCAATTAAATAAGGGTCAAACCGACATTAGCGCGGGGGGTGTGACCTGATGGGATTCAAATGATGAAAGAAATCGGATCCCAAAACGGAATACCCACCCAATCATAGTTTCTTTTTATCACAAGTTTCAAAATTATTTGGAAGATCAATTATATATATATATATATATATATATATTTGTTCACGCTTCACATCATAAAAAGTTCCACCCCCAATTTTAGTTGGTCCTTTTATGATCAATCATATATATACTGTCCATCTTTACTTAAAAATAATTATATTTAACCACTTCAAAGATGCTATATAGTGAATAGATTACTATTTTAGTTATTAAGAATAATGCTTAGATATGTATAAAAAAAAATGATATTAGAATGAAGTCATATTCAATATACTCATTCTCTCATATGAACAGTAATAATTACTGTTTATATAAGAGAGAATATTTTGAATATGACTTCTCCTCATTAATTTTCTAAAAAAAATAATGTTAGTTTGAGTTTTAAGACATATAAATCTTGTGGATTATTTTTAAATAATAAATTTATTATTTAAAAATAGTTTATTATTAAAAAATAAATTGTTTTATATAAATTTTTTTTCATAATAGATATATATATGAAGACTTGCACATCTTAAAACTATAATATCATCTCTCTCTTTCAAAATATTATGCTCTTAATATGATGGATGGCCTAATAATTACTAAAAAATAGTTATTTGATTGTTATATAATACAAGTCTTCCCACTTGTAAGTATAATTTGTTAATTACTGTCTTTGGCACGAAGCATTATTTTCTTTACTTGACGGTGCAATTTGTTCCACACATTATTCTCTTGTTCCAACCAACAAAAGCATGAGTCACACGACAATAACTTGGACATGATGCCCGGCTAGCTAATGAATCGCGACAACAAAATCTTTAAGAGTAGTGTTTCTTTTCCTATTTTTAATAAATATTTTATATTTCCTATTTTGCCGGAGAATCAATGTTGGCCATAACTTTATAGAAGTTGTTCTGTATTTATGTGCAACGACAGTTACAAGTTAGGTTGAATGATAGAGAGAGGAAAGTGGGGCGGGGGTGGGGGTGGGGGTGGGGGAGCAAAAAGTCCCACTTAAATTTAGATCGTAGGTTGCCAAAAAAATAAATAAATAAATAAATTATTCCCCCTTGTCCGTGATAATTCTGAAAAGATTACTTGGACGCATATATATTGTAAATCAAAGTCACAAAAAGGGCACATCTTTCTTTTCTCTCCCTTTCTTGAAAACCATTTTTCAGTCTAAAATTAGCAGTGGGATCCCACCCGCGACCTCTTCATGATTTTCTTCATATACCCTCATATATGCATGTTGAATTGGTGAACTGATACAAATATAATCGATATATGATATTGAATTGTACAGCTGAATCTAGAGAGATCAAACATGTATAATTTTCAAACAGACTATATGTATCTATTTTTTTATATATATAGTAAAACATTGTTTATAGATTCATAATAGTGTCTTAAAACGCTGTCTAAGACAAAAAAAAACATAAACCCCACACTCAACGGAGTGGTGAACAACACTCTATGGACCCAAGTTCGAAGATAATGTTCTTCATGATTTTCTTCATATACCCTCATATATGCATGTTGAATTGGTGAACTGATGATACAAATATAATCGATATATGATATTGAATTGTACAGCTGAATCTAGAGAGATCAAACATGTATGATTTTCAAACAGACTATATGTATTTATTTTTTATATATATAGTAAAACATTGTTTATGCATTCATAACAGTGTCTTAAAACATTGTCTAAGACAAAAAAATAAACCCCACACTCAACGGAGTGGAGGACAACACTCTATGGACCCAAGTCTTGAAGATAATATTAAAAAAAAAATCATAAATAAATGACATAATACATAAATTGAGAAAATAACGGATTATAACTTGAAAAGTTGTATATCCACATTTTCAACCTTGAAAAAAAATAAAAATACAATTACAATGATTATGGTAGCATGTGAGGGACACATGTCACCTTTGGAGTATGACATACAGTTGGGTTTGAAAAAGCCGGTAGCCCTAGTCTTAGGAAGTCGTGCATGGCGACAGGAGAGCACCCCTAGTAATGGCGCGTGGATTTCACACTCCCACTTTAGACCGCGTGTGTGGGCTCAAGCGCTGCTCTATTTGGCAAAATTCTTCGTTCGTATGAAGGATCGGCATCTTGAGAACTCTATTGTGGAGCACGTGGCCATTGATGGGCTTTGGAGAACACCAAATATGCATTTTGCCATACTTTGGGCAAAAACAACCAAAAACCAAAAAATTAAAACGGAAAAACTAGAGAGATAAGGAAGAAGAGAGAAAGAAGGGAGGGAGGAGGAGGGAGGAGTCAAAACTCTACCCCCTCTAGACAAGTTCAATTTTTGGTGGGTTTCTCCTTTTTTGAATGTTCTATGTCACTCTCTCAGGTGGACGGTTTCTCGCTCCAAAGTTATCTATTACATGTATCTATTGATGAGTGTATGTATATACATTAATTTGATATCGAATGCTTATTAGTGATTGAAGTGTAGTTTTTCAATCTTTTATTAAAGAGAAATGTTTTGACTATAAAGAAATTTCATAAAAAAATATTCACAAATTGAATTGTAAAATTATTTTATTGTAAAGTAAATGACCGAATGTATCACATGAAATTATATAATTTTTAAATTTATTTTATGAAACCTTTTCATAGTTATCTTGCTTGATTAAAGACAATGGTAGGAAAATTAGAAATGGAAACATGACAATATTGGAGCTGCGACTACATCGAAAACCCAGAGCTTATCTCTCCAACGATTTTTGGTGAAACAAAACTCCAAAATTCTGATTTCCTTTCTGGGCGAGGGTGGCTCGGAGCTAAGGCTCCGGCCACCTCCTCCCCTCTCCCTTTAATTTTCAGTAGTTTTTCATCGTGTTTATAGTCTATTTTCATCAATCTTATTTCTATTTTCTCCGTCGGAGCTATTTCTCATCGATCTACTACCTACTGATTCTTTTCGACCCACACGTGCCTCCTCCCTAGCCCCTACATCTGCCGATTTTCAAGTTTGTGGAGAGACTTTGCAATTCTGATAGGTGCATATGCTGCACGCGCGGCCCTAGCCATACACATTGCACGTGCATAGTAGCGTCTTGGAGTGGCTATAGAGGCCACGAGCGTCCTTGATGGGTTCAGCGGCCTCGGATCCCCCTAATTTGGTCGCTAGGTCTCCTCCTCTAGTGGCCTGTGGTGTACACACGCCATCACTACTTTGAGTCTTTGGCTGGCAATTCGATAGTGATTCAGGCTTCTCTATCTTACTGTTTTTCTTAATTTGGGATCAAGTTCAAGTGGACATGAAAATCTCCTTCAGTCATCCTTAG
The DNA here is from genome assembly GCA_036559045.1 of Platycarya longipes. Taxonomy (NCBI): domain Eukaryota; kingdom Viridiplantae; phylum Streptophyta; class Magnoliopsida; order Fagales; family Juglandaceae; genus Platycarya; species Platycarya longipes. The sequence goes on from CM071797.1 coordinate 19,660,343, forward strand.
TTAATAGAATGAGCGCATCGCCCCCTGTTGCGATTTTAATTCTCAATTTTGCGACATCTCCTTATTTAGTATTGGTGGGAGTCACTTGTGACTTTGAAATTATTATTATTATTATTATTATTTTTGTGTCTGTTGTGTATTTGTCGTATTTGGATAATTGTTAGAGATTTTTACCTTACTAAATTTTATATCTTTATATATGTTTGATGTTATATATATTATACTTGTTTTGAAAAACAAAATATTGGATAGATGTAGTGGTAAATGAAGGTAGTAACGCCTATATAATATATATATAATATATATATATATATATATATATTAAAAGATTACGTTGGTTCAGATTAAATTTAAACTATACATGTACTTGTGAAAATGCTTGCTAGATCTGCACTCGTACGTTTGTGTGGTTGGTGAGGGAAATGGCAGTTGGGAATTGTGAGGATGCTGTTGCATGATTTTTGGTTTTTTAAAGTTTGAAAATTAAAATACGTACTGATCACCTCGAATCACTAGTTACATAGAAAATAATAGCTCTTCCACTCAAATTGAAAGCAGGGCTTTCAGATCATCATGACAGAGAATTGAACAATAATGCATGCGATTTAACGGCTCAGAATATCATGTTAAATAAAATATTAGGACAATCCAATATCTTGTCATGTGAAGTGATTGAGTAGATTCTTAATTGATAGAACTGCCAAGACTATCCATTGACCAAGCTAGCTACCGACGTGCGCGTGCACGTAGAAGCTTAAATATTGCTGCACATGATTTAGACCTTAATTGAGATGACTTTAAATTTAAAAATTTTAAATTATTTATTATATTATAGTTAAAAAATTAAAAAATTATAATATTAAATAAGAATCAGTCGAAATGATTTTACTCAACAAATTAAGCCTAAGTGAGTTTATAAATTATTATCTTGTTATATTAATATAATGTGTTAAATGTATTTTAATTCAAATTTATTTTATAACTAATATAAATTTAATATATTATATCAAATCATATAAATTAATTAAAAAAATATATTCTAGATTAGATTCTTCTTGCATCTTTTCAAATTACTTTTTCTTTTTTTTTTCTTTTTACATAATTTTAGTGATAAGTATTTAAAGCTCGGTTATTTAATACGCTGCTCACTGAACACGAGCCCTTGTACATGTGACAAAATTATAATAAGATGCGTGGAGATCAAGTTAATTTGCATGCCTTGTAAATTGGGTAAATAAATGAGTAATGCTACATGTCCTTCGAGACATGTACCGAATATGTATAGAATAGGCTACTGTTTTTTTTTTCATTTTTTCAGTTTTTTTCATTATTTTTTATATATTTTTATATATTTTTTAAAAATTAAAAAAAATATATATCGTCCTTTAAAAATATGTACTTAATCACCAAGTGAAAAAAAAAATTAAAAAAAATACAATTCAAGACACAAATTCAGACTTTCAGTACATAAATTCGGATAACATCTCTCTAAATAAATTATTAAAAAAAGACTAGCAGGAAGACAAAATGAAGCCGCTGGGCCCCATATAAATCGATATTAAAATAAAACATTTTAATAATGGCAAAATAAAACATCTTTTCTTTGATGAAGTCGAAAGATAGATAGTGGGGGGATAGACAATAGAATTTGCCATGTTTTCTATGTGAGGAAAGATAATATGGTGCAATGGTCGGTGGAGTTTTCTGCATAAAACGAAAAGTGTTGATCAAAGTAGACCTCTCAAAATTATACTCACTAGTACTTGGGAGAAATTAAGAAATTAGTACTAAAAAGTAAGGCTACAACCTTTCCCATATAGTGCGTACTACGTAGCACATGATATCAATCGAATATATATATTCTATAAATAAAAGTGGCTATCGAAGGATGAATAATATATTTTCGACCATTTTTTTAATTCCAATTTTGTCTCTTTATTTAGTTGTTTTTCCTCTTTAATTCTCGGTTTGGCTTTGTCCTATTTGCATGTTTACGTTTTTGACCTTCTATTTAAGCCGTTTTCTGTTTTTATCCCTCAGTTTAGTTTTGTTTTATTTGTATGTTTATGCTTTTATCCCTCCCGAAATGATTAGTAATTTTCAAATCATTTTTATTTTTCTGCCTCTATTTGGTTGAATTTGGTTTGTTCATTCAATTCTTTAGGGTTAAATTTAGTTTTTACTAACAGGTTTCTTTCACTGTTAGCAACATGATGTTGTTAGAGTGAGGGGATGTTTTCTCTCTACCAAGTGATATCATCGAAAAATCCAAACCACACAAATATCCCTCTCTCTCATTATTGATTTCTTCTTCCTTTCTAGTTTCCTCTCTTAACTTGGACCCCCTTCATTTTCTCTCTCTTTCTCTCTCTCACAGCCTTTGCAGCCGTCAACAACCACTATAAAGAAGATCCATCGAGTTGCAAATAACCATCTAAAACAAATCCAACCCCTAGTTTCACTTCGGATCACTGCAGATAGTGCTAATGTCACCCAAACAGCAAGATCTATCGTGAGATCCTTCTTTCTCTCCTTATGTTTCTCCTTTTTTCTCTTCAACCAAGACCCACTCTCAACACTGAAGCTTGAAAACTCATTGCCTTTGCCATTGTGTGTATAAAAAGATACATATCGTTTGTGATTCTGATTGTGGACATATATGAAGGAAGGAAGATGGCGACCGTTGTTGTTGGTGATCATGGGACTTGTTAGCAAGACAATGAAGAGAGTTGCAGAGAACAAGTGAAGAGAACTTGGTGTAGTAAGAGGGAGAGAGTGTGTGAGAGAGAGAGTTCTTTTGAAAATATGATGTGAGAACTTGATTTTTTTTTTTAAAGGAGAAAACTTCCACACTTTCATTAGAAAGACATGTAGACGGAGATTACACAACTGGTTAAAGAATTAAATCAGTCTCATCTTCAAGTAGCAGGCAAGCAACCTTTGCTAGATCGTGGGCCTCATAATTCTCACTTCTCCTTACATGCAAAGATTGCCAATACATAGAAGAAAGATACAACATAGCATCTTCAAGAATTAAACCTATACAATCACTCTTATTTAAATTCCTCTTTAGTTCCTTCACCTCTTGAAGGTTGTTGCCCTCGATTATAACAGAAGTTCAACTCTTTTGCTAAAATGGCTGCCTCCTTAGCTCCCATGGCTTCAGTTAGCAGAGGGTCTAAAAAGGTTAATCTAGAGATCTTCTCTGTGGCCAGGATTACCCTTTTCTGAGTTCCTAGCTATGAGACTGATACCAATCTTGCCCCGCTCTTTACACGGTACAGCATTCCAGTTGATCTTGGACAATCTAGGAGGAGGAGGGGACTGTCTTGAGTTATGCTCTTGTATTTGCTACACATTCTGAGTAGGAGTGGACTAATCAATCTTATAATCCTCTAAATTCTGAATAGCTAAAAATATGACTTGATTTGGGGGGATGAAAACATCTTCAAATATCAGTTTATTTCTTCTTAACCAAATACCTCGGGAAATCACTAAAAATTGTTCAACTATCTACTCACTACAAGTTCCACTGATCATAGCAAATAGATCTAAAAATTTACCTCTTATGGCTGATTTCTTTTGCAATCTAGTATAGCTTTGACTCCATACAACCTTGGCAGCATTGCAATTCCAAAGGGCATGTACTATTAATTCATCTTCCTTTCTACAAATAGGACATATTGGAGAATCAATTATCTTCATTTTCACTAAATTAATCTTTGTTTGAAGAGCTTCTAAACATGCTTTCCAAATAAAGACTTTAATAACACTCAGAAGTTGCTTTTTCCAGATTTTGGTCTATTCAGGTTTGGGGGTATTGGGCAAGGAAGATTGGCCTCTTTCTTTATCCAATAGTTCCATTTGCTTGCGATAAGCACTTTTCACCAAAAAATCACCATTCTTGTTCCCTAGTCATATTAGTTTATCTTTAATGTCTTGAGCACTAATCAGAATTTTGGAGATAATAACTCTTTCCTCTTCCGGAAAAGCACTAGTCATAATATCCCTTCTCGTTGTCTAGTTTTCCAGCCAATGAGGTCATGTACCCGAGCTTCTTCATTCAACAATTGAACTGGAGATTGGACTTGATAGCTAGTTGTCTTAGGGATCCACTTGCTCTTCCAAACCTGAATGTCCAAGCCATCTCCTAGTCTCCATATAGATCCTTTAACAATGAGGTTTCTGGCTGCACAAATGCTCTTCCATATCATAAATGGTCTAGTCTCAATTTTAGCATTAAGAAAATTTGTATTGGGGAAATACTTTAATTTCAAAACCTGAGATACAAGGGAATTAGGGTGTTGGATGATTCTCCACCCCTGAATTTCCAGGCCATCTTTGAACCCGAGACATCTTATCTTCTTGGCCTTCCCCATCTAATCCCAAGCTACCCAGTGAGTCTTCCTTTCATTACTCATAAAACTCCACTAGAAATCTCTTGTTAGGCTTTTCATTTCTTTCAATAAGGATTTGGGTAGTTTGAAAACACCCATTGTGTAAGTAGAAATGGATTGCACCACAGCCTTAAGGAGATTTTCTTTACCTGCCTGAGTTAAGAATTTAGTCTTCCAATTACTAATTCTACCATTGATTCTATCTAGAATTCCTTTGAAAGCCTTATATCTTGATCTTCCAACTAGAGCAGGCAAGCCTAAGTAGTTTTCATAAGATGAATTGGTTATGGAACCAGCTATGCTTTGGATGTAGTTTCTAGTTTCTCTCCTAGTATTTACACTAAATTAGATTGATGTTTTGGCTTTATTAACTTGCTAGCCCAAGGCCCTTTCATACATATTAAGTAGCTGATTAATATTAGCCCATCTAGTCTTGGTGCCCCCATCTGATTAATATTAATTTGCTAGGCCGAGGCCCTTTTAAAAGAGCAGACTATTGTCTGTAAAGAACAAGTGGCTTATATTAGGACCACCTCTGCTGATTCGATAATCATAAATTAATTGAGTAGCTTCAACCTGCTTGATCATTATACTTAAAACTTCAATTACCAACAAAAAAAGATAGGGGGATAAGGGACCACCCTGCCTAATCTCCCTAGATGGAACCAAAAACTCTTGAGGGCATCCATTGATTAACAAGGAGTAATTTGTAAAAGAGACACAATGCAGGACCAAGTTAATTCAGGAAGAATTGAAGCCCTATTTTTACCTAAACTCTTCTCAAAAGCTCTCATTACACTCTGTCATAGGTCTTGCTTATGTCTAATTTAACTACTATGTTTCATTACTTCCCATTCCCCTTCACATTCATAGAATGGAGAGCTTCAAAAGCAATTATGACATTATCTTAAATTGTTCTACTCGGAATAAAAGCACACTGGGTTGAGGAAATAATATGACGGAGCAATTTCTTAACTCTGTTTGCTATAGCCTTTGGCATAATTTTATAGAGAACATTGCACAAATAAATCGACCTATAATCAAAAACAGTTTTAGGCTTTTTAATCTTAGGAATAAGGACAATGTAGGTTTCATGAGAGAATTCATATTACCCCTATGGTTAAGGACCTCTGAGACATCTTTGAGTATATTTTGGCCTACAATATCCCAGTGAGTTTGATAAAACACAAGAGAGAACCCATCTGGTCCTAGTGCCCTTATCGAATTCATCTGGAACAATGCATTCTTAATCTCCTCTTCAGAGTAAGGACTAGAGAGACTTTTATTCATTTCATCAGTAACTCTAGGGGAAAGATTGCTAAGACACTCATCAATATTGACAAGATTATGAGAAGACACTTCCTGGTTGTTCCTAGTTTCAGTTCCATCTTTTTTAACAATCTTCTTTATCTCATTGTTCTTCCACCTCTTATTAGCATAGCTGTGGTGTGTTTTGAATTCCTATCACCAATCTTCAACCACACTTATTTTGCCCTTTGCTGCCATCTTATATTTTCTTTGGCCATTGCCTTGTCTATTCCTTCTTGAGTTCCTTGATCTCTTCATTTATATTCCTTGCCTTACTCTTCTAAAGCTCCGACAATCTGTGCATATTCCTTTGTGTTTCTTTGGTATCTTTCTTAAAGACTTCTCTACTCCAGGTTTCCAGGGATTACTTACAATTGCTAAGTTTTCCTTGAACTGATCTTAGTTTGGACCCCCTAATAAGCTTGTTGACTATTCCAGCTATTGTGGATAATGTTCTTACAGTCTTCTTGCATATTCCAGTTAGCTTCATTATTTGAAGATCTTTATTTTGGTCCTGACTTCTTCCTCAATTCCACCCATACTCCTCCTCTGCTGCCATTTCATTAGTATAGGACTGTGATCAGATGCTAATGTTACCAGATTAGAGAAACTATAATTTCTTATCTTGTTAATCCATTTTGCATTGCCTAGAACTCGATCAACTCTCTTTTTTTGTGAACTGAGCCCCCTCCCTATTATTGCACTAGGTAAATTTAGTTCTCTCATATCCTAAATCACTCAATTCACAGAGTTCTATGCATTGTCTGAACTGTTCCATCTGTTGGAATGGTCTTAAGGCTGCTCCATATTTCTCATCTTGAAAAAAAATTTCATTGAAGTCACCAAAACATATCCAAGGAATATTATCCATGGGTTTTAGTCTTTTTAGAAGATTTCAGCTTAAGTGCTTATTAGAAGAATCAACATAACCATAAAATCTAGTCAACAAAAAATTCTGGTTCTCCACACCAACATGAAACCAAAGAGATATATGATGTTAAGTATAGGATTCTAGGGAAAATCCAAATTGCTATTCCACAAAAAAGCAATTCCTCCATTGTGGCCAATGATGTCCACTACAAAGCTAGAATCAAAACCAAGTTTATCCCTAATCTTTTCCACCTTGTATCTACAATATTTAGTCTCTATCAAAAATACAAAATTGGGAAACTTAGATTTGACCACAATTGAAGTTCTCTAACTGTGAAGAGGTTCCGAAGCCCCTTAAAGTTCCATGCTATGCCAATCATTGCTCTTGGTGGGGCTGCTAGGCAGCCTCCACCATCTCATCTTCATTTTGTAATCTTAATCTTTCTTCCATAGTTCTTGGTCTTTTGCCCTTACTCCTATTGGACATATTCTCCTCTGCCTCTCTTTTTCTGGTATCTTGTAACTGAGCCTCTTGATTCATTATATCCTAAACAACCACCTATCGTGCTCTTTTTTTCCAAATGGCCATCTTCTTTGTAATCGCTTCCACCTCCTCTATAGTGTTTCTCAGTTGAGAAGTATTCAATCTCAGGTCCCTTTTTCCTTCATCCTCTATAATAACAGACTTGTGTTTGCTTACTAATTTACTAGATTGCCTCTTTTCCTCGAAATTATCCACTCTTATAATATTTGATTTCTCTGTCTTTATGATGATCCCTTTCTGTTTTTTAGGTCTTATTACTTCCTTTTTTACTAGAGTCTTCACCTTGTTATAATATTCTTCTCTATTGACCTCTTGTTTGTCTCCTTCTTCTTGATTAGACTCCTCCTTACCTCCATATTTTCTAATTTCATACACTTTAAGATTTCTTGATTATCCTCTCAACCAGCCACTGAATTGATTAGAGCTCACATTCCCGTCCTGTGTCTCATCTCTCTGACCTTGGCAGGATTTTGAACTATGAGCTAAAATTCCACATTTAAAACAAAAAGTTTGTAGTCTTTCATACTTTATAGACATCCAATATTTTTTATTATCTAATTGCACCCATTTTTCTCTTAGTGGGGGTTTTGTTATATCTATTGCAACCCTGACCCTCAGACAATTCCACCAGGCTATACCATCCGAATCAGTTTCAACTCTAATCAAATGTCCTATTGAAGCAGCCACGTCCTTCCCAATATCCTCATTCAAAGAGGCTAAAGGAAGACCATATAGTTGCACCTATAAGGGTTCATACTAAAATCTAATTTCTTTTAATGGAATGTCCTCATCTACTTTTTGAAGGGAAATCAAGTTACGATCTAAGAACCACAGTCGTTCATACAATACTCTATCTTTGTCTACTAAGAACTGAAACTCAATCAGAAACTTATGTTCACCCAGTTCCTTAAATTTCACCCAACTTGAAAGTTGCCATACCTTAGTCATCGTCGAACGAAAAGCTTCGCTGTTAATCCATTTGCCTAACATGACACCACCAATGATGCAAAAGTTTCCGTACAGTCCTCTATTTTTCAAATTTATTTCTTGGATGATGAATACCTTGCTCTCCTCTGTAGAGAGCTTAAGCTTTTCCCATTTCCTTGTTAATTCATCTTCCATCTTACTTTGAGTAAACCTGTTACACAAGCATGTGAAGAAAATTAGGGTTCTTTAAAGGTCAAGAAAACATAAACCCTACTCTTACTTTCGAAGAAAGCAAAGAGAGGGACTGTCCTGATCCTTTGTGAGAACTTGATGGGTTACTAGTTTAGGAGGAAAGTAGAGAGTAAAAAAAAAAGAGTAAGAAGAAAAGAATAAATTTTCAAATTTAGTATATTGTCTTAAACGGTGCCGTGTGGAGTGGGGAGGGGGGGGATTGGGCTTCTATTTATAACCTTTGGGCTTTAACAAATAGACCACTTTATAAATCAGTGTAGGTAAAAAGCTTCTCCCAAATGACATGTAGTCTTTTATTTTTCTTGCAAATTGATGCTAATTTTTCATAAAAATTTTATTTAAATTAATTAACTCTTGAAAAATTAAAGTTAATATTGGACAATATTTATTTTATTTTTTTATATTATGTGCATATTGAATTGAATTGTTACATTTTACTATCATTCTGTAGTTTGTTAATTATATAATTTTTTTTTCGTTTCTTATTGATTTCTTCTTATTAATTTATTAAAAATATATAATTTATTAAGATATACAAACCTATCAACTTGGTAGTCTTAACTTCAACCCGTCAATTAAACGACAACCTAAAACTGACATCTTTTCTTATCAAAATTCTCAGTATTTGAATTATCAATTAATTATGTAATCAGATAAAATATTGAGTTTTATAGATCCCTCACCTGTTAATTTTATATTAAGTTTATTTTAACATTGACTAAATTTGTTACTCTTTTTACTTTGCTTGACTTTATTTTTTTATTTTCTCATATCTTAATTTTTATCAATTGAATTTCTCATATTTTTGCAATTGAGCATTTGTGAATTGCATGTCATTCCTTTATTAGTATATATATTATTATAAATGTGTCAAGTTTTCAGATTTGGACACATGCACTGGAGTTAGCATCGGACGGTCATGAAGTAAAATGGGTTCCTGGCAAACACTGAAGGGTTTATGATGTATTTGACAAATTCGACAGAGAGAAAACACAAAAGGCTCTGGAGACATAAATGCATTGAGCTAGGGTTAGGGTTTGACATTTTTCAGATGTCGAATTTATGATGTGCTTATACAAATCAGGTGTTTGATCTTTATAACTTTTCACCATCATCAATTGAAGGACTCGTAGATGCTGTTCTTGTCGTGGATGTAGACCATTAGGGTCGAACCATGTAAATCTCATGCGTATGTGTTTGTGATTTCCTGATTTCTTCATTTCCTATTTTATTCTTTGCGATTTAGTTTGGTTTTGCTTTTTTGATCAAGTTTGGCTCAAGAAAACCTAATTTGAGTTGTCTTGGAAATCTGAGTTGTTAATAATCTGAATGATAACATAACAAGTGGTATCAAAAGCTAGGTTACGATAGGGACGACTAACTTTGATATAGAAAAGTTCACTAGCAAGAATGATTTCAGCCCCAAGAGGATCAAGATGCACGCACTTTTGGTGTAACAAGGGCTTTAGGATATCCTTCTTGGAGACAAGAAGGTGGTTTCCTCTTTCTTGGAAGAGAAATCATCTTCATCCTCTTCTGAGAAAGTGAAGTTCGAGATTCTCCAGAAAGCACATAGTATTATTATATTATCTTTTAGAGATAAGGTACTAAAAGAAGTTGCCAATAAAAAAAAGGCAGCTGGAGTCTGGTTAAAGTTAGAGAATTTATACATGACTAAACCTCTAGCAAAAAAACTCCACAAGAAGACCAAATTCAACACATTCAAGATGACTTTAGGAATAACAATTGATAAACATCTTGATGAGTTCAACAAAATTCTTTTAGATCTTGCTAATATAGATATTAGTATGGATGATGAGGACCAAGCAATTTTGTTGTTACGTTTTCTTTACTCTACTTATAATAATCTCAAGGAAATTATGATGTATGGTAGAGAGAGTCTGACCTTAGAAGAAGTGCAGTCTAGTACTGCACTCAAGAGAACTAATTCTACACTAAGTCTAAGGTCAAAACAAAAATTGGAGAGGGCTTAATTGTGAGGGGTAGGTCTGATGAAAGGGAAAAGAAAGGAAAGAATAATAAGTCAAGATCAAAATCTAAAGGCAAGCCACTAAAGTGCTTTGCCTATCACAAAAAAATGGCATTTCAAAGGGGATTGTCCTAAAAGAAAACAAACTGTTAATAACACCACTAAAGAAGAAGGGAAGGAAGTAGTAGTCCTTGATGGGTATGATAGTGCAGAAGTCTTGAATATATCTGAGGTAAATTCAGGAAAATGATATTAGACTCAGGGTATTCTTTTCACATGTATCCATTAAATAACTGGTTTGAATCTTTTACATGTTTAGAAGGGGGTCATGTCATTCTAGGTAATAACAAATCATGTAAAATCCAAAGAATTGGAACTATGAGGTTGATTATGCATGATGAGACATAAATGTTATTAAGAGGTATTAGATATATACCCGAGTTGAAGAGAAATTTGATTTCTCTTGGAATATTAGAGAAGTCGGGGTATTCTTTCAAATCTGATTATGGTACCCTAAAAGTTTGTAAGGATCACTTGTAGTAATAAAAGAAGTGTTGAAGAATGAACTGTACACTCTAATAGGAAAGATTGTGATAAGTGAGGCTTTACCTATCCATCACAGAGTGGAAGACCAAGGCCTCCTATGGCATAAAAGGTTGGGATATGTCAGCCAACTAGGCCTTAAGGAATTGGAAAATAGGGATTGTTAGGAGACAAAAAACTTAGGGAATTATCTTTTTATGAAGACTGTCTTAGGGAAGTCCACTAGAGTCAGTTTTTAGAAGTCCATTCATCAAACAAAACAAACACTTGACTACATTCATTCAGATTTATGGGGTCCTACTAAGGTTAATTCTTATCGTGGAGCTATATATTTTATGTCCATAATAGATGACTATTCTAGAAAAGTATGGGCTTATGTTCTTAAACATAGAATTGATACTTTTGAGAAATTTAAGGAATAGAAAACTCTAGTTGAAACTAAAGTGGGCAAATTGGTTAAAAGATTAAGAACAAATAATGGGTTAAAGTACTTTTCTATTGAGTTTTCTAATTTTTGTAAAGCTGGGGGTATAGCAAGGCATGAGACTGTTAGAGAGACCCTCAACAAAATGGATTAACTGAAGGATGAATAAAACCATAATTGAAAGAGTGAGGTGCATGCTAGCCACCTCAGGGTTGCCAAAAGCATTCTGGGTAGAGGTTGTTGCCACTATTGTGCATCCAATAAATAGGTATCCTTCCTCGGCTTTATGTTTTAAGACTTCACAAGAAATGTGGTCAGGAAAACCCTATGATTATCAGCACTTAAAAGTTTTTGGTTGTTTAGCCTATGCTCATTTTAAAACTGATAAGTTGGAACTTAAGAGCATTTAAATACATTTTTGTAGGATATCTAGAAGGGGTAAAAGGTTATAAACTATGGGTTACTAAACCTGAAAAATAGAAATACATAATTAGTAGAGATGTGGTATTCAATGAAATGAAAATGCGAGGCAAACTAGAAAATTCAAAGGAATCTGATACACTCTCTGCAGCCACTGATATGCAATTTGAGGTGGAGCAACCTTCAACCTTTCACTACAATCCAAAAACTGAGAGTAATGAATCTAAGGATTTAATCTCAAAGACAGATAACTTACATGATCATAAGACCTATCTTCTATCTAGAGATAAGGAAAAGAGGGTCATAAGACCTCCCTAAAGATTTGTGCAAGCTGAGTTAACAGTTTTTGCCCTTTCTGTTGCTGAAACAAAGATTGATATGGAGCCTAGGACCTTTAAAGAAGCTATGGACAGTAAAGAGGCTGATAAGTGGATTCTTGCTATGCAAGAAGAAATTGAGTCTCTAAATAAAATAAAAAAATGGAAAATAGTTCCTAAACCTAAAAAAGGGGAACTAGTAGGGTCCAAATGGACCATTAAAAGGAAGGATGGCATTCCTGGAGTTGAACTACCTTGGTATAAAGATAGGTCAGTGGCCAAGGGATTTACTCAAAGGGAGGGGGTGGATTATAATGAAATATTTTCCCTTGTGGATAGACACAGTTCTATAAGACTTTTACTTTCTTTTGTAGCTTTTAATGATATATACTTAGAACAACTTGATGTTAAAACAGCTTTTTTACATGGTAAATTGGAAGAAACTATATACATGCAACCACCCAAGAGCTTTGATACAAAATCAATATAAATTATGTGTGTTTATTAAAGAAATATTTATATGCTATCAAGCAATTATCTAGACAATAGTATAAGAGATTTGATTCTTACATGATCCATAATGATTTCTATAGAAGCAACTTTGATAATTGTGTTTACTATAAGCAATGTGATAATAGTCCAATATATTTACTTTTATATGTGGATGATATGTTAGTTGCTTGTAGGGATAAAAACCATCTTAATCAAGTTAAGTCTATGCTTAAGGTAGAATTTGAAATGAAAGAGTTAGGTATTTTCAAAAGAATTCTAAGTATGGAAAAAACTAGAGAAAATGATAAAAATCTTCTCTACTTATCTCAAAACACTTAAATTTCTAAAGTTTTAAAAAGATTTGGAATGAGTCTAATAAAACTTGTTATTACTCCTATTGGACATCATACCAAATTGTCTATTAATCAATGCCCTGAAACAGATGATGAATTATCTTTTATGAATATAATTCCTTGTGCTAGTATAGTTGGAAGTATTATGTATGTTATGGTATGCTGTAGATCAGATTTAACATATATTGTTAGTCTTGTAAGTAAGTTTATGAGTAAACCAAGAAAACTATAGCGGCATGCTTTGAAACATATCTTTCAATATCTGTCTGGTCCAAAGGTATTAGGATTAAAGTTTGGAGAAAATGTTCACACAAGAATAGAGTTAAATGGTTATGTAGATTATGACTATGCTAGAGATGTGGACACTATAAAATCATTTTTTGGTATGGTCTTTACTATATTTGGTGTGTCTGTTAGTTGGAAGTCTAATTTGTAATCTGTAGTAGCTTTGTCTACCACTGAGGCTGAATATCTAGTATGACAGAGACCTTTAAAGAGACCATATGGTTAAAAGGGTTATCTAATGAGTTAGGAATGTATAGTGAGACTATCACAGTCCACTGTGACAATCAAAGAACTATTCATCTTGTGAGGAATCATGTCTATCATAAGATGTTTAAACATATAGATGTTAGGTTGCATTTTGTAAGAGATATTATTACCACTGGGAAAATTGAAGTTAAGAAAAGCCTAGCTGAGGATAATCCCTCTAATATGATGAGTAACACTTTACCGACAATCAAGTTTGAACATTGTTTAAACTTGATTAATCTAGAAAATTGTTAGTACCTTGCGGGAACAACTATATGAGGAGGTGAGGAGGAGACATGTGCAAGGGTTGAAAGCTTGCTAAGGTGGAGATTTGTTATAAATGTGTCAAGCTTCCAGATTTGGGCACGTGCACCAGACATAGCATTGGACGGTCACGAAGTAAAATTGTGTGCTGGCAAACACTGAAGGGTTTATGAGGGGCATTATTGACATTTAACCATCCAATAGGGTTATTGTATGAATTAATTCATTTTTGATCTATTTGACAAATTCGAGAGAGAGAAAATGCAAAGGCTCTGGAGACAGAAAGGCATTCAGCTAGGGTTAGGGTTTGTGATTTCTCAGATGCCAAATTTGTGATGTGCTTGTATAGATCAGGTGTTTTAGCTATGTAACTTTTCACCACAATCAATGGAAGGACTCATAGATGTTTTTCTTGCCGTGGATGTAGACTATTAGAGTTAAACCACGTAAATCTCGTGCAGATGTGTTTGTGATTTTCTGATTTCTTTATTTCCTATTTTGTTCCTTGCAATTTATATTGATTTTGCTTTTCTGATCAAGTTTGGCTCAAGAAAACCTAATCTAAGTTATCTTGGAATTGGAAATCTGAGTTATTAATAATTTGAAAGATAACGTAACAGACACACACATATAGCCAATCAACTAAATTAAAGCTAGGCAACGTCACATAAGTGTAAAAGAGTTCATTCATTTTTATTGCAAAATTTTAATTCGCTTCACTCGTCTACTCATGCATCATCATCAGGAAGTCGTATGATTTGATATTTTCTACTGAAGTTAATGTCCATGCATGTACATTTAAGTGTGTGTGGTTAAGATCCTCTCTTTTTTATTATCTAATATATCATGATTTTATATATGAAAGTAGATTATATTTCCATGTAATATCAAAACTTTCACGATCCCTTCCCAAATCAAATATGAATTAATCTTTTGATTCATTTCACTCTAATGTCCAATCACTAGTTTAATTGCATTTTACAAGAAACGTCAAATTGTTTTTTTTTTTTTAAATAATGAACCTATCCTCACCTATTCATATCATTACAACACATTTGATTTTAGTAATAGATGAAATTGTCATAAAATATGACCCAAACGTCACAAAATAATTGGTGATGGTTTACTATTCAACCGTCATAAAAATGGTTATGGTTTGAAACCCTTATCACGACTGTCACGTAAAATGTGTCATGGATAACGATTGGTATTAGTTTACTTTTCAACCATCACAAAAATATTTTTAGTGACGGTGAAAGATCTTCTGTTTGACGTAACGTTCAAATGTTCAAATTTTTTGTGACAGTTGAAATTTGTCACAAAAAGTAACGTTTAAATGTCCAACTTGACATTCGAATGTAAACCCACCCAATTGACATTCAAAATTGACGTTTGTTGGGCCAATCTTCAAACGTATCAAATTAAGCTCGCATGTGTGTATGTCCGAACATTAATTGCAATATACGTTTGGATGTTTGTTCGAATGTTACGAACCAATGTTCGAATATAACATCTATAATGTTCAGACGGTACATTTAGATGTTAGGAAGAAGCATTCGAATGCAAGTGGTAAATTCGAAGGCTTGTTTGAATATTAGTTGATTAAACATTCGAACGTTTTGTTCGTTTGAGGATGAGTATGTTCGAATGTTTTCTTGCAATTTTCTCTATTTACGTTCAAATGTTTATTTGAACGTGAACCAATGTTCGAACGTTTTATATTTACATTCGAACGCATATGTTAGAAATGCTAAATTTCATTAAATTAAAAATCATACAAATTATATCATTACGTCGTCATTTTAATAACTAACAATGTTTTATAGCATTCCAAAATTAGATATTAAAAATTATAAACAATAATAAAATTGATTTAGTACTATTTTTTCTTCTTTTCTCTTCCACTGCGATCTTGCTATCTCCCTCTGCACTTATTCTTGGATTGCGCTGTGCATTCTTTCCTTCTGGTCTTTCTGCTGCTCCTGCAAACGTGTCTCTAGATTAGAGTGTTGCTCCAAGAGAGACTCCAACTCCTATTGTCTCGACCTTATATACTCATTTTCACGCCGTGATGCTTATAAATCTTTAGTAAGATTATTAATTTGTAATGTTGAGGAGCTTGTGGAGGATGAACCAGTGAAATGTTTGAGAGACCGTCCCAAACCTCTTACTATGCCAGACTTGGTCCCAAACACTTGCATGAATATGTTTACGCCACTAGCATTGGATTCTTTAGAAGCTGACTACATCTTAAATATTTTGTCCTATAATTAGAAAGAAACACACAATAAGCAACGTATTAAAAGAAAAAAATAAATAAACAATAAATTGTTCACATGTTGCATAATTTTATTAAATAAAATTAATATCGCTTACATAATTATTTGCAGCGGCAAGATCCATCCACTCATTACGCTCGTTAAAGTGAGCAGCAACATAAACTTGAATCAGGAAAAAATTTAGAGAATCATCATGTTTCTAATAAAGACACATTAACAATTTTAAGAGATAATGTTAGTACTTAAATAAAAGAATATTAGAAAAATAAATGAACTTCTATATGTTATTAATTACTATCTTATTAGCAAGATGATGGAATTACCATAAACCGGTACAATGATGGGCAGTTAGAACAGATCTATTCTATGTATTTGTAGAACTTAAGCTCTACCAAATTACTTAAGAATGTTAATTGTAACTTAGAATGAATATAAATGTAAATAATTAAAAAATTTATGATACCTGATAATCTGGACTTGTGAAAAGATTACAAAATTTCATCCAATCGTCTAACTTCATCTTCTAGAAAGGGGAATGTGCAGTCTCTTCCAACGTCTCAAATTTCTTGAAGTGGTCATGACATCGTCCCTTGTGATGTCAGAATAATTTAGTCATCAGCTCATTCACAGTTCTTAAATCCTCGCTACGGTTAAAATCAAGATCAAACTTATTCTAAGAAGTGAATTAAGTCAGAATATGATATACTAATTTAGGTGGAAAAAATATAGTCACAAAGTAAACTCACCAGCATCCGACTCTGAACGTACTCCTTAACCTCATTAAAAATATATCACCATGATCGCACATAAAAGGGAGCATAAGCTTGAACTAGTATACCAATATAAGAGGAAAGTGTTGTGACACCATCATCCACTCCCCCAGTGGAGTTATAAGAAATGATGATCTTGAATTTTTCCTGCCTTCTATTTTTCTCAAGAGAGATGTTGCCACTCATGTTGCCACCATCGCCAATGCCACTGCAACGGTCACCAAAAGGTAGGCAACCCTCAAACCTCTCATTTATGTTTGTTTTTTTTTTCAATTTTGAGATGGGATTTAAGAAAATCTAGAAATGTAGTGGCCAAATTTTCTTCTTGATTTTTCGATCACCATGGATTCTCATTGGCCAAATGGCCACTATAGAAACATTCATTGAATATTATACTTCATTTCTGTTATAGTTTTAAACCAAAAAAATGTGGAAATGGAGTTTCGAGAATGTCGACTCAGCCATTCTTGTGTTGTAACGTTCAAACGTTTCAATAGATAATCAAAAGTTAGCGTTTGAACATTTGCATCTAATGTTTGGATGTTTAACGACAATGCTCGAACCTTATTTCTTGACGTCCAAAGTTGATATTTGAATGTGGATGCTTCAGTTATGAATGTTGTGTGTAACACATTTGAACATAATCACGATTTATGTTTGAACGTGGTTGCCATGTGGTTGTATAAAATGCTTACGTTTGGACGTATTTTGGTGGCATGTTTGAACGCATAATTGATTTCTTACAATTTTCAAATTTAGTAACCTTATGTCCGAACGTTTCACTCTTGATGTTTGGACGTTAACCTTACACAGTCACGTACGAACGTAACTCTCGTTACATTTGAATGTTGTAGCTATATGGCATCCGTGTTCGAACGCAACTTTTGTTACTTCGAACATTTGTACGCTACGTTCGAATCTGCAAGTGTTACATTCGAACGTAATTTTGTATTACTTTTACAAATTTTTGATACCTTTAACCACAAATATTGTGAATTATTTGTTTTTTTTTTTTTGTCCTGGAAATATATGACTTGCTACATGACGACTAGAAAGAGGGGGAGGGAAGGAGCCATCATAGACACTGCTTGATTGAGGGCCCACACAGTTACACTCGAGTCGGAGATTATGATCAACGAGTTCGACAAACTCTTCTGGGAGCATCGGACCCACAAATTAGTCTTCACCACCAGCAGCTAGGTCATCTGCTCATTCAGGGGTAGGGTTTACCCCTTAATGGTTCAAGAGTTTTACATCTCTATGTCTATGATGCCGATTAATGCGACATCCCACACCGGCTCAATCTGCAGTGTGTAGTTCGAGTTCACGAAAGATATCATCGCTGAGATACTCCAGATCCCATGTAGGCAAGACTGCTTTATCTACTGGCATAGTTGACTTTAAGGCTAGTCATGAAGTTGACTGATCTAAAGTTGAGGATACAACTCCCCAGGTCGGTGGTGATGAACAGGATGATGATTTCTACGTCCTTATTGGCAAAGACCACACGCCGCTCGAGATGGCGAACACCTTCTAGCAGAGTCACTTGATGTTGTTCTTCTGGATGTTGCACATTATTATTATAACAAATATAGATTAGGTTGCACATAAGACAACATTCAATCAATCTTACATGCAGTTTCTTATCAGCTTGACACGTGGAGAGCCGATCGGCTTGCCGCAGTTGATATTTGAGAGGATCCATTACGGGACAAGCACTATCTCAACAGACAGCCTTCCTTATAGAGTCATCATCACCTGACTACTACTAGACTGGGGAGTGGTAGACCAAACGAGGGAGATAGTGCTATACCAAATGAGCTCTATCGACATGATCACTCATCTTTGAAGCCTCAGATGGGGAAGATGGCTTAAGCTTGCTCCTATACCAGAACCTATTCCTCTGACCCAGTCTGGGGTCGGTCTTGCTTCCCCTATTAGGAGCAGCTATCAGTAGTAGGCGGGTGGTGCAACTGGAGGGGATGTGCGGCTTGCTTGAGTAGCTTAGATGATGAAAGAGATGTAGACACATATTGACCGATAGATCGATAGACAAATTGTGCATATGGATCAAATTGGCTATCAGCTTTCCAATCATATAGATATCTTAAACGACAAGGTCACAAAATTAACTAAGGAGTTTTAGGCATTCAAAGACATCTAGCAGATCACCCTGCAATATGCCCCACAGTTCCTGCAGCAGTTCCCCCTACAAGGATGGATTTTATTTTTAACTTATATCTTTATTTATTTTTAACTTATATCTTTATTTATTTTATTTTTAATTCATGTACTGAAACATATTATGTTATTTATATATTATTTTTAATTTCTATTCTCAATTTTCTGTATGATTAGTTTATCTAAATTTAATCTTATATAAATACTCTTTAAATCTTTTTAAATTAAAATATTTGCTAATTGAATCTTTTCTAATCTATTTTAATATTTAATGGAGCCTTGCAAGAGTAAAATTAGCTTGTTATTTTTTTCTATTTTTTTATTCATATTTTTCTTATCATTTTAAAATATTTTAAAAAATATATATATAAATATCAATACAATAATAATATATTCCTTCACGATTAAGCAAAGAAGAAAATTTAAAATGTATTAAAATACAGAAGGTGTCAAAATAAGGTGTCAAAGTAACATTATAGTAATTTTTTTAAGTTTAAATGCAAATTTTGAATATTGAAGTCAGAAAATTTCATATTCGCACGTTAGGAGCCTCATCGTTCAAACATCATGGTGACGTTCGAACATGAAATCATCCATGTTCCAATGTAACAAAATCTCACATATGTCTTTAGTGACGATTTTCACAAATTGTCACAGAAAATGGATTTTAGTGACGGTTTAGAGACTGTCATAAATTCCAAATGTGATGTAGTGTATCCAGCAACAATCTTCAAACTGATCACTACAATATAATTGAATGATCATGTCCCTTTCATCCTATTTTAAAAAATGTAATACTTTTATCACTTTTGGAACATCTTCTGTATTTAAAGAAAAAATAAATGGTAGATAGATAATGTCACTTATAATTATCAAAATGGAATATAGGTGGAATGATCTGAAATTTCCATGAATATTGGTATGGAACTATTGTTACTCAAACCATACATTTATTGCTGCCTTAAATTAATTTTTGGGTTAAATTTGCATTAGTATCCAATTATCTTCTTGCTAGCCATTAGTTTTTGAACAATAGTATTTTAGACATGTACGAGGATAGATTTATGGGTGCCAATGCATGCACAATAGTACATTTCTTATGTAGTACTATGTGTATCTGTACTCACGTGTATCACTACTATTTTTTTCCTTATAAAGTCATTAATGAATATAAGGTCATGTTGATACCCAAATGATACTACGTATAACACCCCCCCTCCCCCCCCCCCCCCCCCAAAACACCAAAAACAACACTCTTTTTAACTTATGATGATTATAGATGAACAATATTATTGCTCCCATGCACTATCCTAATGTTAAATTTCAAGTCAAGACCAGTTGTAAATGTTAACCACGCTAAAGTACTATTGTATATTCATGCAAGCATGTCATGTATTATTATTATATGGTGTACGCGTGTACATCGACGTTGATTAATCATCATAACCAAAACATGCATGTTCGTTCCAAATTAATTTATACGACATATGTTGATTTATATTGCGGCATGGGGAATCAAAATTGCCTACAATATTGATCTTTAAAACAATATTGATAGAGAAGGATGTTTCGATATATTAGTGAGTAGTATAATATATTTCGATATATTTAGATATATTTAGATATATTTAGAATAACATGTGTATTGTTAAAGGAATATACAACTATAGTAATCTAAGGTATACATGGAATGAAGAGAATCCCAACATGGCTGGTGCATGGATCACATTGGCTTGTCTTGTCCATATTCGGTTATAGCAATGATTTCCTTACTATACCCCCTTCAAGTTGAGCGAAAGTGAGCTAAAACGTAGTTTGGTATGTATAACTTGAAACCTAGCAGTAGGTAGTGGCTTGGTAAGTGCATCTGCAAGTTGTGCTTTACTTGGTAGAAAATGAACAGCGAACGAATGCTTTTGAACTTGCTCCTAGACAAAGTGATAAATGATCTAAACATGCTTAGTTCGCGCATGAAGAACAAGATTTGCAGACAAATAAGTAATCCCAAGATTGTCACACCACAGGCGCAGGCATTAAGTGTAGGAAATACCAAATTTGTGCGAAAGAATTTGATACATAACAATTCAAAGGTAGCATTTGCAATGGCCTTATACTCTACCTCTGTACTTGAATGAACCATAATTGAATGTTTTTTTTTTAACTTTAGGAAACCAAAGACTAACTAGAAAATACATAATATCTCTCTATTGATTTCTGGTCATCAGGTCCCCCTGCCCAATCAACATTGAAAAAGACTGATAAAACAAAGGTCTTACTTGGGCATAGCAAGAGTCCAAAATCAGTAGTATCATGCAGGTAATACAAAATGCGTTTGACTGCAGCCCAATACTTATTTGTAGGCTTGTGCATAAATTGGCACAATTTATTCACAAAAAAAAAAAGAAATATCAAGTTGAGAAAGAGAGAGGGATTGGAGATCACCCACCACACTTTGATACAAACTTGAGTTTGAAAAATTGAAACCGTAAAAAAGCAAAAATTAGTGCTGGATGACATAGGAGAATGCAAGGCTTTGGCATTGGACATATTTGTATGGTCAAGAAGATCCACAATGTACCTCTTTTGACTAAGTCACAGGACTTCAGGGGTGGAAATAGCTTCGACGTCGAAGAAGAAATGAAGAGGGCAAAGGTCCTTGACCACAAACTCCAAACTAAGAGACTTGATGAGTGATCAATGAGGATGTCATCAACATACGTAAGGACAAATATTTAAGTGCCATGAGAATGAGAAATAAACAATGAGGTGTCAGACTTTAAATTGTGAAATCCATAGTCAAGAAGCTTAGCTCTTAACCAGGCATACCACGTACAATGGGCTTGCTTTAATACATAAAGAGCCTTGTTAAGATGACAAACATGATGAGGATCAGCCCTGTCAACATAACTAGAAGGTTGAATCATGATCACCTCCTCCTCAAGAAATCCATGGAAGAAGGCATTAGATATGTCAATTTTTCGTATAGGCCATTGCTCTGAGATGGCAAAAGTGAATACCAAGCAAATAGTTGTAGATTTAATCATTGGGCTAAAAGTATCACCATAGTCAATGCTAGGTTGTTGGTGGTATCCTTTAGCAACATGGTGATCCTTATGGCTAACTAACTTTCCCGTGGAATCCCTCTTGACACAATACACACACTTGTTTCCAATTAAGTTCATTCCTTTCTGAGAAGGAACTAGTTGCCATGTGTCATTTTTCATCAAGGCTGAGTACTCTTCATCCTTGGCCTCTCCATGGTGCATGAATGATAGCACATGAGTAGCACCTAGGATCATCAAATATGTGATCATAATTTTCCATTCAAGCTTGTGGTTTTGTATAAGGGTTTAGGGTACCCTAAACCCTAGATAAACTCTTGGGTTTAAAAATTTTATTTTGGACATGAGTACACACTAGATAAACTTTTGTAGGAGAATTACGTGTTGCGATAGGATAGACAACCACTTATTGGTGGAGTGCTCCCCGAAATGAGAGAAATTATGGGAATTTGAATTGAAATTTGAGTTTGAAGGAAATAGGGTAGTTAGTGAGTGATCATGAGAAGAAATTGTGAAAATAGATTCTGTCAAAGGTGCCATTGATGATAATGATTGAGTTGTGGAAGGAATAAATGATATAGGAGGAGAGGACAAATGTGAATTTACTGAAAAAGGAATCAAAACCAACTTATTTGATGAGAGGTGATCATGCGAGGAAGGCACAACTACGTGTGATGATGAAGGAGTTACGCTCGAGTTAGGTGGCAATGCAGGAAGTGTCGAGATATTCCGCAATGCAGAAGTTTGTGGTTGCATGTAAGGGACTCTTGCATGATCGGTGGGATTGTATGTTGACATTGGACGGGGATACTGCACAGCTGGGTGCGATGATGAAAGAGTGAAGCTCTGGTTTGGTGGAAATGTAGGAAGTGTCGAGATATTCGACTTCGAATAGGTGATTGGCTGCATGTAAGGGACCCTTGCATGGTTTGTGTGATTTTGTCTTGATTTTAATGAGGCATGACCCATGGATGGGAAGGGTGACCAGCTAGAGAAAATTTTGAGAAATCAAACCTGGTTTCATCAAATAACACATGTCTAAAGATAATAATGCATCCCGAGTGTATATCCAAACATTGATAGCCACGATGATAACTACTAAAATCAAGGAAGACACATGTTTTGGACCAAGAATCAAGCTTGTGATGATTGTAGCGTCTAAAATATAATCAGCAAGCACAACCTAAAATACATTGGATAGAATAATCTAGTTTTTTATTGAACAACTTTTCAAAAGGGGAGATAGTGTGTAGGGATATGTAGGCAATCGGTTTCTAACAAAAGTGGCCATTGAAAACACTTCATCCCAATAGGAGTGAGGAAATGAAGATTTGGACAAGAGAGATAGACCACTCTGAACAATATGCCAATGTTTGCATTCCTCAGTCTCATTTTGTTGTAAGATATGAGGACATGTGAGATGATGTGTGATGCCTTGTTGGCCAAAGAAGGGATGAAGAGAACGAAATTATCCCCCCACTCGATTTGAACACATTTTATTTTACGATCCATCGTTCAACTCTTTTTTGGAATGAAGTGAAACTAGAATAAACTAAAAATTTAGTAGGCATTGTAAAGATCCACATGAATTTGCTAAAATGGTCAACTAAATAAACATAATATTTATTGCTTTTTTTGACATTATAGACGAAGGGCCCCATACATTAGAAAAGACTAAAGCTAAGGACCATTGGAAACGTGATTGTATGGGAAAAAAAGGAAGATGATGTCTCTTGCCCTGCTAACAAGAGTTGCAGACCATTGATGTTTTATTAGAAGAAACTGGAAGTGACGCCTTTGAAGCCAAATGCTTAACAGTCTTAAAGGAGGCATGACCAAGACGAGAATGCCAAAGATCTAATGGAACACACTAACAAGAAAAAGCTTGAAAAGATTGGGTAGAATGTAAAGGATAAAGGCCACCCTCAATTTCTTTGTCGAAGAAGAGCTTCTGCTTGCATTTTTCATTCACAGAAAAATACACAGCATTAAATTCCATAAAATCATTGTTATCAACAGTGAATTGACATACTGAAACCAATTTTTTCTTTTTAATGTGAGGAACATGTAAAAATGAACATAGTTTATAAGTAGTGTTAGGAGAGAGAGTTTAGAAGAACCAATATGGAGAATTGGCAAACCTATTCCATCCCCAACTTGGATGGTGTCGGCCACTTGGAAAGCATCTGCACCAAGATTTAGGTTTTCAAAATCATTGGTGAGATGATTTGTAGAACTTGTATCAATGTACCAAGTGAGTTCATTTGATGGCTGATATTGAGTATGAGCCACAAAGGCTGTATGGTTGGTTGTGTACCCTAATAAGAAAGATTGAGTCGATGGTAGCACTATACTGCATTGTGGCCATTCTTGCGACATACTTGACAAACCATTCATGATCCTCCAAAATAGTGTCCTTGGGAGCCCCTTCCACGTTGGCGATTGCCTCAACCTCGATTGTTTGAAAATGATCGTTAGGAATATCTACCTCCACAGCCACAAGTTTGATCATTGCAAGTTGCCACATTCACTCATCCAATAGAGACATCAAGAAAAGAATTTTGTTCCTCAAGCCACAATTTGAACCTCAGTAAATAAGGAAATGCATCTTCAAGAAAGACTTGATCTATGCATGAGCCATATTGATTTCCTTATTAATCTTTTACATTGAATATTGATAACGTGATAACCACCGATCAATTGTTCCAAGTGAGCAAAAAGTACGACGTAATTATTAATGCATGTGTGATATAAGAGTGAAACTCGTGTATCGATCACCATAGTATTATTTTTCTATAAATAGCTAGCTTTTGCAAACTATTTTTTTGATCTTTTGACATAATTAATTAAGTGGCTTGATTTGGCAGACATAATTTTGGCAATGCATAATTTAGGGGGCCTCATATATTTGTTTTCTTCCTTTTTTCCTTTTTCAATATGTTAATTGATTAATATCTGGGCCATATATAGAACCATAGTAGGGGTGAGTTATACACGTTATTAAAAGTAGCTTCCATAAAGCAAAAAGAGTGTGTGTAGAACGAATGTGAGTTTTGTTCAACAATTTTAAAGTGAAAGATATATAGATCACGTTGTAGTAGGGTTTTGAGTTGTCGGACAAACTTTTCATATGTCACAAGGGAGTGTAAATTTATCATCCACTCTTAGTTAAAGTTCCTCTCCTTGTTGGAGCTCATTCAGAAAGCTTTTTAGAGAGAGAACCTCTACCTTATCTCTAGAAAACTCCATCACTTCGAGTGCTGTCGCTGGAGAGGACCTCCACCCTTCTCTAATTTCCCTTTTCATTTCCATAATGTGTATACACTTCCATGGTAGCATTTTTTTCATTCCCCATCCACAAATTTTGTTTTAGTAAAATTTATTAATTTTTGACTGCCATCGGTCGACACTCGCCCCACCACCCCATCCTATTGCCGCCGATCTATCGGGACAATGCGAAGTCGTGTCAAAAAGCTCGATGCACGGCCATTATGCACAACTTGTTTATGCACACGATCTTCACACTTCGTCTCGTCCCGACGCCTTCGACAGCTATACTCACTGTATCAATAGATTCCCCATGCCGAGATCTTCCAGTTTTGGCCTAACCCATCTCCATTCCACCAATGCATAGCTGTCACGCGCTATCACAGAAGCGTGGGAACTATGGGTCTAAATGGTCCGGAAAAAATGTGGACCGGTTTCATTCGGGTCCAAATATTTTCTCATCCTGGACCAGACCAAACTCCTATTCGGTCCATATGGGTTTGGTCCAATTCGGTTCAGAAGCGGTCCGGTCAGGTCCAAGGGCACCCAATATGTTTTATTGGGCTAAATTTGATCTAAAATCTTATAATGATGAACATAATTCTTAACCCAAATTTAGTTATTTTCAGTCCAATTTACGTATTTATTACAAATTTAAGCCAAATAATATTAAAAAAAAACTTACTCTTAAAATAATTGACAAAAGAAAAATAATCTAAATAAAAAAGTAAAAAAAAAAAAGTCCTTGAAAACCCAAATAAAATAAAAAGAAATTAACTCTTAAGGTTTAAAAATCCTTAAGTGTTGAGAGTCCAAATAAAAAAAATAAAAAAAATAGAAACCAATCCTTAAGAGTATATCTATATAGATATACTATAATTTATATTTTTATATTACAACTAGTCAACTATTATAAATTATAATATGTTAATATTATAAGAGTATATTACTATATATATTATATATTAATATGTTATACTACCACCCTTAATTTATATTAATATTAATACTATAATTTATATACTATTATTTATATTATATATATTTAAAAAAAAGATGTGTATTCGGTCTGGTCTGGTCCGGTCAAGTCCAGGGGGAGAAATCCCCTAGACCGGGACCGGATCGGACCGAATTTCATCCTATCTAACCGATTCAGTTCAGTCCGGTCTTCTTACACCCCTAGTGGGAACGCAAATGACTGCCCACAAATCAGTCCACCCAATGTCTTATTTTTCACTATGTTATCATTTTTCCTAAATGGTAATTTTGAAAAAGGAATTTGAGGTCTCTCTAAAAATCATCTCAAGATAACAATTGCACTCGCTACGTACTTTCAATACTTTCAGTACTTTTAGTAAAGGTTCTACTACCACAAGCAATGGTTCCATTGTTTGTATATTTTTGTGAGCAAATTATTTCTATATTTTAAGATGGCATTATATTTCTAGGACAAGAGTGGAGACTAAGAAATTGGTTATAAAAATATTTTTTTTTTCATTTTTTCACAAATTTGTACTATTATTATATAATATTATGGAGCCTTTATTGGGAAACCTCATCCCCTCCTCATATATCATCTTTTTTCACTTCAAATAAAATTTACTTGTTTAGAATTTAAAAAAAAAAAGTTTTCTCTCTTTGTCAGCTTGATCAGGCTGTTTAAGTAAGAATATTATTGTAGATTATTGTAGATTTAAGAATATATATATATATATATCTATATATATGACAGTGCAAAATTTTAAAGCAATTCTGTCCCGTCCATATACACGATGAAATGGGATAAACCTGATCATTATATGTAGCCCCAATCCTCGTGGACTTCACGTGAAACCCCATGTGGTTTTTGGACTAAAAGATGAGAAGAAGCAAAACTCCAAGGAAAAGGTCGCACCATCCACTAGAAATGAAAGAGAAATCCATCAAAGTTTATATAGAGAGAAAGATGCTAGAGAGAGACATAAACTAAAATATAATACAGAAAATGAATGGAAGGCTGACGTAATTGGTCGTGTCTGAGTCGACAAGGGCCCATCATTGGTTGGCAAGTGAGCTTCGCCCTGACAAAGGGCCGAAATCTGAGGCAATGGATCTCTCCTCTTCTCTGTGTGTGCGCGTGTTTGTATATGTGGAAGCGGCGGACCGGTCCCCGCTTCCCATGCATGTAGATAGATAGCAGAGCTTACAGTGGAGCACACACGTCATTGCCTGGTCGGTCTTCCCGCTCTATAAAGTAGAGAGAGAGAGTGTGTGTTTCATGGTCTGGTCGCCGAAATCTATGGACCATGACGAACTCAATGACGCATGCTTCAACTATTTATATCCTTCTCTGTAGAAGCTCTTTCGGCCTCGAGCCCAAAAAGAAATTAGTCACCAACATATACAATATATATATATATATATATATATATATATATAGACACACAGAGGCCAGTTCCCCCGACAGTATATATATATAATGTCATATTAAGTTGGAATATTAATATTAACCTAAAATTAAGAAAAATTATTAATACTCACAGAGTACATGTAAACAGTATTCTGTAAATATGAATGTGTTAATTATGAATTCACTCTAACACTACTCTAAAATTAATAACAGACTTTCATGTGGCTGGGCAAATTTACATGTATTTTCACTCCTAAGTATTAATGTACAGACACTCTGAGCCGATCTAATTATAATATTGGGAGGTCTTGAATCGATTGAGGAATCTTTGATTAATTAATTAATTTTGCTGCTTATTGATTTAATCAAAGCTAATTTAGATAAACGAGATCATAGAGAGGGTAGTACTGGAGATCTATAGAGTGGCCACTTTCTCCACTGCAGTTTGATGATGGAAACTAGCAACTCTGTTGTAAGGATAAGCATAATAAAACCCAGAAAAGTGATAACCTTAATCCTTAATCCCCTCCTACTATAAGTAATCTTAGGTAGTGGACGTTGACAAAACACAGATCAATTAAATTAACCAAAGCAAAATAACGAAGTCATGCATGTGCGTTGCTGCTTCTTGTCGGTCAAATATTAATATATGAAAAAGCTCATCCACCTAACATTAGCGGCTAACTTACGACATCAACCAAACACAAATATCAGTCCATTATTATGCTAAAAGCTGAAGGCAATTGCCTGATGATTATAAATTAATTGGCAATGGTTTAGTTTAATTATGGATATATCCGGCCACATGTCACTTGTAAACTCTTTGGTCTAGCTTTCTCTTATTAATCAGCTTTATTTGCTTCGCTAGCTGAGAGTTGATCAAGACTTGAAATCTTTCTTAATTAAAGAAATCCAAAATAAGTTCATCATCTACTCAAACAAATTAGACAAACGAGTTGAAGGCCGGATCGATATATATGTTGCCATTAAAAACTATAATTACATCGTCAAGACCCACTTGGGTCTTCGACTCTTCTGCAATATTGTTTAGGAGTTGACCCTTATAAATTCTTATGGAGGAATGCTAGGGATTTTGGGATCCTACTGCATCCTGACTTTTGTTTTTTTATTTTAAGTTTTTTGGTTTTATTTAATTTTTAAATAAGTGTTTTTAAATAATGTTGTGATTTTTTTTTATATTTTTAAAAAATATTTTAATATATTAAAAAAATCATGTAAATTTTTTTTTTGTATGATTTTTTTAACATCTTAAAATATTTTTTTTAAATACAAAAAAAAATATAATATTATTTAAAAACATTTACTTAAAAATCATGTGAAAAAAAAATCTAATAAAAATAAATAAAATAAAAATTAAGATTCCCAATAAGGATCCCAAATAGGGACAAATAACATTTTCCAAATTCTTATGTTTGTTCCATTAGTCTTTATTGGTATTTATTTACTCTCGATCTCTTAATTAAAAGAATTAATTACTAATTAATTAATTTGGCATATGCACGTTTTAGTTATATATAATGCAATGCCTATATATTATTACAACACATCAAAATCTCATGTTTTTTGGCTACCATAATTTGAACAATTCTACCATTCTTGCTAATCAACAGTTACAAAAAATCAGACTTAATTTGTATAGATTTTTTTTTATTTTCTCTCCATGTAAAACAAATTCATGTATAGCACATATACTTGTATATGGATCAATGAGAAGCAAGAAAACATTTTACCAAATCATCTTCTTAAAATGGTATCAGCCCAAATAAGATCTTAAAACATACATCTGTTTTTCCTTGCCGATGGTAACCCCATCAGATTCTTTCAACCCTTCTTCTCCTTTCCTCCTCCACCCATTTGATTCCCCAAGCCTTGTTCTTGTCTCCGACATTCTTACTGGCGACAACTTTCCCAAGTGCCCACGTGCTTTTCGCAGTGCCCTCAATGCCAAGAACACACTTTGATTCGTAGATAGTACACTCAAAGCCCCTGCCCCATATCAACCGAATATGCTCAATGGAGTGGGACCAAAGACATGGTCCTAACTTGGATTCTCAACACCATAACCCCTTCCCTAGCCAACTCATTGGACTATCATGATGATTCTCGAGATGTTTGGCTTGATCTCGAATCTCGTTTTAGCCATGGAAACAATGCTCGTCTCTTCCACCTTAAAAGAGAAATCTCCAACCTCCATCAAAATCAATTCTCCATACCCAATTATTATAACAGCATAAAACAACTTTGGGATGAATTGGAAAATCTACAACCCACCACCGATGCCACCACATTGGAGAAAAGGGCAGAAGACGAATGTGTTTTCCAGTTTCTACTAGGACTCAATGATTCGTTAACTGCCCTTCACACTCAACTACTTGCTACCGACCCTCACCCACCCCTCAACAAAGTCTTCTCCAACCTCTTCCAAGAAGAAAAACAAAGACTACTTCATATGACCAATACACTCGAAAATGTTGCCCTTGCTGCCCGAGCCCCTCATTCCTAAAACAACCCACAAAATGCTCAGAATGAGGCAAAGAAGGCCACCCTCAGCACCATTGCTGGAGGATAATCGGCTATCCCCCCGAAAGCGAACCACGACAAACCCAGATGCCATCTCTTCTTGGCAAACCGCTGGCAGCGGCGCACTTTACTGGTGTCACCTCGAGCCCCGTTCTAGGCCTCTCGCCGGAGAACTATCAACAATTGATGCATCTTCTTCAACCCTCAACTCCCTCTCCATCCAAACCCTTTGTTGGTAAATCTTCTCAATCGTCAATCTCCTTCGACCCACAGCACCATTGGATCCTCGACAGTGGCGCTATCGACCACATGAGTTATCGTCGAGAAGCTTTCTCAGACCTTCGATCGCCATCCTTGACAAGACACATCCAGTTACCCATAGGGAAACCATGCCCATAGAAGGAATCGGCACCATTTATCTGGCTCTATTATATTACAAAATGTCCTTTATGTCCCCAAATTTAATTTTAATCTTGTTTCCATCCCTTACCTCACTAAAAACTTTCCTTGTGTTACTATATTCTCATCCTCTCACTGTTTTTTTCAGGACCTTCAGTTGAAGAGGTTAATTGGAGCGGGTGAAGCATGCAATGGACTCTACATTTTTCGACCTCAACATCACACTGCTCTTTCTATTCAAAGTATTTACAATAAGACCTTATGACATTGCCATTTAGGTCACTCTTCTAGCTTTACTATACCTATTATTTTTTATAGTTCTTGTAAGCTTTCTCATTTTGATTCTTGTGCTCGTTCTAAGTACATCCGTTTACCTTTTTTCCAATCATATGAATAAAATTTCAATTCATTTTCATCAATTACATTGTGATATTTGGGGAGGTTATCATACCACCTCAATTTGTAGAACTCATTATTTTTTTATTATTGTTGATGATTTTTCACGCACCATATAGATTTATTTAATGTGATTCAAATAAAAAACTTTTAGTCACTTAATGAATTTCTTCGCCCTTGTCCAAAAACAATATAACTCCACAGTAAAAATTATTCGCACAGATAATGGTCAAGAATTGCTTTCAAAAAATTTTCAAAATTTTCTACACACTCACGACATCATTTATGAACGTACCTGTGTCG
This sequence comes from Platycarya longipes, assembly GCA_036559045.1. Taxonomy (NCBI): domain Eukaryota; kingdom Viridiplantae; phylum Streptophyta; class Magnoliopsida; order Fagales; family Juglandaceae; genus Platycarya; species Platycarya longipes. The sequence continues at coordinate 19,691,562 of CM071797.1, forward strand.
AAATTTCTCAACAAAATGGAATTGCAAAGCGTAAATATAGGCACCTCCTGAATGTCGCTCGCAATCTCCACTTTTAGGCAAATTTACCCCTTAAATTTTGGGGTGAATGTATTCTCACTACTGCCTATGTCATAAATAGGACACCTAGTCAATCTCTTCAAAACTTAATCCATTTTCAAACTCTTCCTAAAATCGCACCCATATACACCCATTTTCAGGTATTTGGTCGTCTTTATTATACCCAAACCCTCACTTCTCATCGTGATAAATTCTCTCCTCATGCATCCCGCTGCATCTTTATTGGTTATCCTAGTAACCGTAAAGCTTATAAACTATATAATCTTGAAAACAACATAGTTTTCTACTCACGTGATGTCACTTTTCACGAAAATCAATTTCCTTTCCAACAATCCGCCAATCTCCATCCCAGTGACTCCACTATTTTAGCCCTCCCTATCCCAGAAAATACTTGTTCTTCTCCCCCAACCTAGACCACACACATACATCCGCCACCTCATTCTCCTATTCCTTCTCATCTCCATCGCACTATTACTTGTCCTATTCATCTCCTTGATTATGTTTGCCCAACTATTCTCACAGAGTCCACTATATCTACATCCGCTACACAGTCCTCAAGTACTTCTCACCCTTTATCTACTTTTCTTTCATACTCTCATTTTTCACATGCTCATCTATCTTTCTTGATTGCTCTTATCTGTTGAGCCTAATTGCTAGTCTGAAGCCAAACGCTAGTCTCATTGGCGTGAAGCTATGGCCTCCGAACTCCGTGCCCTTGATGAAAACTCTACATGGACACTTGAACATCTTCCTCCAGGAAAAAAATTCATTGGCTGCAAATGAGTCTTCAAAACCAAACTCCGAGCAAATGACACCATTGAGAGCTACAAGGCTCAACTTGTAGCCAAAGGCTACACTCAGGTGGAAGGTATAGACTACCATGAAACATTTGCTCCAGTGGCCAAAAAGACAATCGTACAATGTGTTCTAGCCGTTGCAGCCATAAAAAAATTGGGTCATTCAACAAATGAATGCTCATAATGCCTTCTTGCATAGTGAACTTGATGAAGAAGTTTATATGTAACCCCCACAGGGATACTACATTCAGAAAGAGACACGTCTACCGTCTCCAAAAATCACTCTATGGCCTCAAGTAAGCATCTCAGAACTGATTTTTTAAACTAACTTCTATTCTTCTTAGTGCAGGTTTTACTCAGTCTCAGACAGATCACTCACTTTTTACCTTACTCACCACCACCACTATCACCATCATTTTGGTATACGTTGACGACATTTTAGTCTCTGGCAATGATCTCTCTCAAGTCAACTTTTTTAAGATGACTACTTTTAATCACTTCAAAATCAAGAATCTTGGACCTCTCAAATATTTCCTTGGTCTTGAAATCGCTCAATTACCTTCGGGCATTTTTCTTAATCAACGAAAATATGCATTGGACATCCTCACCGATAGTGGTCAACTTGATTCCCGCCTTGCTTCTTTTCCCATGGAACAGAATCTCAAGCTCAACGACACTGATGGTGACTTAATTTCAAATCTGCTCCCTATCAACGGTTAGCTGGACGACTTTTTTATCTTACCATCACTCGACCCGACATTGTCTTTGCAGTCAACATCATCAACCAGTACATATGCCCCCAGAATCTCTCACATGACAGCCGCTACTCGTGTCCTCCGCTACATTAAAGGCACACCAGACCAAGCATTTTTTTCTCCTCTTCCAATGACCTTCATATTCGTGCTTATAAAGACTCTGATTGGGTCAATTGCCTCACCACCAGGCATTCCACCACTAGCTTCTTTGTCACTCTTGTTCTAGTCCCATCTCATGGTACGCTAAGAAACAGACTACAGTTGGTCGTTCCTCTACAGAAGCAGAATATAGTGTCATGGTGGTCACAACCTGTGAACTTGTTTGGTTACAATAACTTCTTCTTGATCTCAGCATCTCATACAAAGGTCCCTTGACTCTCTATTGTGACAATCAGTCCGCTCTCCACATTGTTCAAAATCCAATTTTTCATGAGCGAACAAAATATATTGAAATTAACTGCCACATTGTTTGTGATAAACTTCGCTTTGGTCTCTTCATCACCGCTTATCTCCCATCTTTCGAGCAAATTGTCGATATCTTCACCAAAGTTTTAGGTTCTGATCTCTTTCATCACTTATCTCGCAAGTTGGACATTACAGACCTCCATGCACCAATTTGAGGGAGAGTATTACAACACATTAAAATTCCATATTTTTTGGCTACCATTCTTGCTAATCAATGGTTACAGAAAATCAGAATTAATTTGTATAGATCTTTTTTATTCTATTTCCATGTAAAGCACATTCATGTATAGCATATATACTTGTATACGGATCAATGAGAAGCAAGAAAACATTTTACCAATTTCTCTTCTTAACATGGTACCCCAACTCCAAGTATTATATATATATATATAAGGACGGTTCCTCTATTTACATACGTGCTCTGGTCGACTCCAAGTATTAATTAATGTACGTACGCAGTCCTTTCCAAAAGTTAACGGATGGAAATTATACTCGATTAATTCATCGTAATGTTTATTGGTTTTCTTATTGTACGTACCGCCATTTTTGAACCTTTCAGGTTTTGTTCTTTTTGACAAATCCAAAACAATGTATTGTGAATCACTGGAGGTACTGCGTGAACGAGTGTTCTTTCCACACACGTTCGACGAATTAGATAAATCGAATCGTGTAGTATGTGTGCTCTTAAGCATATGTTTAAGTACCCCACTCTACTCTCATGATCTTTTTAACTGATTCAACATTTAATGTTGCAAAATGTATGTACGTGAATTGTTCATCGATCCTTAGCTAGGTCTGGGATTTAAATTTAGATGAATTCTACAACATGATTTCCATGATCATATATATATATATATATATATATATATATATATATATATATTAAGGGGTGGACCCACGTTAGTGGGTGGGGGGCTACCGCCCCCCAAAGATTTTTAAAACATAATTTATAATATACATATATATAATTTATATATATAATTAAAATTCTCTCATATTATAAAAAAATTAAAAATTGCCCCTCCAAATTTTTTTTACTAAAATTAATCTCCTAAATCTCAATATACATCCACTTATATTCTAACTTTTAACTTCACTAAAATTCAAATTTCAACTCACATAATCTTACAGTTACTCTAACAGTCTAATTTTAACAAAAAAATTAATTATAAATTTATATGATTGTAAAATTGATTGATTATACTCACTTATTTAGTTTTACTTTAACTTGTATGATTGTGAGATATAGTTTGTTAAAAATCTAATAGCGTTACATCATTACTTATTAAAAAGTTCTCAATTTTATTTTTGATCTATATTTTTTTTTAAATCATAGTAAAATATAAACAAATACTCAAGAACAATTGATTTTTTTTAAAAAAAAAAAAAAAGATGTAGACAATTTGAAGAGTAATATATGTTTGGAGAGTTCGATAATAATAGAACATGATACTTCTATTACTGATGATCATTTTTTTAAAATTTCTATGCATTGCACACTTTATCGATCGCCCCCAAATACAAAATCCTGATTCCACCCTGGTATATATATATAGTTGCATGCATGTGCCATGCTACCAGCTTGCTTCCTGATATCGATAGCTTGGAAACTATATAATGTATGGCTGAAAATTTGACCACCACAATTATTTCGATCGAGCAAAATTTTTCATACATGAATTATTTGGCTAGCTAGCTATCGAGCTGATCACCACACGTTTCCAGGATATATACCGACTTCATTGTATTATGAATAGTAATATTGCGATCACCGTGTCAAAGTGATAACCATATATGCATTACTGGATCGATAGTATATTAATAATATTAATTGATGGTCTTCCGTAAACCCTCCTATGAGATCACTGCAGCTTGATCCTCAGAAGCTGATTCCTTTGGCTGCATGCATTCAGGCCATGACATACACCAACGTCCTTAATTTACTGGCAAAGCCTCTGGCCAGCCAGGTCCAAGTTAGAGCTAGCAAGCTGGCATCCGATTGATCAGCTGTGGCTACGTTTTAGTCCATTAATGGCCTTACCCATTAATCAAACATGATCCAACGTGCTTCAGCTGCCACTGCTTCAGAACATTAATCAGCCCCGTATCGTACGTACGTCTGCCTCTAGGTAGGACCGTAGGGTCAAGTTGCTTGGACCCATATTAAAGCTGCCCTTCATTCCTGTTGGAAATATAATATAATATAATATAATATTATACTAGATATATATATTATATATATATCTGCAAGAGGGTCAGGCTGGTTGGCCTTTATTCCGGTTGGAGATTTAAATAAACAGAAAACATTTTGGGTGGACCCTTCATTAATATGGTCAGCCTTAATTTCGTCAAGGTTGAATGCGTGCGGATATATAGATTGGCCCAACTCCCAAGTTCTCTGAACCTACGTCAAAAAGCTCTCCAATATAAAAGAATCCGAGTTCCAAAACTCTGCCTGGCGGAGCATGACTTAGCGTCGTGTGTACGGATAATAGGACTTCCATGACTATCTCTTGGTAAATTTTTACGTATCTATCATATTATTATTATAGTCGATTTTGCTGTGCTAATTCAATAGGCAGCCACGACAGAAGATGAGCAATACTCAGCATTTTGCATGCGTGGATCATATGGTTTCTTTCTCGACACATCAGTACTTTCCCCGACTACTGAAACGTTTTAGTACTGCGTGTGCTCTTGTTTTCCTGTTCAATTGGCGAGATCCACAATAGACGAGATCCACAATACTATTTCCTCTAATCTCTACTACTCTTTTTTAATAACACAATTATACATTACTTATAAACAGTTAAAAATATTCTCGAATTCCTAACTATTAAGGATCGTCATCATTATTACCAATTTATTTATGGTAAAGAAAAAAGAGATCGCGTTTCTAGCATAAGTTTTTTTAGTTAGACTTGGACTATTATAATAATTTACGAAAATATGTGAGTTGAAAATTTAAGTCTCAGTAACGTTAAAATTTAGAATAGAATTAGATGAATATATTTAAAAGAATAATTTTAATAAAAATTTTGGGAGTGCAATTTTTTTTTCACCTGATTTTGCCCCTGCCTGTTTGTATTTTGAGAGAGTCTGATCTTAGTATAGAATAATTACGTAATTAATAAATTAACTAATTAAGTGTTTATAGTTAGAGAGAGTTTTGTTCTGTTAATTAAGATAATCTCTTTATCGCTTCTTAATCATGTCATCCACACTGCAAAAATAGCAGCAGCTAGTACTGATCATCCACATACGTACGTACAAAATTAACAACGGCACTGATTTGCATGCGTCATTATCAAAATTATTACGTGAAAGAACTGGAAAACGAGAAGAAGAAAAAAAAAGGCATGCATATATATCACACACATTACAAAAATGACTACAGCACTGATTTGCATGCACAATTGGAAATTAATGCGAGGAAGAAGACGAATAGGGAAAACTGAAAAGAAAAAAGGAAAAGTTATAATACGGCGCCTAGAATTACTCGTAAACTTGTTGGAGCGTCAGACATGTCCGAACGGAAAGCAAAAAAGAGAGAGAAGCAGTGAAGGCTGGCACAGGCTACAAGAATTCAGGAGAGCATGAGGGATTTGCCCTTGGAGATGGCAAAGGGAAATATATTATCTATCACCTCTGACCAGAATCGTCATCTTCTTGTTATATTTTATTTATTTTCTTCCTTATTTTATTTTATTTTTCTCTTGAAAGGATCATCAGTAGTTGTCACGACCAATTAAAACGACTTTTGTGCCGACTTTACTACAAGTCCATACCTAGTGCTAAGTCGGAAAATATTTGAAGCGCTACGGAGCACATTGGCACAAGGCACAACCATTCCAAAAATTCAACAGGGCCACATATAATTGTATATATGCTTATCCAGAGTACAGTAGTGTCTCTTTCAATTAATGCAGCAAAAAATAGAACAAGAAAGGAAAATCCTGAAGCGAAAATAGATTAGAAACTCTAACAAATTGGTTTGAATCAAAGGTAGAAATTTTGAATCACTTCTCTAAAGTATACCTAGAACCTTAGCTCCTAAAGACCGGAGCATTAATTCACTAGTCAGTAAGTAAATTGTGTTATCCGCTAATTCTGGAACAAATCCAGTGATGTAATTGCTCGGAAATTTTAATTCAGTAAGTCAACTTAAGCGTACGTAATTAGCAAACTCTGACATTTTTTGAAAACTAGTTTTGCTCATGTACAGGAAAATAAGTTGCAATTTCTTTCTTAGCTAGGTTTTCTCATGAGCCAAATGTGAAATATTAATCCTGTACATGCTTGTCTCCAAAACTTAAACAGATAAAAGGAGAGACATTTAATTATTTATATTACATTCTTAACTCCAAGTAGCATAACAATGAACTTAATTGCTGTTATTTAAAATAGTTTGAACTTGCTATTAATAATCCTATAGCTCAGTACTGCTTCACTTAGAAGTGATTATACCCTTAAATCAGCTGCATATGAAGAATATTGGAATATTTATATTAATATATATATATATATATATATATCAATTCTGATGCTCCAAGTCCAACCCTAATACCCACAAAAATCAGTTTCAGTGGTGACCCACCAGAGCCCCCATCTATCCCATACCATATCCAAATTAACTAAGAAAAAAAAAGGTGACAATACGCGAGTTAATTGGATAACTAAAAGTCAAAGACCGAATATCATGCATGTTCCTTTCATGCTAATAGCTACAATAATATTATGTTCCCTTTCCATGTGTCCACTCCACAAAGTCATATCTATATCTATATATAATAGATATATATATATATATATATATAAATAATATATATATGAAGGAATATAAATATTATTGCTAAGGAGGCATGCAGCTTATCATGCATTGTGGACAGAGAAAGCATGGTCCCCATGCATGCATGCAGCAAGTGATGATAGGTGCCTGAAAGTCTCGAATGAGTTGTTGGAGTCCTTTTCTCGGAGTTCCAAGTGTCTTTCGCCAATTGGGAGACCTGGATCCAAATCAGCATCAGTCATGCATCACCTTATAATTTTATTCTTAATGCCTAATCCATCATGCAACCCAACATTCATATCCATCCAAAGTCTCACTAGTAATAAGAGCGTGACATATATATATATATATATATTAAGATAGATCGAGAAATATCAGTCCATGATTCCTTTTTAATCACATGCACGTTCTCACTTAACTTTCATAAGAGTATCCAAAGTATTTGGAAAGCAGAATTATTTTGATAAGATATAGAGGTCAGGAATATCCCAACAACAAAAGTCAACAACAGAAATATCTGTCGACGTCGTTCTCAACCTGTAAGATGGATCGGTCAATCTCTCAACCAATGAGGCCAGTCTGCAAGAGTTTGATTGCTTATAATTACATCGTCGAATAGATCTCATTAACCATATACCCATATAAAAAAGACAGAAAAAGAAACAAGTATTCTAACACAAAGATGGCTTCTGATCAATGCTAACTTAGCAAACTAACAAATCATATCCAAAAATATCTGCTGCCAACTCACCATATTCTGATTTGATTCCGTGTATATATCTTCCACATGGATAGATTTGAATGCGCATTAGTAAGAGGCATCTCTTGGGGAACCGATCATGTGTGATGACGGAAAGTATTTTCATCCAGCACTTGGAGACAAGAGAACAATTTAAACAAAGAATGCTTGTGGTCATGAACACGATCATTAAATTAGATAAAGGAAGCTCTATAAATAATCTTAGTGTGACACTTTTTGATTTATTGAGCAGGCAGTGGACCAACATTTATTGGCTGGCTATATATCTGTTTCCATATACCCCGGCACATCCACATTCATGTTTAATCACACACATGCATAATATATATATATATATATATATATATTTATATAAACCCAATGGAACATGTTTAAGCATGTTTCAGAAGAAAGCGAAATCAGATGAACAGGTTTTGTTGCAGTGTTTAGAATCCACGAATGGCTCTTCGTTAGTATGAATACTTTTGAAAGTACTGAAAATGTGTGTGTGTGTGTGTGTGTGTGTGTGTGTATATAACAATTCTATAAAACAATTCTCTAATAAGAGGTCCAAGCAGCAAATAGTAAGAGAAAGTTCTTCCCAATTTCACGAGAAGTCCTACCTGTAAGTTCTCTACGTTAATGTTAACATTACTTGGTTTGATTTGCAAGATAGTGATACAAGATCGCATAGTCTACAAAGATAGTTCATATATAAGACTTCCATTTTTCTAGTAGTGACGATGAAAAAAGAAAGCAAGTGAAAGCTAAGCTTCAATTGATGCGGTTGCTGTACACCAAATAAAAACAAAAGTGTTGTTGCATCTGTCAGACAAGAAAATCGTTTATTTTGATTTATAACTAGTGCGGTTAATCCATCTTGAACACCAACTGAACAAACTTATTTGTTTTTTTCTTGTGCAGGACCTTGAATTCATGACTTACAATAGGACCCAAGTTGCAAAAGATTTAGGACAATTTAACAAGTTACAAGTACAAATATTTTCATTATATACTCCCCAAACAGGAAAAATATATAGTTGATTTCATGTAGCTAGTAAGAGAGGAAGAAAGGTCAACAAGCTATATAATACAAGATTCGTGTGCATAAAGCTAAATGCAGCTTACTTACCGAACAAGCATCTATGATATGACAACAATGCAAAAGAGAAAAAAGGAAGAGAAACTCTTTCCATAATCTGGACAGGAGAAATCCTACATTCGAGCGCCATTTAACTACCAAATCCACCCGATTTGATTCTCCATGTGATCTTCCACATAGACATTCAGACAAAAAGAGAGAAATAAAATCTTCCCAGATTTCTGTCTTGGACAGTAAACATAAAGAACCAATTAGGGAAAACAATGCTAATTGCTATTAGCAGCCATATTTATTCTAATCATGTTTATGCATTGACTAATGGTATCATTCTTAATCCTCTAATCTGCTTGCAGCAAGAAACAATCATAGAAACAACTATTTCAATGTACGTAGAAGTAAGAGATGTAGCACTGCCCACGTTCAAGAGTGAAAATAACATTACAACTGCCGACACCATCAGAAATGTTTATGTACCTTTTTTACAGAAACTGGAAATTGGATTTAAGGGTTTGCTGAAGTATGTCCTCACATTTATTAATAATAATAATCATTTGATGGAACCATAGAATTCTAAATTGATGCATCATTGTGCGGTGCAATGGTAACAGTCCAGCTTGCACTGTCCAGCCCAAATTGCATGGGCTTAATACTCCTTCCCTTGCTCCTCTTTTACTGATTATCCTTGCCTAGTTTGTTGAGAATGAATTTCCCATCTCTTTTTGGGTTAATTTTGATAAACAGAAATCCATCAATACTCTGTAGAATTTAAATTTATGTCAATAATAAATATGACAACCGGAATTAATGGCAGTTCATATAAAAGTCGAACCATCCACTACAACATAATGAAATTTTTAAAACCAATATATCATCCTAGGACTAACTCCCGTGGCTAATAAGTGCATATAACACGAACAGCCTCCTAACAAATAAAAAATCGCTTTTGCCACAAATTTTTCCTAGGTCCACTATTTCCCGCTGTAAAAAACTCATTTGCGGCGAGTTCAGACCGCGGGAAAAAAATTTTTTTTTGAAACACGACATATTACCGTCGTTTTGTATAGTCTTGGGCGCACGTGATTTTTGTGAAATGTAGGATATCTCTGAAATCCCCTTCCTTCAACAGATTATCCCTATTCGAGAACCAACCCCCCAAGCGTAATTCCCTAGCTCCTAGGTTTTGACTCCAGTGCAGTTATTCTTCTCCGATGGTCGAGATCGATACAAACATCGACAAGATTCCAGAAATTTGTGGGTTCCTTTGGGCCACGGAAATCTAACTCAAGAGTGAGTCTTCGTAACTTCCCTCCATAATATTTTACCCATATTCACTTCTCTTGCAATTTGGGATGCATGTCGATTTTTGTGATTCCGATTTCAATTTGTGTTTCTTTTTATCCAAATTTTGATTTTGGTTTTGATGTGTGTCGATACACACATTAACAGTGTGTATGTATTTGCCAAGTTTGTGACTTTGGTGAAAATACTTTGTTCTAGCTTATATTTTTGGGCTTCTCCTGCTACAATACATGTCTACGTTAGGATTGAACCTCGAATCTGCCCAGATTGAGTTAATAGTTTTTTTTTTTTTTTTGAAAAAGTTAATAATTTGTTATCAGTAAGCAAAATGTTAACTTTTATTTGTCATTGAATGCATTAAACTATCAATTATTTAGTGCTTACATCTATCCACTACATATGCATCGATATCAAATGTTGATGAGATTCAATATCTCAAGTTGCATTCTTCCTCTGGCACTTAGGACTTAGGAGTACAGGATTGATTTCTTACGCGCATCATGCAGTTGTTTTTCCTGAGTCTCCATTTATAAATTGCAATAAAATGGATAACAAATATAAACCATTGTTAACTTCTAAATTGTAGGATTTGAATACCTTAAAATTTTGTGTTGAAGCTAGTAGAGCTTAAAGTTATAATATTGATCTTCTTTTGAAGGGATAAATAATTTCAAGATTAAAAGTAAAGGCAACTGCACAGAATATATACATGAATAACATGATCTAATAACTTTGAAAATTATAATATTAATGGAGAATAATCTTTCAACTCGAGTCAACGGGACTAAACCTTAAACATCCCAATTAACTAGGATCGACTTTATGAATTGTTGTCAACAATTAAGGTCTTCCTTCTGTTGTATGAGGCGCCTGAACTACTAGCACTTGTAAAGGACCGATACATTTATGAAAAATGACCAAGTTTTATGCTACCTATTAAGCCATTGCAACACTTTAAACTGATCAAGTTCCGGAAACTACAACAATTCCTAAAACTTATTATATAGTTTACATCATGTATATTATGCAAATTGGTTTACATATTCAATATTATGTAAACTAATATATTAGTGCAGATTGCACAGATCTAATATATTACTTTATGGCATGCTTTGCAGATCTAATATAGGGTAACTGAGTAGTTATCCTAACTGAATATGCTCATAATCATGCTCATAAAGTTTGGATAAAATGATTGTCCATTAGTGATTAACCTTCATATGACCTTCTTGATATCAAGATTTAATTATCTGGTATCAAGATCTTATTATCTTTTAGTTATCTGGTATCAAGATCTTATTATCTTTTAGTTTAAATATAAGAAGCTTAAACAAGATGAAAACATCCCTACATACATCAAACAGAGACTGTAAAATTGTATTGTTGTTATGAAATACTGTTTTTTCCTTTATCCTTAGTTAGTGTACTTTATCATAATGTTTCAAATTGTATTGTTATTGGAAAATACTGATACGAGGCAATTCTAACTTATTATAAGATGATGTATCATTAAAATGTAGTTTTTATATAAATAATCTAAATGGCATATCATCATTGTGTTGAATTATGCGGGTTGTGATGTTATAATATGATAAATATATATTTCAGTAATAGTTGAGGAAGTGATTATGTGCATCATGCACTTGTTTTTCCTGAGTCTCCATTTATAAATTGCAATCTAATGGATAACAAGCTAGTAGAGCTTAAAGTTATAATACTGATCTTTGTTTAAAGGGATAAATTATTTCAAGATTAAAAATAAATCAGCTGCACAAAATATCATGGCATATATTGCCCTTTTATACATGAATAACATGGTTTGCAAAATGTTTGTCTCATACAAGGAGAAAAAATAAAAAATGACCTCCTAGCGAGCTTGTTGATACATTAAATACTCCATAGCCCTCTTGTGTATAAAGTTTCAAATCTATGCTTATGATGTTATTTATTTATTTATTTATTTATTTTGGCTAAAATGTTGCCATTAGCCTTTGATCAGGAATATATATTATATCTATAACTAGAATCTGACCCCCTCGAAATACTGAATCTTGACTTACTGAAAGCTGACTGTAATGCCATTGATGTTGTTCTGTACTTCTGGTTTTTTCAATGTGAAATGCCCATTGTTGTTTATTTATCTAAGTATGTCCATGTTGGCATGCTACAATATACATGCTTGTTTGGAGCCAACTGTACGTAGTTGTTTTTTGTTGTTTTTTCCTCGAGCTAAGAACTCACAGGATAGCTCCTTTAACCTCCACTAGCATGTCTTTTTCACACTTAGCATATGAAAAACAGGCTTCTAATTTTCTTTTAATGCATCATACTTTGTACTAATTTATTTTGTAATATATTAGGCAAACCTAAGTGAACATTGATATACTTAGTTAGCCACTTTCAGATTATACAATATTATATTCATATGCATTTCAGCTGTATGCATTTCAGGAGATTTTGATTGGTTTTTCCCTGAGCTAAGACCTCATAGGACAGCCTCTTTAACCTTCACTGGCATGTTTTTTTCACACTTAGCATATGAAAAACAAGAGCATTTTTCATTGGTCAGGTACATCACATGCTTTTCAATTTCCAGGAGCGTTTTTTATTGGTCAAGTTGGAAGCCACTGATCTGCATTATTTTTTGCTTTGCAGGGGGACTTTTTTTCTTTAGCACCCTTGAGACAACCAATTCATGTCACTTGTGCAGCTTATTTCTAGTTCTCATATGTTTAATTTGATGTGGATGTAATGATCATTATATACAAAAAGTGATGAATTACAATTGTTGCTTAAGATATTATATATCCTGTGCACAAGCAATGATGAATTACAAAATTATTTTAAATCTTGTGCACAATGATGAATTTGCTAATATGGGTTTCATCCAATTCAATGTTAAATTCTGTTTAATACAATGCGTAATTTCCAGGTGGTCAATTTTTAAATGTGGCAACATTTATTTGATTGGTTTGTGGGAAAAATTCATTTGCCACAAACTCTAGTTCATTACGCCACAACATTGATAGAGTGAAAAATGTATTTGCTACGAGTACATCTTGTGGAGATAAAGTACTAGCAATAATACCAGATGCAATTAAAAGACTATAAGCCATGACATGTGTAGAGTATAAAATTTATTTGCCATGAGAAGATTATGTGGGGATAAAGTACTAGCCACAGCCACTCCCACAACTCCAAGACTATAGCCATGATATGGATAGAGTGAAAAAGTTAATTGCCACAAGCAAACATTGTGGTGATAAAGTATTTGCCACAATAGCTGGTGTATTTCCAATAGTTTTTTTGCCACGGATCCCATCGTGTCAATTAATGCCTTTTTTCCACGAAATTTTTTACTCGTGGCAAAGCTACTATTAGCCGCGAATTTTATGCCATGAGCGTCCCACGAATACTTTTGGGGGCTAAATACTTATGCACACAAATCGTGGACTTTTAGGCACAACAAACATCCCTGGCAAAAAGTGAAAAATGTTGTAGTGATCCTACCCTTAAATAGCTAGTTCCACTACAAAGAAATTGAAGTTTAGGGATGAAATAATTATTTGGGACAAAAATTATATTTCATCTCAAAATATAGAAGCGACTTTTTACACGATTGAACAAAGAAAACTCATGTTCAAACTAGCCTTTTGGCTGGGACAAAATATGGCGTATCAAGAAAAAAAACTTTCAAACATTTTAAAACTCGTTTGAACAGCATTATAATTTACGTTTGAATGTTAACTTAACTATTTGAATAATAGTCGTTGGGAAAAACATACACAATGGTGGTGCAGGAAAGTTAGAAATCGTTCGAACGCTATATTTAATCATTTGAACAGTTGTTTTGGTGTGAAATTATAAATGAATCTAGTGGGGATAGTTGCTATACTGTTCAAATACTAATTTTATGTTCAAACGCATTATAAACCAATTTTTTTTTTTAATTCTAAGCAAACATAATATATTAATATAATAGGTGAAACATATTAGAGGGGGTGGGGCTCCCCGACAAAATACCCTAAAATAACAACAATAATGCAAAAATAAAACAAAGTGGGTTCTGAGATCAATTTGTTGGTCTCTACCCAAACCCTACAGAGAGGGTATCGTCTTAAAAGACGTACTGAGGATAAGCCACCGTCAAAGACAGTGCAAGTGGAGGCACTATTGTTGAAAGTCTTGAAATATCTGTCGAAAAAATCCCTACTCGCTTTAATCAGATTACCATTTAGGGAAAACAAAAATTCGAAGAGCCTAGACAGGAAAAAGTGGATCTGCAATGGAGAAACAGACGATCCGCACACCAGGAGAGGCGCATGAAGGCCATGCGCTGGTGGAATGGAGGAGCTGATGGACCGATCGAAAGGTCGGAGGGTGGAGAATATGCTGGTGTGGCGCATGTAGCCGGCAGGACAGCCGAAGTGTGGTGGCGCATGAAGAACATGCACAGAAACAAGTTGCGCATAAAGGCTACTCGCTGGCCAGAAAGGAGTGATTCCGCGATGAACCAGCAGATCGGCGGCAGGGGATCATCACGGTGGGGCGCGTGTCATCGTTTGAAGTTGCAGATCTGAAAAATTCCGAACCCGTAAAAACCTACACAAAAGGTAGTATAACAATAAAAAGAAAATAAGAACGAAAAAAGAGAGGAAGGTGGAGCCAAGACTCACACCTTCCTTTCCAGCGATCATGTTCAGTTTGTGGTTTTTAGAGAGAGGTGAGAGTTTCTCACTCTAAAACGTTTGTGAATTCAAAAGTATTGCATTATAAACCATTCAAATACACATAATTGTCATTCTAACGGTGCTGTATACAATCGAAATAAATTAAATTATAGAAATCTATTGAAAGATATTCAAATATTTTAAAAATAAATATTAATATCTACCTAGAAATTTTATATAATTAATTTAAAAAGTAATTAATAACTTTTGTTATGGTAAATAAGAATTTGCAATTAAAAAATATCTCCTTCTAGGAAATGTCATTTTTTGTATTTTTAAATGGTAAGTAAAATAAGAAAATTAATGATAAAAAAAAGCTAGCTATATTTAACAAATAAAAATGATATAGTAATTAAAATGACGACGCTTGATAGAAAACATATAGTTAGATCTAAAATAAAATTATTATGTAAGACTACTTAGGTCATCCTGGATAGTAGTAATCCATCCCTCAACCTATTACAGTCGAACCATGATGGGAGCAATACTGATCCGCTCCATGATCCCCTTCATGTCTTGACTTAAAAATGTGCGATGCTCCTCAGGCATGCATCGCACCTCTTGAGTAGTAGCCCATGCAGCCTCTGTATGAGGCATCCATAGAAGTTGGATCACCCTCTGTGCCACAACCTTGTGTCACTATAACATTAATGCGAGCCTTTTGTAAGTGGCCCTCACTCTTGCTAAAAGTGATCTTCTTAAGGGGCTCGATTTGATGTTGTCTTCGCTATGTCAGTAGCACTTTAACTCCCGAATCAATTAGGAGGTTAGAGATCATCAATACATACAATAAACTAACTCTATTCAAATAGCGTGACTCAAATCGGATGTAGATGAGGAAGTGTAGAGGCAGATCAATTAGCTCTTCTTGTGCTATCCATAACATAAATCGAACCAGTGAGTCTTGAATTTCCTCGGATCAATATTATGAAAGACAACCAAATTCATGCGAAAAAATGCATTATAATCAACTTGTGTGATTACCTTGTTGTTATCATACGGAGGAGTTGAATCATCATGCATCAACTGACCATCTCATGTCTGGGAGCATCGTCTACTATAGCTTCATCCTCGATGTCATCGTCACCATGTCTCCCTGTAGTCGATTGTTGTGTAGGGTATGCACCAAGTACACGAGAGATCTCAAGAAAGTTCTCATTAGCCCCCATCTGAGATAAAACTCACTGACTATATAAAGATAGGCCACCTTACTATGCGGACGGATCGACCTCCATCCTCTATCGTGAAAATAAAAAATAGGCTTCTTCCATCCTAGATAAAATTGCAGAAGTCTTCTACACTGATCTCCCACTCAACCAAGATCGGCTTCCTCGAATGATTACTAGCTTCATCGCTAGGTTCGCCCTCCCTCACATTTTTTGTACCAATGTTGGCCATTAATTCACTGTTCATAAAACAATATTATGTATAGATATAAAATAAAATTGTAATTATATTATACTGAGTACTATTTAAATAGAAGACATACCATTTGAACAATTGAGCAACCTATTTGAAAGCCAAATAATAATGTTTGAACAACAACGACAACTATTCAAACAGTTAATACTCATTCAATCAAGTTTGAGCCAAGATTGTTTATACACATTCTAGTGAGTTAATATATAGTTCAAACAACATAAATCATATGGTCGTCGAACATGTCAAAAATATTCCGTTTGGGTAGAGCTCACAATCTATTTAAATGGGTAGTTAAGTTTTTTACATTCAAACGCACAAAATGTATGTTTGGTAACTTCATGTTATAACAACTCTGAAGTGGTTCGAACAAAGCTTCATAAAGATCCAATCTTTTTTGTATTTACCATGTATGGCAGATGGTAAATACAAAAAAGGGGTCAAACTTTGACCTCCCATTCAATCTAATTGTCAACTATCAATCACATAAAGTCTATAATTAGAAGGGTCATATCTCTTAGATGACAGCTAATGGTTCGAAATATAGCAGAGTTTGGTGGCAAGGGGTACGAATGACGGACAAAGGGCTTTAAATGGCAGTTTGTGTGAATATGAACTGTTCCAAATCTGACTAGGTCATATGCGTCGAGCAGTACCATTTGCACATGTACTTTGTTTTAAATTAGAATTTTGAACATGAAAGTCTTATTCGAACTTATGTTTCATTAGTTCAAACGGATAATACAATGTTTGAACAGTGGAATCATGAAGCTTCCAGAATAAAATATGATGATTCATTTGTGTCGATGACCCCATCACATTCAAACGAACCTATACCCCATTTGAACATCTGAGTAATTACCATCAAATAAATTGTTAACATACTATAATATATATATATATATATATGTAGCTATATGGTATACCACTATATATATATAACCATACAATAATGTGCTATATATATATAATAGGTAACTATAAAGTGTAATAGTATGTTACTATATATAATACTATGTTACTATATAGTATACTACTATGTTGTATAATAGAATGTTACTATATGTAATAGTATGCTACTATTGTTCGTGAAATACTATTTATAGTATTATCATACCATTCTAGTTATATTATACTAGTGTTATCATGCAATAACACTAGCTACTTATATTATAACACTCAGTAACACTATCTATAATAGTTTATTACTATTGCATAATATAATATTATACTTTATAGTATAATAGTATACTATATATAATATATATATATAATAGTATACGTAATGGTATACTGCATACTATATATTATAGTTTCATAATATATTATATTATATTAATATTATCATACTATAACATTAGCACTAGTTATATTATAGATATAACAGTAGCTACTTTTATTATAACACTCATAACACTAATACAAGTATGTTACTACATAATAGTAACATAGGTTATTCTAGTTATACTAGTTATATTATACTAGTGTTACCATGCCATAACACTAGTTCTAGTAATTAGTATAGTATAACAATTGTAATGCAGTAGTTGTATTTTACTATTCTAGTTTATCATACTAGTTGTATTATACTAGTTTTATAGCACTCATAATACTAGAACTAGTATGTTACTACATAATAGTATAATTCTGTATACTAGTTATATTAGACTAGTATTATCATACTATAATACTAGTATTAGTTATATGTCTCTATTACACTCATAACTGCTTGTAATATTATCATATTATATTATATTATATTATTACTAAATGCTAAATAATGTAAGAAAAAACATCTCATTAGCTCAAAATATTATCTCATTCAAACGGTGTACAATAGTACTGGAATGTATATTCTAGTGTAGGATATATGCATTCGAACGGAATGCACGGATGCGGGTGTTTGGCGGAAAAATGTCATGAAACTATTGAAACTTTCCCTATTTAAATGTAATATTATCCCGTTCAAACGGAATTGAAAAATCCTAAGGGAATGAGTTACATGTTTTTGTAGATTTATTTGTTATCTCTCATCATATTTAGTAATTAGGTTTTGAGTGCTGTTTAAATCTATTAAATTTTCGTATATAGATTTTGAAGATTTAAGTTAAATATTGATTGCATAACTATAAGGTAAGTTTAGTATTATTTTTTTTCTAGTTAGTTTAGTTTATATTCGAAATTGGTAATGGATTTTATATTTGTGATTATAAGTTTTATAAATATATGATTGAAGTAGCTTTTGTAGTTGATTGATGTATATTGAATTGTATATTAGTATGTTGTTTTATATTTGTGAATGAAGTAGATTTTTGTGAGTAATAATTTATTAGATTTTGTGTGAATTCTTCATGAAAGTGATAGTGAATTATAAGTTTGTAAAATAGGAAAACCTTGTGTCAATGAAGTAGATTATACTATTGTGAGAAATATGATTGTGATTATGGTTTTATATTTCTGATTATAGGTTTGTAAAATATATGATTGAAGTAGCTGTTGTGGTTGAAGTGGAGTTAAATTATACCAAAGTAGCATATTATTTGTTAGAAAATATCTATTAGATTAATGTAAAATTTCATAAAAATATAAAATTGCTGGATTGTGAAAATTTTCCATTTATATCAAATAGACAATAACTACTACTAGAAGTCTTATTAGAACATGATAATAATGAGTATAAAAAAACATCTGTAATTTGGCAATTACCTCATAAAAGTCCAAAACTATATTAGTGCAATACTTAACAAGTGAATTCTTAATATAGTGTACAAAAGTTCAAAATTGATGAGAAACAATCTCTTATATCCACTAGACAATAACTGCTAATAAAAGTCTTATTAGCCCATAATAATGAACATAAAAAAATATCTAATTTGGAAATTAAAACATTAAAGGTCCAAAATTAGATTTAATGAAATACTTAGCTAATGAATTTTTAATATAATGTATACAAGTCCACAAAATTGATTTGTACAAAAAAACATCTTAGGGGATTTTCGAATTGAGAAATACTTTCAACCAAATTTATCTCATTACATCTCATCATTATAATTTTTACGAATTTCTATGAAAATTGAAATACAAAAATACAACTTTTCCAAATTTCAAACCAACTTTTCAAATTTAAAAAAAAAATAATAATATTAAAAATAATATTTTAAAAATATTTTATTCAGCTTTCTACTTTCAGTTAAAAATATCTCATCTCATCTCATCTTACTATTTAAACAACCTCTAACTTTTACATCATGTAGACAATAACTACTAATAAAGTCTTATTAGCACATTATAATTAATATAAAATACATTTTTGAAAAAATTATAATAGGCAATTACCTCATAAAAGTATATATATTTTGTATTTCTGTGAAGGCCATTGACATTTTACTCGATTTATTTAAAAATGCTCTACCATAGAATAGCGTCTTGCCCCATAATCTATTTAATTATATAAAAGCCATGTTTCAATTGATTATTTGGCATCAATTCTACATTACTCAGTGTTAAAATAAAAGGCGCAAAAAGTGAAGTAGTGGAGAACCGAGATTCCTGCACGCAATTAGTAAGCCTTAATGTTTCATTTTACTCGAATATCAGAAAGACGCAACATTTCATCAAAACTCGAGTGAGGGAGAAAGAAACAGTGCAACATTTTGTCAAAAATGACACACCATTTCAAGAGAAACTAGCTTTGTCAAAATTTGTCAAATCTCCGTCTATTTCGCTAGCGCAACCACTATCGACTTCATCTATGAAATCTCTTTCCAATGCCCTCGAAAAGTCTCCACCAAGTCCACTGAAGCCCATCTTTTCTCCAACCCAGAGTTCATCAACAAATGGGCCTTCTCCAATATGATTCCCTACACCGGTTTCTTCTACGAGTATGACTCCCACGAGCCCTTCAGAAACGGCCGAAGTTTCAACAAGTGACATCGCTCCTGAGGCTTTGGCAAACATTCCATCAAGTTCTGTGACGTTTGAGGAGACAATTGAACCAATAGTGTTTCCATCTAGCAGCGATCCTCTAAGTCATATTTGCATCGTTATTTTGTAAGTTTTCTTTTTCTATAAGAATTTTATTTACTTAATTATTACAAAAGGTCCATTTGGTTGCAAATAAAAGTGTTTGTAGATGTGTAATTTTGCAATTTCTTAGCATCGAAGTAAAGCATAAGCTTTTGGATGTATTAGTTTTAGAATTCATGATACGGGTTTTAGAAAGAAACAAATGATTGAAGAGGGAAGGGGGCGGGGCGGGGGCGAGGGATCGGAGAATAGTGAGGGGGTGTAGGATAAACTATTGATGATAACTATCTTTTATGATTTCTAATGTGTTGATCTTTTATTTTCGCATTATAAAACTAGATCCACACATTTATTTGTAGAATGTTGAAGAAAAGATTCTTTTGAATGTATGTTTGTACTTCTCTTCTGTTATTATGAGCAAGGATCACTTATTAAAAACTTTTGAGTAAGAATTTCCTTTTGGTTTATTGAATATGTTTACAGTTCTTGCTATCATGCAATCGATTGTATTGTTGTATGGATTGTTATCTCTGATGTTATGTTTACCATTTATTGTACGTAGGTGAATTTCATATTAGACTATATGCATGTTATACTTGAAGAAGGAAAATCAATTGAATGTGGTAGAAAAATATAGCCATGATTTGTTGGGAATGTATTTAGTATTGATTTTATGTGGTTTACAACTTTTATACATAATGAATGCTCAAGATCTACTTATAAATGTAAAAAAAAAAATCAATGGATCTGGGGTGATTGCATTAAATAGGTGCTTAACCAATCAAACATATTGCTACCCCACTTTCATCCTTTGTGCTTGTAAAGCGTAGGTTTTGAAACTCACTGCATTTCACAGTTTCCTTGAAACTCTCTTTCTATGATTCTTTTTAGAAGTGTTTTAGAACTTGGATTAATTAAATATGGTCCATGTCAAAGAGAAAAGGAATAATTTGGACCAGTTTTAAGATATTTGGGTGGATGTGTTGCTGGTCAGACAAATAACAAAATTTCCATCAAAGGGAGAACATTAAGGAAATGAATGAAAAATGCATGCAACTATACATCATTTCATATGCCTATAAAATTTCACCAAGATAAAAAGCCAATCTCATGTTTCTACATTTTCTTATTACCTTCTTTCAAAAAACATGAAAAGATAGCTAGATATATAGAATGAAATTTACAAACTAGCTCCTACTATTATATATAACAACACAAATATGAAACTACATGCAGCACCCAGTCGGTACCCACTTAAATAATTCAAGACAGACAACTAAAAAATGAATAAGGAGAATATATTGATATTTCATAGCAAGTTATAAATGATGATATGTCATAGGGACATCCATCCATCCACATTGGATGGCTATCTAGAACTTCCTAATTGGAATAGGAATTCTCAAATCTGTAACAGTTGATCAATAGCATCTCACTTGGGGAAAGTCCACATGACGGCACATGGTGGACCAAGTCTTAAAGATCCCTTGCAAGTTACAGATGGATCAATCGCAATGTCAAGAGCTAAGAAGATCAATGATGCAATGTAAGGACTGATGCAATCCCCTTAGACAGAGTTTGTAATATTATCGAGTAAGACCCAACATTCAAAATGGGTTTAAAAGAAGAAGAACCAAATTTTGATATAAGCTACAGAGGTGGACGGCATAGCCTAGTAGTTTAGTGAAAACTTTTATTTTGATAAGCAAAGGCGTGTGGGCCTATTTTTATATTTTTATAAGTGTAGTCATTTGAGCCTATTTAATTCATTAAGTGTCATTCTTTTATTAGTTATAAGAGTGGTTTGGGATTTTTGAACTTAAAAGTATTTAGCTTATGTTTTTAAGTAATGTAAACCTTATTAGGCCCTACGATTTCATTGTGGACTATAAAAATACATGCTTTTTCTTTTTTCAGCATTATGAATGTGAATAGTATTTTCTTCATAGAGAATTATTATTTTCTCTACTTGTTCTTGATTAAACTAAGAACTTATTAAAAACAAACCATTTGTAACGTTCTCACCACAATTTAGGTTCTTGAAACACATTGTCAATGGGTCTAGATTATCTTGACTTGATTCTAGGTTTTTTTTAGTGGATTTTAATTAGTTTGTGAGTTCAAGAGATTTCAATCCCATAGGTTCACATCACCAAGTAAGGGAGAGGCTGTCGCAGCAAAGAAGGCTGGACATAATGACTGCCAAAAACTACCCAAGAACAACTCTTAGAATCAAAAAATTCTTTACAGCTTATCTCAAACTCAAGAATCACCAATAAGAGTAGCAACAAGTAACCTGCCACCCATGTTAGCTAGCTAAGGAAAGACTTGAGGTGACTCTGGAAAAAGAACATCTGGTGTGATGATATATCTGATTAAGGAAATAAATACATGATTTGGAAAGAAATATAGCAGTAGGTGGGGGCACATATAAGATAGCAGGAATACAGAGTTGGGATTTTCTTTGGGTTGGGCTCTTTAGTCTTATTTAGTAAGAGTCTTATATGTAGTTAGTTAGTTACAGCATAAGCCCATGTGCAAAAATTGTGTAAAAATGGATTCATGTAAATACAGATGATTCTTCAGTGATTTTTTTTTTCTAACTAGATTCATTGAGTGAATTTTTTCAATGAAAGATTTGGAGGTTATCACTTCCTAAAATAAGCTAGTAAATTTTTTTCTTGAAATAAATTTTTATATTTGATATACATGTTTTTAGTAGTTGTGGAAGTTATTATGTATAATGAACTATTTAGATTTATAAAATTCAGTATAAATAACGATTCACACATTGCTCAGGCTATAGACTCGTTTTTATAAAGTGAAGGTTATGATTCAATTATAATATCATTCATACATGTAATAATGAATGTGTTATTTTCTGGTAGCAATATGTAGAATGTGATGAATTTCCAGTATATCATGAGTTAAGATGGATATCAGATAAACATAATGTACCCAAAAAATGCTAAGATATTTGTCTGTATTGACTACAAAAGATATGTTTTGGTATCATACAGAAAAAGTAAGAATTGACAACTTACTTTCACATCCTACAGATTCCTTACAATGAAAAATGTTTGATGCTGACTACCTATAATTTGTCGAAAAATCTCAAAATGTACGTTTTGGATTAGCAAGATGAATACTTCTCATAGTTATTGGCCAATCATATTAATGCCCTAAAATTTGCCATCTTAGAAATGCATTGTAATACCGTGGTCTCAAGGGTTCGGAGAGTTAAATCTTTTTTTTTTCAAAATCATTTCAATTAATGTCAATTCATATATCTCAAATTCTCCAATAACCCAAATATTATTAAAAAGAATTTCCATAAATACTTAATAAAATCCATGATACTGTCCAAGGAAACTAAACATAAACCTTAATAAAAATAACCTCTCCAATTACTTGTAAACTCTAGAATTTGGCATACTAAAATACCCAATGCCAAAAAATTTTACTAAGCCTCCAATAAAGCTTGTACCCTCAGACACTTATTCTCATTCGATCTACAAGTCTCTCTAGTAGTGGCTACCTTTGCCGATTTCCAACTGAACCATCACAATTATCTGAAAAATATTTGGAGATAAGGGGTGAGTTTTCACACTCTGTAAGTAGAAAAATTATACTAGTGTGTAAACATGAGCTTTTTCATTTCATGAGCCTTTTCATTTCATATGCAAAATAAAAATATAAAAACAAAACATAGAGCGATATCTCATCTTTCATATGCAGATATCAAAAATATATATTTAGAAAAATAGAGTGATATTTCAATCTTTTTATATTCTTAAAACAAAACACCGTTCATATTCAAAAAAAAAATTGGTATGCATAACCGAACATTTTCATCTTTCATATCATGTCGTATCATATCATATCATGTACTATGTTTAACCCCCGTGATAGAGTTGTGCTATCCCTGTGGCCAAACCAAGCAGTATCATATTGTGAAGTTTCTCTTTATTCATTCTCGAAGTCGTGAGAGTGCACAAAGGAAATGACACATAAAAGATCACTTTGTTTCCAAAGTGATTGCATTCCTATCATATCATATCATGGTGGTACCAACCATATCATGTGAAAATATATAACCATATTAGAACCATATCTAGAATTAGAATACAAACAGTTATGTACGCCAAAAGTTTTCATATATGTTATTTTTAGATAACCAAAAACAAAGCCAAAATATTTTATATCACATGAACAACATTTCTATAATCAAAATCGATCTTTTTCATATTTCAAAAACATGTAAAATATTGCTCATGTCTACACATTTCATGTCAAAAAGCATTTTTTCTCTTTCATATAAATTTTCATGAATGGATGCAAAACACATATACTGAAACTGTTTTCACAAATTCTTTCAAAACATAACATACAGTACATTTTATAAAACTAACCTTAGTTCATATTCATTCCAATGCAAATCTAGCATAGGAACCCCGCTTACTTGGACTCCTTAGCTTCTCTAAATTATCCTCACAAAGCTGAACAAACTCAATCTTCACCTATAGAATTGACACATGCTTCCGTAAATTCTCAAGTCAATCATGTGTTTTGATATTTAAGCCTAGATCCCTAAAATAGCCAATTCTCCTGAGCACTCTAAAGTAAAAACCTCTTAAACCCTAAAATATCGCAAATTCTCAACACTTCTAAATTTCCTTTAACGTCTTGGATCAAAAGAAAATCAAACAATAGAAATTTTAAAACCCATCAAAGACAATTTAAACCCGGTCGTTTCTTTATTAAAACTTGTGCTTAAAAGAGAAAGTTCATATAATAAGAGTTTAACATATACAAGGAAAAGTAGGCCATGTAAAACATGATGATTTCTTTGAAAATTTTGTCAAATTTGCATGGGCTGAAATCAACATTTACTGAAATAGCACATTATAAAAAAAACAAATAAATAGTAATTGATTTAACCTATCCTCCCTACCAACTTCGCCAAGGTGCTACATGAATGAGAAAATCACAAATCAAAGCTTGTGATCTTAAAGTGGAATTACAAAAAACAATGAACCCGCTTTTAAAGAACATATTTAATAAACCAAAAAGTGGTCGTCCAAGCCCATTTTTGAAAAGAAAACCAAAGGTATCAATGTATAACTCTCCCAAAGATAAAAACATGCAAAAGTACATGCTCAAGATCTCACTAGGAAAAGCACTCACTAGAAGCAAAATGCTTACCGAAAGGTTTGCATAGAATAGAACTGGTGAATGTCGGTGGTAGTGCAACGAGAGGTATCAAGTGGTGGCGTCAGGGTGGTGGCATTTTGGAAGGCAGCGGCGAGGTACGTGCATGAAAGGAAGGTGGCTGGTCATGGCATCGGGTTCACTGTGCTGCAGCAAGTAGCATCGAAGATGGGTTGAAGATCTAGCTAACGTTACTCTATTTTGGGGTGGGAAAACAGGGGACTCTCTTCTAATGTGTCACGGTGGCCTAGACAGTGGTAGGTAGAGGATAGTAGTGGCTACGGTGCTAAGTTACACTCGGTTGAGTAGTGTTGGATGTGTTGCGAAGGGGCCAAAGTCTTTGGGCGTGTTTTGAACGGAGAGGGCTGCGACAAAGGGTTGCTATTCATGCAACATGGGTACATTTATCTATATAAGGGGATTTGAAAACTCTAGGAGCAAGTAGATAGGAAGAGACATGCATGCGGAAAAAGGGGACGAGATGGAGGCAAAATCTTAGTTTAAAAAGAAAAGTGTCGATGCGCCAACATCCTATCAAAATAAACCCAATATAAGATTTAGTATTTCAGTAGTGGGGACGCGGATTGGGTGCCCTTCATACTGAAAGGTCTGGGATTTGCTACACGTGATGCCCAGATTCTAAGTGATACGACAGCGATGAGTTAAAAAAGGGACTAACCAAAAAGGCAGAGTCCAAATATAGTAGAAATGGAGAGAATAAATCAACCAAAAATCACGCATTAAACTATGTCAAATAAATAAATAAAATAAAATAAAAATATATATAGGTAGTTAGGCTCCTCACGAATCTGTGTGTTATATTCTTTCCCCCTTAAAAAAATTTCGTCCCCGAAATTTGTTGCACCAAACGTCGAGTCTAACCCAACCTAACAAAGAGAAAAACAATTAGTGCACCTATGTTTGCATTGTTATCATCCTCAGCATTTTCAAATGTCAATGGAAACACTCGAGTCGACCATTTCATTCTACGTTGATTATTTCCTTGAACTGTTTGTTGAGGACTAGGAGGTGGGTTAGGCTTCTACTTATTGTCCACTTGCATCAAATGGCAAGGGAAAAAATTTATGTGAGTAACTATGACAATCAAATTACCATATGGCTATGCCTTAAATATGTCAAGATGTTTGCGAACTCACGATTGGAAAATAACTAATTCTAGAAGTCACGAGTATCATATATTTTTACAGGATTTGTTGCCTATTAGGGTGCGTAGGAAGCTAACTTGAGATGTTCATGCAGCACTAATAGAATCATGGGCCTTTATCATAGACATTTCCAGTAGGACATTGAAAATTGATGCTTTAGTAATAATGAAGCTAATATTGAAGTTATACTGCTCAAGAAAGAAAAGTGGTATCCTATGTCGGCGCCCCAGCTAGTGCTTGGGTTCGTACGCAAATTGCGACGCCGGGGACGAACGTCACAAGGAAGTCATCACTCATCTTTACTTGTGAGAGCCTTATTTTATGTTATATGTATATATATATATATATATATTTTTTTCTCGTAGCGGAAAAAAGTCAAGCCATAAACAATCGACAAAACGTTACGCTTGTCGCACCTCACATAGTTAACGAAATAAAACCCAAATTAAACATCATATACATATATCAAAGTTAAAGTCACCAATGTAAACAGTTTTATACAAAAGCACTTCCCAAAATAACGGGAAGATTTTTCCTCAAAATACATCGGCGATACAAAATAAAGATAATGACGATCCGCTCCCCCTTCCGCCAACCATACTAATAGGCGGGTTCTTCTTTTATCTTTTTAAAGTCCGGGCCATAACAAAGACTGTCCAGACTCAGTCCTGGGCCTACGTCACACATCATCCTAGAGGATGACGTAAACAGGCGTCCCATGTGTAGGAGCTCATCCACTCCTAGCACCAAACAGCACCCCGTAGGGCGGAGGTCGTCAAAAAAATACGTCGCCATAGGAAGCGACTTTGCCGCCCACTAACCCAACAGGTCTAGGGTCACTGGCCCAGCAGTATCAGTCTTAGTCGGGCCCATGAGGGTCCGACCCATCTTCTCGAGAGTCGTAATCCGGGGATCCATCATGTCCTGCAATAACTTCTATCGTTCCCAAGGGAGCGATAGTAGAAATAATAAAAAGGGAGTGAGATTTCGGAAGAAATTTCAACAAGTATACTAGCACTTAAACCCAAAACATTTCCAATATACAGATAAGTGAACAAAACATTCGTAACTAATGCACATGCAATGAATGACTGACTCATGCACATGCTCATGAAAACTTTCAAACAGACTTGCTTCTTTCAGACTTCTTTTCATAAAACTTTCATACGAATTACTTCTTTCAAACTTCTTTTCATGTCATCGCTTTTCAAATCATTTCTTTAAAACATTTCGTATCTTTTATTCTTTCTTAGGCGTCACTTATCTTAAACAGATCTTTTCTTATGGCTCGAAAGTCCATCTTGTCATGACTTATCACATTGCATATATGAGACACAACACGGTTCCCCTAAGCACCGTGTGTTCCCTGCTGGTTACCGCATCACTTTAATGTGAGTGCGTCTTATAACTTTAAAACGGGAGGTCCTTACACCTTATCCGTCCTTGGCACCCACCAGCGTTAGGTGCTACCGCGCTCTAGACACCTTTTGGAGCCATACACGGTCCGCCGACTGTTCTTCGTCGACCCAGGGGCTTCCACTCGACTTTAAACACTCCTGAGTGGACAGGGAGTTCCACTGGGGCACTTCCCCGTCCCAGCCTTTGAGGTTCTTATAAAACTTTACTTCTTTTCATTTCTTTCAAAAACTCAATCTTTTCTTTTCTTTTCTTTTTCTTAAAAACATCTTGGACTTTAAAAACATACTTTTCATGACTTATGCATGGAACATGCAATGGTTACTTATTTTCATGCAAAACCCGAGACAAGCTCGAGTGCATTCACATTTCATTTTCTTTTCTCCCTCATTGGGATAACTTCACAACTTCCTACTTAGTCATCATGCTCTATACCCAAAATTGGGCCTAGGATTGAAGTGGGGTACTTGGCCCATCTCCAACCCATCATGGCCGAACCTTCCTAGGGAAATTCCTAGGGCTTTCCTTCATCACTTGACTCCAATTATCCTCCAACAATTTAAAAGTGTTAACTTAAAACGTATAGCATCCTTAGAAAAGAGGTAACCGAAACCTTAGTATTCCCCAAGTAGGCATTTTCATTTCCAAACTTAATTATTTCTAACTTCCTTCCTTCACCTTTCTAACTTGGGAAATTCCTTCCATTAATCTATTCAAAATTTCCTTTTCTATAAGTTTTTTTTTTTTTCTATAAGCTCAACTAAATAAATTCCACCACAAAACAATATAATTTAATCTTCTAATCTCAACCTTAAATATCATAAAATTCCAATCAAACATTACTAGTCATCATGCACAAGTGGTTACTTCTTTCCATATGCAAGTATACACCATTTCAATTCATATCAATCATGTAATTTATTCCCATGTCCCTTTTTATTTCCTCAAGACAATATTTTCCTTGAATAAATCAATTTCATTACTAATTTCCTCAAATAAACTTTATCTTAGCAACACCAAATTTAATACTTAACACTAAAATCCATCATGTATCAACTTCATCATTTCATATAATAATCATGCTTTTCATTTCTTTTTGCAACTAATACTTGATCCATCATCTCTACTCACACTCTAAGCTTATTTCATCATAGAGATTTACACAAGAATATTCATATCAAAGACAAGTAAAATCAATTCAATCCAAACATGGCAATACAATCATTAATCCAACAAGCATGATCACCTCACTATATACAAGAATTGTTAAGAAAAATGTGAAAGTATACTTACAATATTCCTATTAGATTTTTGATTAAAATCTGAAAATACACATATGAAATCTCTTATTAGACTAGCTATAAACACAAAATTTAAAGGAAACCCTATTTCCTTCTAACCAAAACAAAGTGTTACATGTGTGTGTGTTCTTTCTAAGCTTGCATGAATTTAGTCACTAACCTTCTCTAATGTATTGATCACATCAACACTCTTGATTTTTGGCTTCACCACTTTAGGATTCTTCAAATTATGTAGTGAAAGAAGAAGAAACAAAAGTAGAGGTGGCTTGAGTGGTTTTGGCCAAGAGATGAAGAGAGAATGAGATAGGAGAGTGTTTGCATGTGTCCAAGTGAAATGAGCTAAGGGAAATGGATATGGGGTCACACAGCCAATTCCTTTCCCTAGGGTCTTTGGTACACTTTTTACCATACTTAGGTATGGCCAATGATAGATTGAGTGATTGACAACTCTAGGCCATTCCAAGATCAAATCTTGGCCATGCCTTGGAGGATTCTCTTTTCTCCCTTCTCACTTGCTATGGCCGACGGCTTCTTTGAGTGTTTAGCACTCATTTTCTTGCTTTTCACTCAATCATCATTCCCCCATCCTCTCATGTGTCCATCTAAGTGATCTCAAAGCCATGCTTTTTGGAAATTGAGCAAAGCATGATCCGGCCAAGCTATGCCTCCACCGAAACCCACTTTGTTCATTTTCCTTGTTTTTGTCATTTCCATCACCTACACCCACACCATACCTCTCTTCACATCACCATACTCTCTTACACATTATACTTTATTCACTTACACACTCCTCCCTTGTCCTATCAACTTGTTGGTGGCCATACCCCATGAAATCCTCCCAAGACACCCCACGGATTGCATCCACCGAAACCCTCCTTGTTCCTTCCTTCCATGCTTCTCTTCATGCCATTTGTCACTTCCCTACACACTATGTTCTCTAATGGAAAGTCAAGGGATGGTGTCTTGTACCTCCAAGATCCCATGGTAGGAAAATCACTCTATTAGATTCTACACTCAATCCTACATGGCATGTGTTCACCTACTAGTCAATCTCCACCAACTAGAATTTTCCTACAAGCATTTTGGATAATTTTCTAGGGTTTTCTCCAAGTGACATGTGTCTCTACTATGAGCTTGATGGGCCATGGGCTCACTCTATGGGCTTATAGGCTTACCACTACTCTCTTGGCCCATTCACTTGATCCATTCCTCAAAAGTCTCATTCCCAAGCCCATCTCTTTAAAGCTTATTTTATTTTTTTACAAATTACCACTAATCTTGTATACTAGCATTTTATTAAATAATTAAATTAGGATGAAGATTTTTAGGGCTATTACATCCTATATCATTTTTTTATGTAATGGTTTATTTAGTTGTGCACTTGCCTCATGAGGCATGGATGTATTCTATTAATCGATTTTAAGGTAAACTTAAGTGATCCGTTAGGAATAAGGCTTGCTCGAAAATTTTGATTGCAGAATCATATATTGATAATAAATCTTATAAATTTCTTTATATGTATTTTCATAGAATTGATACTAGATTCTCACAACCAGATCTAAATTATAAAGGTGGACATGTGGGAGTTATATCATCATTATCCATGTTTTCTCAAAGCATACACCCAGTAGGTGCACAAGGGGCTATGATTTCTGAGGACCAAAACTTGATAGAGACCGATGGTATATATTGAATAACTGCATAAAGATTGACAAGTACTTGAGGTTACGTCTGTTTAGACTTTATTTTTCGTAAGATAATATAATTAATATAGATTAATTCATGTTAATATTAAAATATGTAGCAAACATATTCAATTACTTTGATTGGATGGTGTGATTGACATAGAAAAGAAGCAAGTGGAAGAATTTGTTGCCTAGTTTGAACAGATAGTATATTAAACATCTTCCTCAATATGAATTTCATACCACTAAAACAATTTTTTTTGTTCTATTAGACTACTATACTTTTTATTTTGTACAATATATCAATGTAGGTCGTATCGAGATATGGTGATAAGACATATCAAGTGAATTGTATGCTTTGATATATGGTCCATCCAGGTGGGTCATTCAATACTCAACATACTTGGTGTGTGGATATAAATTTCACATTGTTGACAAAGAAAGATATAGGAAAACCAAAACTGTTGGATCATTGTTGATGAAAGCCACATGCAGGATAATATTAAATTTTACGGAGTCATCCAGAAATCATTGGTTTAAGAATACTTAGTAGAACAGATGGTCCAGTTGTTTAGTTAGTGGGGTGTCTCAAATCCTAGATTCAAAATGTGAATAATTTGTTAGTATCAATACATCTACACATGGTATGAGAAGGATCTTTTCGTTCTTGCTTGCCAAGCAAATCAAATTTTTTTATAATAATGATTCGAAGTATGGAAATCTATGATGAGTAATATAGAAGTTTATATCAAGAGATATATATGATTACATTCCAGAGGTAAATGGACTAGAGGAAGAGTTTTATGGTCCAAAAATTAAAGAAACATATCAAGAAAATAAAGTAGAATTTATTTGTTTATCTCAACCAATATGACATGATTCCATTGTGTAATAAGATATTGAACCAGAAGTAATTGTGAACAACCTGTCAGAAGAAAATGACTCAACTGAAGTTTCTAGTGAGGATGAGGGTGACTGATCAAGCAAAACTAATAGTGAATGATAACTATTAATGTATAGGTATAGTTGTGATAAAAAATAAGAACGTTTTTGTATATATTAACTTATTACAGTTTTGAAAAACTGTCTCCATAATGCAAAGCAACTCATTTGCCATCTCTATCTATTACCAACTCCAAAATTGGTCTACCAACTATGAATGGTGAGGCAACATCAGTAGACCTAAAACAAGATATGATACATAAAATTTGACTTTATGTGATGATTTAAGTAATAGTATTTTAGAAATAAAATAATTTTTTTGATATTATGTGTTTTAATTATTGTATAGTTGTTGTAAGCCATTGAAAAGGTCGATATATTATTAGAAGTGTTTGCATAGAGAAAGGAAAGCGAGAAAAATTAAAATTAATATTCTTGATGATTACATTGATGGCTCTGGAGATTCGGCAACTTGGCTTTTTATTATGTTGGTATCCCTACCCGCACATATGCACTAATGGGTACATCCTCTTGAGATAAATTTCTCAAAAATGTGAAAGGCCACATAAAAAATATTTCCTATTAATAAGTTAGTTAGAAAATAATAAGTATAACTTGTTAATTAGTTTATATTTAGTTTGTATTTAGACTAAATGTCTATAATTTTTTCAATGATGAGTAACTTAATTTGGGTTGGCAAGAGTATCACTTAACGTTTGATTGGCTAATGTGCAATGTATTCCAGAGTTATAATGGTAGATATCACGCACACTATCAGAAGTTCAATAGTGCAACATAGACGAGTCAAAATCTATTCCAAGACATGCCACCAAAGAAATAGGAGAAGTTTTGTGATATATTTAAAGATCCTGCATATCAAGTAATCACTTTACTATCTTTTTTTATGGTATATGATAGATGCACTAAACAAATATAGTAACAATGGTGTTTCTTTTTGTTTAGCAATGGAGTAGTATCAACAATGAAAATAGAACAAATTTAACGATACACCATCATGCGATGCTCTCAATCTTTTTATTGCCCATCAGAAAAATTGGTAATGTTATACTAGTCATCATAAATATTAACATATCAAATTTTTTTATTGAAGTTATAATATAGATTTTCTTTTTGCAGAAACACAATAGTCCTACTGACTATATTCTAACCTAATTATATGCTAAATTAAATACAAATCGTAATGGTGTTTGTGGTAGTCCCGAAGTAGAAACAAATTATGTAAGTTTAATTTTTTTTATTTGTATTGTCTAATAATATTTTTGTTATTTATACTATCTTTAGTAATTTTTTTATACAACCTGATGGTATCACTTCTAAAAGATGTTGCAGCTCCATCTGATGAATCATGAGTGAATGATGTTAAAGATCTTTTCTTAGGTTCTTGAACCACACTCTATATATTTGAGAGGCTTAAGAGGTAGCATGAAGCCTTCTTCAACATCACCCTCTTCTCAATTCAAATCAAATATTTGACTGAGCTAAATTATTGTATATTTTATACATTTAGAACCAATATATTTTTTATTAATTCATGACATTATTATTGATTTTAAATAAATAAAAATTATTAAGAGGTGTAAATCAAAGTTGTGGTTTAATTTGATTAATAGCATAATTTATGTTTAATTTTGTAACTTATGATTTGATTGAAAAATATTTATGCACATGCACATCATATTTTTTGATATTTTATTTTTCATTTTTATTTCTTTTTTTGACTTCAAGTACAACATCTTAATTCCTCCAAGTTTTGAAATGAAGCTACAACTTAGCTTTGGACTTGAGGGTCATATAAATATATGAGCAGTGCTACTCTTCTGCTTGAGTAGCACCGTTTATTTATACTGCTAGTTGTTTTTTTGTTTTGAATAATGCTGGGTGTAAGTAGGCTTGTGCGCACACCCACTCACATGAATAGTATTTTTACTATTCATAAATTTTTTCTTTTGTTTTTTGTTTTTTTTTTCTCATCTTCTTATTCTTATTTTTCTATCATTTTAATATATTTTTAAAAAATATAAAAAACACCAATATACTAATAATTATTTCCTTCATTATTAAGTAAAAAATAAATTAAAATAATAAATCTATTCATCATTATTTTTTTATTATCCTCTTATTATTCTATGATATGACACTAGATAATAGGTTAATAAATAAAATATAATAAATAATTTTTAATTATTTAATTCTACATCATAAATTAATAAGAAGATGATAAAAAAATGAGATGATAAATAATATTGCTCAAATTAAAATTTATAAGATATCAAATTAAAGGATCAAAATGAATAGGGATATGAGCGCCGCATTTGCAATTCATAAGAAGCCGCACGTTGGCATACTGGGCCGAGCATTTCACTTTCACACAGGCCTAATTGACTTAACTTCATTAGCAGCCGCATGTGGGCTTCACATTAATCCATTCGGTGGGACTTCAGCACTTCACGGGAGTTTTAATTCAAGGCCGCACACTTCTTTAGGCTCTTGATTTCACTTCGACTTCAATACGGCGCACAAGACTTCTACCTTCAATTCACTCCTGCGCCGCATTTGATTGGAGCAAGTTTTGCGCCCGTTTGTTCTCAATTCCTCACATTATATTTTATCTCATTATTATATTTTTTAAAATTTTCATATAAAATAAAATAAATTATTCATTTTTTTCAAATCCCAACATAATTTTTTCAGATCTCAAAACAAAATTAATATTAAAAATATATATTACAATAATAATTTTTTTCTATCTCTATTTCCTCTCATCTTTAAAAACAAATGCGGAGCACAGCCATATAAATTCACCTAAACACTTCTTGCAATTTATTTTCTATGGCCGCACATTTATTTTCCCTTCAATTTTTCTTTAATGAGACAGTTGTTGCCTTATTTTAAGAGCATTAGTAATAGATTTATTACAATTTTGTTTTAAAAAGTATAAATTATATTTTTGAAGGTTATTATTTAAAAGTTCAACAAAAAAAAAATTTATTTTATTCTTTCCACTTTTTTTTCTCATTTTTAGTTAAATATAAATAAAATTTTTAATATATATATAAATTTATATTTTTTTTAAAAAAAATTAATAAATTCATTACTAATGCTCTAATTTGACTTAAAATCCCATAAGGCAGCTGTACTTTTATAAGTCCATAGCAGCACGCAACAGGAGGTTTCGGAAATGTATAGTGGAATTACATCTCTTTGCAATCCTCATCATCTCCATTTATTTAATTTGTTTTTTTATTTTTTAGTCTTTACTTCATTATACGGTATACAATGAATTTTTTTGAAATTATTAATTTAACATTGTTTAATTTTGATATTTTACTTTTAGCACTTTAAACTTTAATATTTTAATTTAATTTTCTGTTTTTATTATTAATTGATTGATGCTTTTATTTCACCTGCTTTATAATTTTCTGTTTAGTTAATTTCAGATTTTATATTTAATGTATTGTTATTTAAATTATTTAGTGAGTTTCTTTTTTGTTAATTAATTTAGGGACTCTAATTTAGTTATTAATATATTTTCTTGCATCTTAATTTCTCACTTTTCACTCCAACATTCAAAAACCAAAAACATGAATCCGGTTCATAATCAGTACCTTTTTTTTTATAATTATTTTTCCACTTTTTCATCAGTTTAATTTAAATGAATTTTCTTGAAGAGACAATCTAAATATTTTATTTCTAATTATTATACGACATATTCTTATATTTGAGATAGCTTTTATACTACTTTTTTTTAAGTGAAACAATAACAATTCTCAAGAATTAAAGGAAACAATGCTCGAGATCAAACATTTGAGGTCCAAACAATGAGAGTTGCATGCTCAATTAGATTAGGAAAGAGATTAAGGAGTGAGATCAGAACAAAACATGTCAAAGAAGCTGGAGATTTAATTCTAAAAAATGTTCAAATAGTGACAATTGATTATATCTAAAACTCTATGCCCCCACCTTCTTATAAAGTATTTCTTTAATCATGTCTTCTGATTTATTCTGACTTGGTGAAATATTTAAACAATTCTAATGTTTTAATTAAAATATTTAATATTAGTTTTTTTTTTTTTTGAATTTACAGCTTATTGTATCATGACTACCATTTGAACGTAAAATACCCAATCCGGGTGGTAATTTACAATTTATTACCCTTTAAACACATTTTCGTTACCCTTTGTACGACCAACTAAAAATATTCGAATGAATTGATAATTGTCAATCATGTTGGACCCACCCCCGCCACATCCAGATGGGAGCAGGGCTAGTGGGGCAGGGTAGCGGGGAGCGAGCCCTTACTTACCCCATTGCCCACCCCTAAGTGGCAAAGTAGGGGCACTCTAGAAAGTAGAAGAACATAGTAGAATATCAAAATAATTGCCATTTTAAGAGATGCATATAAAATGAAATTCGACATCTTATAAAATAATCAAACAAAATCTAATTTATTTTTTTATTTGAGAAAGGAAACAAAGGTTCATTATAACATTTCGACCCAGATTTTTTTTAGGATTAAATGTGAATAATTTATTTTTAATTTCTTATATATTTTTATAATCCTCTTGCCGTTGTTATTAATATTTTGGTCTTATCAAATTTTATGATATTAATAAATTATTTATATCTTAAATATGAATTTTATTATAGCTATTGTTTAAAAATATTCTACTAACATTTTTCCCAATTACGTTTAAATATTTTGAGTTTTTTTTTTCCATCATCTTTCAATTGTAAAATGCAAGCTTTGAGATGCCATTATTTTTTTTCTCTATGATGATTTCTTAGTTCCGAATATCTCTCGACTTAGCCATATTTTTCGGATTTTAATTCTATCTCATTTATTTTGGTAACTGATTCACGCATCAAAAGACCTTCACTACAAAGCCCATGCATGTACGTTACGTCTCATGCGATACTTCCCACACCATGCCCATTACCTTATCTTTCCATTTAGAATTTTTTCACAATCCCTACATTCAAGAAAGAGTTGGTCAAGGGATATATTCAACGTTATGCGGTTATCTCTTTTAGGGTTTTCCTTTCACCTATCATATATATGCATACTTTGGTCCCTCTGCTGGAAATAAACTAAAAGCCACTAGTCACCTTGCCACATTCGGAGCACCCCTCAAAACTAGCCTACCACGAAATGCACCCTCACCTTTGGCACCACAGTGCTACACTTGATACATCACCCCATAGCAAATCAAATCCAAACTTCCACCGCCCCTCCTAACCTTCACTATCGAGAACCACCATCCACCACCTTTGCCCTTTCATGGCACGTGCATGCACAACCAAGACATCCCACGTCACAACCTCTCCTTCATGCACAAACCGCCCTTGAATAACCCATGTTTTTGACATCCGAAACAAAGGAAGTCATCCCCCAGCATGGGCTAATGCAAACCACCACCACCGTGAGCTCTTCCACGTCGGAACCCCACAGAAAAAGTCGACCATACTATCTCCGACAAAGCCCAAAACCACCGTCGCATTTCCACAGCAACACCTCTATTTTTGTAATCGAAAATAGAGCAACGACAACCAACTAGTGCTCTTATCATTCGGAGCCATCCCAGGACGTCGAAGAGTCACCGACGGTGTCAGAAACTACCAAACATTCCTGTACCATCACACTCAGTGCTCTCTCTAAAATCTCTTGCTCTCTCACTTTGTCACCTCACCACTACCAGCGTACCTAGTTGGTGCTATCGTGAATCCCAGCTAGCCACCAGAGCGTCGTCGCGCATCTTTCCTCCTCGGTAAGCCTTTGCTACATGCATCGATTTTTCTCTGGTGCATGTTTCTCTTAAGAGAAAGAGGAGTTTTTGTTTATTTAGTAACACTAGTTTTATAAAAGTAGAAATTTTTACCTATTTGCCCTTATTTGTGTGAGCTTAGCAGATTTTTAGTAGGTTTCAATTTATTTTAACTACTATTTTACTATAATGAATTTTAGTAATGAATAGAATTTATTTTATTTTTATCTTTTAAATATATTTTATAAAACAAACTTATAATATTAATAGATTTTAAACCAAACATGATTTCTTACTAAATATTCCAAATATTATTTGTTGAACCCAAGGTTTCAAGTTTCGTGTAAATCTACACATAGATTTTGATGATAACAAATGAATTCAAAGAATAAAGGAGTTTCAAACTCAAGTTGTCCACACAATAGAATCAAGCACATCAAGGAACCAAGCATAAGCAAGAAGGGAACAAGTTCACATTAAAGTCATAGAGTAATATTGTAAATCTCTTAAAAATTCGAAATTAGGATTAAGGGTCAAAATTAATATTTTATCATAAAACATTAAAATACATTTTTCACATGTGCATGAATATTTTAAAAATTAAATTTGAAAATTTTGAAAGATGATTGATTGCCATCTTTCACATGTGCATGACATGATTAAAGGTTTGAACTTTGAAAATATTAAGATGATTGATTGTCATCTTTCACATGTGCATGTTTTATTTGAATATTTTCAAAAGTGGTGGATACTTTTCTTGACTTATGCAAAAAGTAGATGTCTTTATTTGAAAATTTTGAAAAGTAAAGTGTGCTCCTTTTGTCATATGCAAAAAGTAAAAGATTAGGTTTGAAATTTTTGAAAAGTAAAGTGTGCTCCTTTTGTCACATGCAAAAAGTAAAAAGATTAGGTTTGAAATTTTTGAAAAGTGAATGATGATATCTTTGACATGTGAATCTCTTTAAATTTGAATATGAAGTCTCATATGCCTATAAATAGATCATTTGAGAGCTTCACATTCACAACACCAAGAGCATACAACATTCATTCAAAGCTTTCATTCTCTCTTCTCTAAACATTGAACCTTAACCCTTATTCATTTTGAGAGATATAGTTTGTGCTGTATTGTTCTTATTTCACTCATTGAGGAGTATTTTCTGATAGCCTACCCACTATCAATTCTTATATCAGTAAAAGGGTGTGTATAACCCTTGTGCTTGTAGAAAGTGTTCTACACAGGGAATAGTTGAATCACCACGTATAAGGTAATTGCAAGTGTAAAGGGTGTTCTACACGGATCCTTTGTAGCGGTGTTGTTCAAAGGTGTAATAGGTTTCTATCTCCACCTGAAAGAAATTGAATAGTGAATTCGGAGATCCTCAAGGGGTAGCTTGAGGCGAGGACGTAGGCAGTGGGGCCGAACCTCGTTAACATACTGAGTTTGCTTCTCTCTTACTCTTACTCTTTATATTTATTGCTGTTTTATATTTTGTTTATATTTTATATTGTATATTTGATTTACAATTGTTATTTTTTTTAAATACAACTCAATTCACCCCCCTTCTTGTGTTAGTCATCTGGGCAACAATTCGTATCAAAGCTAGAGCTCTGTTATAAGATTAACTATCTTTTGAGTTAAGATCTTATGGCTAACATTGCAGCTTCATTTGGTGAATGTCAATCTAGCAGTCGGCCTCCACTCTTTTGCGGAGACAATTACTCATTCTGGAAAGTTATAATGAGAATATTCCTTCAAACTCAAGATCGAGAAATCTGGAAATGCATTGTAAATGGACCTTATATTCCAACAAAAGTGGTTGATGGAGTAAAGGTCAAAAAGGAAGAAGAAGAGTTTGAACGTGAAGACGATAGACTTTATACTTTGAATTTAACTGCTATGAATTTATTATATAATGCTCTCAATGGTAATGAGTTTAATAGAGTAATGACTTGCGCTACAGCAAAGGAAATTTGGGATAACTTGGAAGTTACTTATGAAGGAACTTCTCAAGACAATGAATCAAGAATTTATATTCTTACTCATGAATATGAAATGTTTAAGATGAATGATGATGAATCTATTTCTAGTATGCACACTCATTTTACTAACATCATAAACAGCTTGACAGCTCTTGGCAAAATTTATTCCAAAGTGGAGATAGTAAGAAAAATTCTCAACTCTCTACCAAAACGTTGGGAATCAAAAGTGATAGCGATTCTTGAAGCTAGAGATCTCAAGAAGCTCGAAGTGAATGAACTCATCGGGTCACTTATCACCCATGAGTACACATTGAAAAAAGGAGAAGAAGAAGGAAAGCCAAAGAAGAGCTTGGCACTTAAAGCTGTTCCACATGAAAGTGAAAATGATGAAGATGAGGAAAATGACGACAAAGATGAAGAAGTTGCGATGATAACAAGAAGAATTCAGAGGTTCTTAAAGAAAAAATAAAACTCCTCCAAGGAAATCTTTCAAAAAGTTTTCTAAGAAAGATTCAGGTAAAAATGACACTTTAATTTGTTATAAATGCAATAAGCCTGGTCATATCAAGTCAGATTGTCCTCTGCTAAAGAAAGATCGAAACAAAGGCAAAAAAGCAATGAAAGCTACATGGAATGATGATTCAAGTAGCTCAGATAGTGAAGCAAGCAATGGAGAATCTATAAATCTTTGTCTTATAGCTAAAGATGACATTGAGGTAACAAATCTTGATAATATTGAAAATCCTTCATATGAAGAATTGCAAAATGTTTTAGAAGAGGTATATGAGGAATTTGAAAAATTGGGTATCAAGTATACTGTTTTGAAAAAGAAAAATTCTTCTTTAACAAACGAAATTGATATTTTAAGAAAAGAAAGTATTGTTTTGAAAGATGAAAATCTTGAGTTGAAGAAAAAGAAAACTGATTTAGAAAATATTATTGAAAACTTTACGAATGGAAAAAGAAATTTTGAAAAACTTATTGGTAGTCAAAGATGTGTTTTTGACAAGGCAGGCTTGGGATATATGCCAAAACAAAAATACAAATCTTATAAAAACTTATTTGATAATCCTTCTACATCAAAGTCCAATATTCAAAATTCTTTTCATAAAAATAATTTTGTTAAAAAATGATACTATTATAATCACTCAAGTTCTTAATATATGTCACATGCTATTTGTAATTTTTGTAATAGAAATGGTCATAATTATCATGCTTGTCCTATTAGAAGAAAACATACAATGACTATTAGGGCCATATGGGTACTTAAAAATCTTGTTTCTTCTAATACTAATAAAAAAAAGACCCAAAGAACTTGAGTACCAAGAAAAATCATTTTAATTGTTTTTATAGGTGTGCATGGAGTCCTCCACAAATAAAAATAAATGGTTTTTAGATAGTGGATGTTCAAGACACATGACAGGAGACAAGACTAAATTCTTTGATCTTAGATCTAAAGAAGAAGGACACGTGACTTGATCTTAGATCTAAAGAAGAAGGACACGTGACTTTTGGAGACAACTCGAAAGGGAAGATTGTGGGAAGAGCCGAAGAGGTAAAATTAGTAATGAATCTTCTCTCATAATTGAAAATGTTCTACTTGTTGAAGGTCTAAAACATAATCTTTTGAGCATAAGTCAATTATGTGATAAATGATTTACAGTTACTTTCAAAATGGATAAGTGCATTATTTTGAATGATCATGATTGTAATATTTGTTTTATTGCTTTTAGAAGCAACAATGTTTATACAATTGATTTTGAAGAAATTACCTCACAAGATACTATTTGTTTTTCAGCTCAAAATGAAACTAATTGGTTATGGCATAGAATACTAGGTTAGGCCAACATGGAACTTATTTCCAAACTTTCAAAAAATGATCTTGTGAGAGGTTTACCAAAGGCAAATTTTTTTAAAGACAAAATTTGTGATGCATGCCAATTTGGTAAACAATCAAAAACTTCTTTTAAAACCAAGAAATATATTTCCACTACTAGACCACTGCAACTGATACACATGGATCTTTTTGGACCAAATAGAGTTGCAAGTTTGGGAGGAAAATATTATGTATTTGTTATTGTTGATGATTTCTCTAGATATACTTGGGTCATCTTTCTTGCTCATAAAGATGAAGCACATAATGCCTTTACCAAGTTATGCAAGAGAATTCAAAATGAAAAGGGTTATACTATTTCAAGTATCTGAAGTGATAGGAGAAAAAAGTTTATTAATAAAAATATTGAAACATTTTGTGATGAAAATGGTTTTGTACATAATTTTTCTGCTCCTCGAACTCCTCAACAAAACAAAATGGGGTAGTAGAGAGGAAAAATAGATCTTTTCAAGAGATGGCAAGAATAATGCTCAATGAGAACAACTTGCCTAGTTATTTTTAGGCCGAAGTGGTAAGTACTGCATGTTATGTTATAAATAGAGTTATGCTAAGGTCCAAATTAGATAAAACCCCCTATGAGCTTTGGAATGAAAAAAAGCCCAACATTGGTTACTTTCATGTATTTGGATGCAAATGCTTTATTTTAAATGACAGAGATAATTTAGGCAAGTTTGATGCAAAATCTGATGAAGGTATCTTTTTCGGGTATTCTACTAATAGTAAAGCTTATAGAGTATTCAATAAAAAGATTTTGACTGTACAAGAATCTATGCATATAGTATTTGATGAATCTAATTCTCTACTCTCTAAGAAATCCATTGATGAAGAAACAGGAGGTATAAATAATAGGAAAGTCTCAATCTC
Organism: Platycarya longipes; assembly: GCA_036559045.1. Lineage (NCBI taxonomy): Eukaryota > Viridiplantae > Streptophyta > Magnoliopsida > Fagales > Juglandaceae > Platycarya > Platycarya longipes. The sequence continues at coordinate 19,734,003 of CM071797.1, forward strand.
AACAAAGAGAACACAATAGAGGAAGTCCAACATGGAGACATCAGGAAAGATCATCAAAATTTAATACAAGATGCAACCAAACAGTGGAAATTTGTGAAAGATCATCCAGTGGAACAAATTCTAGAAGAACCTTCATGAGGTGTAAGCACTCGATCATCTCTTAGAAATATTTGCAATCATACTGCTTTTCTATCTCAGATTGAACCTAAAAATATTGATGAAGCGCTTCTTGATGAATCTTGGATTCTAACTATGCAAGAAGAGCTTAATCAATTTGAAAGAAATGATGTTTGGACACTTGTTCCTAGACCTAAAAATCATACTATTATTGGAACAAAATTAGTTTTTAGAAACAAGAAAGATGAGTCCGGAGTCATTACTAGAAATAAGGCTCGACTTGTAGCCCAAGGTTTCAATCAAGAAGAAGGCTTGATTATGATAAGACATATCCACCAGTCGCAAGATTAGAAGCTATTCGAATGCTACTTGCATATGCTTGTTATAAAGATTTCAAACTTTTTCAAATAGATGTTAAAAGTGCTTTCTTAAACGGTTTTATAAATGAAGAGGTATATGTTGAGCAACCTCAAGGTTTTGAAAATCATATTTCTCCAAATCATGTTTTCAAACTCACGAAAGCACTATATGGACTCAAACAAGCTCCTATAGCGTGGTACGAGAGACTCAGTGGTTTCTTGATTGAAAAAGGCTTTTCAAGAGGAAAAATTGCTACAACTCTTTTCATTAAATACGAAAATGATGATATTTTTTTAATTCAGATTTATGTTGATGATATAATATTCGGTGCTACTAATGAAAATATGTGCCAAGTTTTTGCTAAAACTATGCAGGAAGAATTTGAAATGAGCATGATGGGAGAGCTTACATTCTTTCTCGGGTTGCAAATTAAGCAAGCAAAAAGTGAGACATTCATCAATCAATCAAAATATATTAAGGAATTGCTGAAGAAGTTTAGGATGGAAGGTGCTAAGGAAACTGGAACACCAATGAGCCCATCTACTAAACTTGATAAAGATGAATCCGATAAACCAGTTGACTCGAAGGTATATCGAGGTATGATTGGTAGCTTATTATGTTTGACAGCCAGTAGACCAGATATTATGTTTAGTGTGTGCTTATGTGCACGCTTTCAATCATCTCCAAAAGAATCACATTTAATTGCAGTTAAGCGCATTCTTAGATATCTTAGTAGTACAATTAACTTAGGGTTATGGTACCCTAAGCAAACATCTTTCGATCTAATCAGCTACACAGATGCAGATTATGCTGGCTGTAAAATAGATCGAAAAAGCACTAGTGGAGCATGTCACTTCTTAGGTCATGCACTAGTTTCCTGGTTTAGTAAAAAACAAAATTCTGTTGCACTATCTACTGCTGAGGCAAAATATGTTGCTGCAGATAGTTGTTGTGCTCAAGTTCTTTGCATGAAGCAACAACTTGAAGATTTTAAACTTATGTACAACCACATTCCAATCAATTGTAATAATACAAGTACTATAAATCTTTCAAAGAATCCAATACAACATTCTCGGACCAAACATATTGAAATTAGATATTATTTTCTTAGAGATCAGGTGCAGAAGGGCGATATTGTATTAGAATTCACTAGTACACATGATCAATTGGCAGACATTTTTACAAAACCCCTACCAGAAGATAGACTATGCATGATTAGAAGAGAAATAGGAATGATGCATGCCATGAATATCTGCTAGATACTTTTATTTCATTATCTCAAATGACTTACAGAAACTTGAGACGTTTAGCCTCATCATTCAAATATATTTGCTCCTCATAAATCATCATGTCATCATTGTCTAAAGGATTAGGCAATCGAAATAAAGAGGCAAACAAGGATTTCAAATCCTTATTCTGTTGCTTTAACTCTACTATTTTTTTGTTTGACTCATAAACAAGTCGTTGAAGTACGGAGACAGTCTCGCTAAGCTTCTCAATTTCGCGAGTTTTGGACTACAACTGAGCAGAAAACGCGACGATGGATGATGAGCATCGAGTTCCGAGACCCACAAGCTCATAAATGGCATCATGATCTGATTTATTAGTCAAATCAGTCTCCTGTTGCTTCATGGCACTCACGACAGATGCAGAAATAGATTGAGACTGTGGTAAAACATACCTCAAATCTTGATCAAGAGAAGCACTGAAGGGAAATCGACGAGCCATTGAAAATTTGTAGAATGAGAATGCAAGCAAATTGCAAAGATAAGAAGAAGATTTGATGCGAAATAGATAAAACTAAGGATTGCTTTTATAGAAACGGAAATAAGAACAAGACAAGCTTACAAATTCTGATAATATCTCATTTTTCAGCAACATCAAGCGGATCAAATCTCTACACCGAATTGCCAAAGTTAGGCCTCCAGCCTTTGCAGGTTTTGTCGGGTACGGGTGGTTCCAATTATTTAACTCTTTACAAAATCTCATTCCGCACCGAATTGCCAGTGCTAGGCCTCCAGACTTTACAGGTTTTGTCGGGCACGTCTGGTTCCAATTATTCAACTATCTACAGTGTCTATTAACGCACCGTTTTTTCAGTCTATTTACTTGCTACCGATCCTTTTTAATGATGTCAAAAAGGGGAGAAGTTTTAGACTAGAACTTTAACATTGTTTAAATTGCTAAACTTGTTATATATGCTTGGAATTATATTTATATTTTTGCTTGAAAAACTAACGCACATTCTCAGGGGAAGTTTAAGTATTAATACAGGTTTAAGGTTTTATCAATATTTGTCATCATCAAAAATAGGGAGATTGTTGAACCCAAGGTTTCAAGTTTTGTGTAAATCTACACATAGATTTTGATGATAACAAATGAATTCAAAGAATAAAGGAGTCTCAAGCTCAAGTTGTCCACACAATAGAATCAAGCACATCAAGGAACCAAGCATGAACAAAAAGGGAACAAGTTCACATTAAAGTCATAGAGTAATGTTGTAAATCTCTTAAAAATTCGAAATTAGGATTAAGGCTCAAAATTAATATTTTATCATAAAGCATTAAAATACATTTTCCACATGTGCATGAATATTTTGAAAATTAAATTTAAAAATTTTGAAAGATGATTGATTGCCATCTTTCACATGTACATGACATGATTAAAAGTTTGAACTTTGAAAATATTAAGATGATTGATTATCATCTTTCACATGTACATGTTTTATTTGAATATTTTCAAAAGTGGTGGATGCTTTTCTTGACTTATGCAAAAGGTAGATGTCTTTATTTGAAAATTTTGAAAAGTAAAGTGTGCTCCTTTTGTCATATGCAAAAAGTAAAAGATTAGGTTTGAAATTTTTGAAAAGTAAAGTGTGCTCCTTTTATCACATGCAAAAAGTAAAAAGATTAGGTTTGAAATTTTTGAAAAGTGAATGATGATGTCTTTGACATGTGAATCTTTTAAATTTGAATATGAAGTCTCATATGCCTATAAATAGATCATTTGAGAGCTTCACATTCACAACACCAAGAGCATACAACATTCATTCAAAACTTTCATTCTCTCTTCTCTAAGCATTAAGCCTTAACCCTTGTTCATTTTGAGAGATATAGTTTGTGCTGTATTGTTCTTATTTCACTCATTGAGGAGTGTTTTCTAATAGCCTACCCACTATCAATTCTTGTATCAGTAAAAGGGTGTGTATAACCCTTGTGTGTGTAGAAAGTGTTCTACACAGGGAATAGTTGAATCACCACGTGTAAGGTGATTGCAAGTGTAGAGGGTGTTCTACACGGATCCTTTGTAGCGGTGTTGTTCAAAGGTGTAATAGGTTTCTATCTCCACCTGAAAGAGATTGAATAGTGAATTCGGGGATCCTCAAGGGGTAGCTTGAGGCGATGACGTAGGCAGTGGGGCCGAACCTCGTTAACATACTGAGTTTACTTCTCTCTTACCCTTACTCTTTATATTTATTGCTGTTTCATATTTTGTTTATATTTTATATTGTATATTTGATTTATAATTGTTATTTTTTTTAAATACAACTCAATTCACCCCGCTCTTGTGTTAGTCATCTAGGCAACATTATTTTATAGATTTAGAAAGATATATTATTTATTAGATTATACTTGGAAGACTATTTGAGACACCATATGTATTATTGTTCATAATATACTTTTAACTTAATAGAATAGTGACACGTCTTTCTAAAAATTAGTGATGGTTCATACTTTTGTATAGGTGACAAGCTATCAAGTAAGTTTCAGAAAGCAGCGCATTAAGATAAGTGAATTTGATCACAAAATTAAGATCCTTACAGTTAGATTATATTATTAGTAAAGCCAATTCTTGATAGCCATTTTCATATACCCCTCATGTCATGCAAGCATGTCATTTAGCACAGTATAGTACACGATCATGTCATTCAGCATCATACTTAGATTCAGCGAATTATAGTTATTTATATTAGTATGTAAATTGTGCATCTCATGTCGCATAATTCATATAAGTTAAGTTTAGTTTAAGTATAAGATTAGGTCAGATCAGAGATCAATTAATCAAGTTATTCAGTTAATCAATTCAATACATCAGTTAATTCAGATGGCCATCAGATACTCATCAGATGCATGGTACCAATACATATCAGATCAGGATGGATGTGCAAGCCACGGATCTAAGCGTGGTCCATCATAGTACGCTAGAGTACTATCAGTAGCTCCCCTTGTTGCAACGGGACGTGGAGTTAATGCATAATCTTGCACACAGGATTAAGTGTGTTAGCCAATCAGCTCAGTTAAAACAGTTCAGTTAACTCAAGTTCAATTAACTCAGTTAGTAAGTTTAGTCAGATTAGTCAGTTAATTCAGACTAGTCACTTAAATCAATTAGAAAATTAACTTAGATATTTAAATCATGCATAGTATAAACATCAGCATATACAGTCATGTTTCAGAGATCTTAGCATAAGTTTTATAAAAAATTCCTATGATTATTATTCTCACGTTGTGGTTGATTTCTTACTAAGTTATCGACTCATTTTAGTTTATGTTCTGTTTTTAAAACCACCCAAGTGAGGAAGAGAACCAGTGCGAGCAGATATGCCAGAATAGATTGAGCAGATATTTAAATTTTAAGTTTTTCTATAAATAAGTATCTTTTCGACACAAGTTACTTTCAGTTATTTCAGTTAATATATATATATATATATATATATATATTGTGAGACATTTTATTATAACTTCATTTCTATGAATTAAATGTTATTTTATTTTTATTATTAAATAAAGAATCTTGTGCTAGTTTAAATTTTAGAAAATTTATATGACATCTCTTAACCTACAGGAAGTGGGTGTTACATATTTTTCAGTTGTTAGAGGAATGGTTGTAAGTTCTCGGATCTTATTGGAAGTTGTTTTGGAGAGGTCATGATAACCATTTTTACATTATTTTTTGTCAAGAGATAATAGATTAGTTTTTATATTTTAAAAGAAAACTTTCCTACTTCTTGAGGGGACGTCGGGGCGAGGGTGTTGTTTCAAGGACCAACTATATTTCAATGAGCATTGTTATCGCTACAAAAAGATCTCACAAAATCAATCTCACAAACTAATGTAATTTCATATAATCCGTTAGATCTACTTTACAATAAAACTAATTTTACAATTTGACAAATTATATGAAGCCACATCATTTTGTGAGATTTATTTTGTAGGATCTCTTTGTAGTTAAAGCATTTCTCTATTTCAATTGGTGTTCTTCAGAATGAATTTAAGAAAGAAATTTTGAAATTGAAAAAGTTATAATTCAAGATGAAAAAGTTTTAAAAAATATATTTATATTTAAATGATATTTGGAAATGAAGTTATAAAAGAGTTTTGCAAATTCTAAAAATTCTCGTAGTGCCCAAGCATGACTAAGGGTGGGGGCTCTGACACGTAGGGAGATTATGCAATTGCAAATGTGTAGTATATAGCCTACATTAACATTACATTTCTAATTTATTCGAAAAAGAAAAAGATTACATTTCTCATGGAATAAATTAGACCATTATTAACATGCACACCAGTGCATCTTCATAACGGAAATGAGGATGAAGGAAGATGTAGTTCGCATTCCATTCTCCAGAAGGCAAAGGAGATCAAGAACAGAGAAGAAAACCTTGGAAGAATAGTAGGATGTTTCAAAAAACCAAAAATGCAAACTAAACTTAAAAACCGAATCAAGATCTCTAAAAAAGAAGGTTGGTTCTCTCAGAAGTGCTGGAGTGATTTACTGGCAGAGCTTCTCAACTGCTGTTACTATCTGGGCTGGCTGAACCACAGTCCATTCCTCCAATGTCCCAGCATATGGGGTTGGCACGTCCTGCGAAGACAGACATACAACCGGGGCGTCCAAATAGTCATGGAAGTTCTCAGTAATAGCAGCAGTCAAACTAGCACCAATCCCACCGGTCCGCATGCACTCCTCTACAATCAGCACACGATGCGTCTTTTTCACTGAGTTCCCAATCGTGTAAAGATCGAAAGGTTTAAGTGACCTGATGTCAATTACTTCAGGATCATAGCCCTTATTCACCAAAGTTTTAGCTGCCTGCATTACATGATACCTCATCCGGGAGTAGGTTAAGATTGTGACATGCTCCCCAGGCCTAACCATCTCAGCTTCTTCAAGAGAACAGACATATTCTTCATCTGGAATTCTTTCCTTGAGGTTGTAAAGCAAAACATGCTCAAAAAGTATCACTGGGTTCTCACTTCGAATTGCAGCTTTCATCAAGCCCTTTGCATTATATGGGGTTGAGCATGCCACCATTTGTATTCCAGGGATTGATTGAAAATATGACTCAAGACGCTGGGAATGTTCAGCCCCGAGTTGCCGACCAACTCCACCAGGTCCACGAATAACTACAGGAATTTTAAACTGGCCACCAGATGTATAGTGGAGCATGCCACAGTTGTTCGAGATCTGGTTAAAAGCTAAAAGGAGAAATCCCATATTCATACCCTCAATAATTGGCCTCAGACCAGTCATGGCAGCTCCAATACCCATGCCTGTAAAGGAGTTTTCAGCAATAGGAGTGTCAAGAACCCTGAGATCCCCATATTTATCAGCCAGGCCTTTAGTCACCTTGTATGACCCTCCATAATGACCCACATCTTCACCCATCACACATACATGGGGATCCCTGTCCATTTCTTCTTCCAGGCCTTCTCTTAGGGCTTCAAAAAGTAAAAGTTCATGCCTGAAGATAGAACAATAACACGTTAAAACCCTGAGCTGAAAAGGAAAGACATAAAGGCAATATTTTTATGATGTTATTCATGTAGTTCTGTTAGCAAATGTAAAGGAGCATAGGATCAACATAGTTACCACCCCTGCCTGTGATCTTGGCAGAAAAATAGCAATCACATGTACATAAAAGAAAATTCTTAAATGAATGCTTCAAAGATATTTACATATGAAAATGAAAATAAGGGCATGTTCGGACACTTGGAGTATCTCAAAATTTTGTAAATAGTAGTTAAATGGTTTGAGTGAAGATGTTTTATTGTGTTTAGAAAATGAGAGAAAAAGTTTAATACAGATATTATAAAGTTAAAAAGTTGTTTGAATATAATTTTTTAATATTCTTTTTGTTTTGAATTTTTTAAAAGTTGAATGGTTTTTTATGTTTGAATAATAATTAGGTAATGATTAGAAGAAAAAGTTAAAAATTTAAAATTGAAAACGTGTCGTGTTTGAACTGATGTTTGGGAATTAAATATTGTGAAGTTTTGAGAATTCTCGTAAGTGTCCAAACATGCCCTAGTCTCCACATGGAATGCATCCCGATTAAGAAAGCCAATAGCAAAACTAAATTCGTTTTTGCTAGAGAAAAACAATCTGTGTCTTCAAAAACAGACTTACTGAGCAAGATAGCACGTTGGGTGGGATGGCTAATTTTTTTTTCAAAGTTGTAACATCAGACGTTTGAGATTTCTAACATACAAAGATAAATATTTAAAAAAACATCTATCACGCAGATCTGAGATTCTAACATACTTATAAAGGGAATCATCTTCCTATCATAGTTCTTGAAACCCTTTGCTATGACACTGTCAAATCTTGAGGCCTTGAGCGTAACAGTCGCATCTTAATTAAAACATAAATGATGTGAAAAACTTCACTAGCACAGCTGAATGAGACACCTTGATAGGATTTAATGACTTGTCAAGCATCAATCAAGTGAGAGATCATTGAATTACCAGCTCAACAAATTGGAAAAGAAATGGAAACTCCCTCAGCATAAGGTTTGGCATTTGGATGAAAAAGGTAGTAATCATCAGTAATATTTGAAGAGGCTAGGAGAAAATGTCTAGAAAGTCTTAATACACTGAAAAGATATGATAAAGAGGAAAAAGATTGCTCTTACAATCTTTTCCAATTAATCTAAAATGTCAAATGCCAATGGCATCTTTTTCAACCATGCATATGGTGCATCAAAAGCCCATCCTATTGCCCCTTCAAATCCATATAGTAAGATGGTGAACAAGATCCCGCATTGCTTTGGAAAGATGATGTTCTTGCTTTTTATAATAAATTTCAAGGAGCTACAATTATAACCTTAACTAGTCATTTCAAAGTGTGGACCCATATGTAACTGGGACTTTCTTTGGTGTGTTAAAAGTGGGGGAAAAAGAAAATTTCTATTCATCATCCCCTCACACCACACACCATACATAATTTATTATTATTATTATTATTATTATTCTCTTACCTTAAGTGTGGTGTGTAGATGCTGAGTAAAAGAACTCAATTAGTGTAGGAAGAATAAAACCAAAAAATTAAAAATTAAAAAAAATGAAAATAAATGTGTTGTGTGGTGTCTAGGGATGATGAGTAGCAAAGCTTGAGAGAAAAATGGTGGTATTAGAACCAAACCCAATCAAAGTGTGCTGATGAGGATGTTAGGAATTGAAGGAAGGAACAAGTTAGGAATCGAAAGGTGATGAATATCTCAAATTGTTTGGGAGGAATATGTGTTTGCCCTTTAAAATGGCATTCGAGGAGTTCTAGTCGTAATTTTTGACTAGTCATTTTAGACTATAGACCCAGATGTGGCTTGGGCCTGCCTTGGATCGTAACACGCCCATCATCGTTTAGGATTGCTTTGAGCATAATAGCAGCTTCTGATCAAATGCTAGCCAACCTTTCATTTTGGTTGGCATGGTAAGAAACCTTGCAAACTCCAGGCATTATCTACGTTTCAATAGCTATTTAGGTAGTAAGACAAACAAACTTGACATAAAGAAACCATCTAGCACTTTATAATCAAGTACCAGAAGTTCAAGCAAAACCTCAGACAAGGTTAAGCCAAAATTCCACAACATTGAGACAATAAACCATCTATTCAAGTAAAAATGTATTCTCACTTGTATGGTAGAACGAAATTATTGCAACAAAAAGTTATTACTTAATTTCCAAGAAGTTAACCAACATTTTGGATTAAGTCGTTCAAAGTATAGAAATGACAAGTTTAAGACTAATTTAATAAACCTCTGCATCGTCTTAGTCTCTTGGCTTCAGACCTAAAATATTATGAACCAGGAAAATACAAAGAGAACTCAAAGAATCAAGGTGTTCACTCTGTGCTGACTGGCAATTGGAGGACTACTGTGTTCAGGTAGTTTTTAAACTAAAAGAAAAAACAGAATGAAAATTCTTCAAAAAGAATGCATTTTTATGTAAGGGCCAAAAACAAGGCAGCCGGTGTGTTAATCAGACCATATTATGGTGCTAATAAAGGAGTTGAATGAAAAAAACAGGAAGGCACCTGATTTTAGGAAATGCAGTTGTTAACCGATAAAATAGTGGTTTCATTCATATCATTATGTAATTAATCTATGGTCCCGAGCCAATTACTTGAAACTTATTAGAAATCAGAGCACGGGAATCATATGCGAAGCTACTACAGTCATTAAGAGGAACGTCTACAGGAAATAAATTATATTATTTGGTTGCATTTATCATTGCAGAGTGTGTAAGCAAATTAAATCCACTAACAATGCATATTCTGAATACGTTGCTAGCGTAAATTATGGTAGCATTAATATTCACAGTGTTTATCAAATGAATCAAGCATTCCAAACTGATTACAGGAAAGAAGCATACCCAGGTTTTGAAGTAGTAGAAGGTGCAGAACTGTCGGGCTTCGTCTACAAGAACACACACGTCGTATCAAAAGTCAATGACCACAAAAGACAAAATCACATACAGTTCAAGCGAAGTGTAATAAAAGGGAGGAGATGGTTAACTGCAACTGCATTAGTAATCAACTGCTCAGCCCTGCGTCCTCTCTCGTTAGAGCGCTGGAGCACCCTTCCATCAGATCTGACAATCAGAAAGCTTGCTTTCCTCTCTGTATCAAAAATCAAACAAGCCCGAAATGTAATATATGCATCAATAGATAGATATAACATACATATCATATTGCAAACATCTAAGACAACCACATTTAGAATTGCAGAGAAATCGAGCTGAAGGAAAACCTGAGAGGGATTTGCGAGATGGGACCAGGAACTTCCTGGAGTCGAGAGAATTGGAGACCGATAAGGCCGTCGCGGCTCCCAATCCTTGAAAAACGGCGGCCATTTGATCCCGACAAGATATAACGAATCAATGCAACACAGGGCAGAGAGAAAAGAGAGAAAGAGAGGACAAAAATAAAGAGAGAAAGTGAAAGGGTACCAATTTATAAGATAAAAAAACAAGAGAAAGAGAATGGGAGTGGACGGAGAAACCGAGAGAAGGAAGAACGAGATTTGCTTGGTGTTTGTGAGTGTGTTGGCGGGGGGCAGATCGGTTCGGTTTGCGTCGCTGTGCTAGAGCGTTGGGGACGATTTATTTCAGAAAGAATTTGTACCCTTAAAAAGCTGCTGCCGCCTGCCCCTACACACCACACATTTCAAGTCAGAGAAGCTCCCTTTTTTGCATTGTTTCCATCGCCCCTACTCCTCGCTCTTCTCTCTGTTTTTAACGATAAGGGTAGTTTGGTCATTTCAACTGTAATTCAATCGTTTTATTATCCTAACGTAACTAAGATTTCGCCGGCTTCCTACTTTTATTGTTTCTTATTCTTGAATCGATTGACAACTCTGTCCTCTGTGTCAATCGTTCTTGTTGGGTAGCCTACCTGGACCAACCACGCAAGTAACTTTTATATGTCTTCTCCTTTTTTTTTTCTTTTTTTTTTTTCTACAAGTGAATAATATTTCATTGCACGAAAAACATATTCTTATTCTTAAAATAACCTCTTTTATGCATAAACTTGTTCTCTTATCTTCAGTTGGGTAGGTCCTCTATGTCAACTAAGTAATCCGTTATAGATAAAGCATCCTTCCCTAACTTATGGGCAACTGAATTGCCTTGTCTACTTATATGTGTCTAATAGAACACTTTTCATAACATTCATGGTTCCTTGCAGCGGCAGAACTATACTTGAACTTGGGAGGCGCAAAATTTTCAAAATCTAATGAAAATAAAATTTTAAAATATGTTTTTATGAAATAGATTATATAAAAAATTAATATTTATCCCCCAAAAATTATTATTTTATAGATTGGCCCCTCCAAACTAGTTTTTCTAGTTCCGCCGCTAGTTGCTTGGATATCAGTTATAAGCATTCCAAAATAACTTTCATCCTTGTTCTTCCACTGCTGAACTACTTCTATCATAATTTTTAAGTCACCCTCTAAAATTGCCTTTTTCATTTCCAACTTAATGCCAAAAGTTACTACTTTGAGGACTACTGTTGCTTCAGCTAGAAGTGGTTTTGGAAAAACTTCCTGTTTCTTTCTCAAGGTTGCCAAAAAGTTCCCACTTCAACTCCAATGCCTATTTTACAATGTTTTGAGTCTACTGTCACATCCCAATTTATTATACAATAACCTTAAGGTGGACATGCCCATGTAACCCTCATATCAGTTATTGTAAAACTCTGAACTTTCTCTTCTGTGTTTGTAGTTGATGATTCAGTCATCAAATTTTTTACTTTATGCATACTAATTTTTGGATCAACAAGGTATTCTTGAAAACTAGTTCATTTCTTCTCCCCCAAATGTTCCAAATGAGAAGAGTTAATTCAATCATCTCTTCTTGGTTGAGTCTCTTAAACATATCAACATATCTTTGAAGTTGTGATAGCATCGTTTTGTTTTCTAAAATCTTCTTGAAGCTTGATTTAGAATGTGACGTCCCAATTTACGTTCTTAATTCAATGCAAATTAGAGTGTCAGGATAAGTAACGCTAGACTACTCACTTCCATATTTCTCGAAATTTAATGCATACACCTATACTTATTAGTATATGCAATGCAAATCTCAACAGAAAATTTTGAATAAAAATTTTCTAATGATCACATGGTGAAATAAAACTACAATATCCACATCATTCATTCTTATAGTAACATTATATCCTTACATGCATAATCCAGTTAGTTTTCTCAGCCAATATACAAACTTATCAAAACTTCGACTTAAGGCCACCTAGGCTCCTTCTTCACTTGGGGAAACTATTTCTCCATGCCGATGCCCGTCCCTACTACTATCAACTGGTTAAAAAATTATAAATAGAGAGAGAGTACTCCGACAGTCCTTCAGGGTTCCTCCGAGTCTCTCGAGTAACTGGGATTTTACCCATACTAGACATCGAACCCTATAGTGAAGTTAATATTTTCAAAAAGAAAATAAACAAATAAGAATGAGATTTCTTTGAAAATTTCAGTAAGTATATACTTAACTTAGTAAAAGTATAGATATCATAAAATAATCACAAACAAGGCAAATAGCCAGAGTATGCATTTATGGCATGCTTCATGTGACTCATGCATGACTTAAACTTATCTCTTAGGTAAACTTATACCAATGTCTCTTTTTTCTGGACAACCTAATACCACGCATGAACTTTTATTATTTCCTTAAAATTCTTATTCTTATAAATTTTTACTTATATCCACTATTATTATCCGTGGTTAGGTCATGTCCACTATTATTACCCGTGGTCGGACCATACCCACTATTATTACCCATGGTTGGGCCATACTCACTATTATTACCCGTGGTCGGGCCATACTGTGATAACCCAGATTTTTAGACATCCGCTTAATTTTCATATGTGGAATGATTATGTCTCTCCAAAACTATTTTTAGGAATTTTGGGATATATGTATAGGATTTTTATATTGAAAGGTTAGGAGTAGGGTTAAGTATAAATGTGAATTGTTTTAAGGTGAAAAGGTGCCTAGACCCGAGATCTCGCTCGACTCTCGCTTAATCTCTGGATGGAGTGAGATACAGGGACAGACTTAACGTCTTTTGGTAGAATGGTCATAACTTGCTCATTTGATATCGGATTTGAGTGATTCAAGAGGCTATGGAAAGCTAAGAGGAATATCTACAACTATTATGTTTTGAGATTTAAGAGATATGGACTTAATCAAATAAGAAATAGAGATTGAAGTACCAGGTCTGAATTGGAGATAGATGAGCATTGACTTTGAAGTTGACTAAGAACATTGGATAAGATTAAACCTTTGCATTATTTTCTTAGTTATCCTAAGATCTGGACAAGTATGTAGAGATGTGGAAAATGAGGAGATTTTATTTAGTGAATTTCGTGTGAAATAAGAGGAATCATCTATTCACTACTTGGTGTACCCGGATTGGTGTTCTCGGGCTTATCTGTCGAGTTTTATTAGAAAAATCATAACTTAGTAATATGAACTCCAAATGAAGTGATTCCAGTTCCTATAGAACCTTAAGACATAGATCTATAACTTTTATGAGTGGAGGTTTTAGAGAATCGAAGTGTATCAATGGATTATTTGGGCTGGAATGGGATTGATCTGTTTTAAGTGCAAACTGGAGCCCGAAAATAAATCACTTCACCACCTCACTTTAGATGTTCGAATTTGATTGGTTCTCCTCATTGTTATCTGCTAGATACACGTATGAGAGCATGTGTTAGGTGGAGAAAGAGCTTCTAGAAGAATAATTAGTTTAAAACCAAGCAAAAGTGAAGGACTAATCTGATTGGCCAAAACAGTCAACTATTCCCCTTGTTTCCAACCAATTGGTAACCAAACCTTGGGAATTAGGTGATGAGATATTTTCCAGCCACTCTAAGGGTACTAAGGAGGTCTGGGACGTGTGGCCAAAGAGGAAGAAAAAGTTCTAGAAGCCTTGGGGGTGCAAGGAAAGGCCAATAACCGGTTGAGCATATCTTGGATATTTTAGACTTTTTGGAGTTTACTTTTATGCCTATATTTAGTAATTATTTGGGGCCATTGATCTAAGATGATTTTAGATGAGGAAGAAGTATAGCCATGGGATGAAAATCCTTAGAGATCATGAGAGATATGGATGATCATTGGACTAGGCAAAGCTGGACAGCACATGCCATACCCTTACACGGTTTGAGTTAACCCATTGCCTTGGTTTGTTTTCCTTCTCTTTTTCCCCAAGCCATCTATTCCTACATATATAGCCATCTTCAGTTCATAGGGGACCTTTTGGAAGGAGAGAACTCACTTCCACTTAGAGAGAAAGCCAAGGAAGAAGTCTCTCTTAACCCTTGAACCTGCAAACATCACCTAAGTGAGCTAATTGAGTGCTTTGAGGAGAAATATTGCAAGGACTAGTTGGATCATTCAACCAAGCTTTGGAGAAACTTGTAAGTATACAATTTAACTTAATCTTGGCATAGAATAAGTAGATTGTTGATGGAATTAAGTTTGTGGTTAGTTGGAGCTTAAACTAGGCTTATATGATGGGTTTGGAATTTATGGTGTTTTGGATATGATTTTATGATGGTAAAATGTTAGGAAAATTATAGGGACATAGATTTATGTTTTAATAAGTAAAAATAAGGTTTATGTGAAAAGATTGCTTGGTTTAGGTTGAAAAACCCCATGAGCCGTGATCTCATTCGACTGTCGCTTGATACCCCACTCAAGCGAGTTCCAACCCGTGACTGCGCCTGACTTTCGCTCGACACTCCGCTCGAGCGAGATGCCCTGTTTTGCTTAGATTCAGGGTTTTTCCCGGAATAAAATTAGTGTCTCAAAAGGGATGAGTTCTAGGTGAAAAACTCATAAGAATAAGAAAAGATATAGTGTGGCCCAATCTCGGGTAATAAAGATGGCATGGTCTGACTACGAGTAATAATAGTGGTATGATCCAACCACAGGTAACTATAGTGATATGGCCCGATCACAGGTAATAATAGTGATATTAGTAAAGACTTGTGAGAACAAGAGTTCTAAAATAAGAATGAAAAGCATGCATGTATGAATATGTTAGTCATGTCATGACGAGGACGGCGAGACGTAACGCCCGGATGACTGACGTGCCGACAGGGACGACGAGACGTAACGCCTGTCGCGTTATAAGAATGAGATTGATCTTCACGGGGACGGCGAGACGTAACGCCCGTGAGATTGACTTGAATAGCGGGGACGGCGAGACGTAACGCCCGCTATGATAAGAATGCTTACGTCATCACGGGAACGGCGATGCGTAACGCCCGGATGACTGGTAAGTTGACGGGGACACCTGTCATATATGTTAAGTATGTTCCGTGTCATTACGGGGACGGCGGTGCGTAACGCCCGTAAGATTGACACGAGACTCATCATTTCGGGGACGGCGATACGTAACGCCCGGATGATTGATGAGTTATACCCGACAGGGACGGCGATGCGTACGCCTGTCGAGGTTATGTGATAAGTAAGACCCGACAGGGATGGCGATGCGTAACGCCTGTCGAGGTTATGTGATAAGTAAGACCCGACAGGGACGGCGATGCGTAACGCCTGTCGAGGTTATGCAATAAGTAGATCCCGATGGGGACGGCGATACGTAACGCCCATCGAGGATAAGAAATAAGGGAAACCTATAAGATTAAGAAGTAAGGTGAAAAGTATAAGTATTAAGTATGTGATGATGGATATAGATAAGATCTAAGTTTGTATGGGAAGATGGGTAATTGACCTGTGAAGTCCCACAAAGCATTATTATAAGTAATATGTTGGTGAGTATGATTATGTATGATGATAGTTGATGTTATCTGTGCCTTATTTCGTTAACTGTGTACTTACTGAGATTTCTTGTAAATCTCACTCTTTTATGTTTTATCTATCATTCCTTATGGAATGATAGATGTTGTTGCAGGGATAGATAAATTGCATTGAGACTCGATCAGCACTGGAGATTCTGAGGTACCCTGAGAGTCCTATGGAATGCTCCTCTCCGGTTGAGGTGATCCCATGTTCGTGATCAAGTAAAGAAGTAAGAGTACTGGATGATGGTGGGATATGAGATTATGTTTTAAGAAAACTAACTGGGTTATGTAAGAGTTAATACAGTATGTTTTATGTAAGTATGATGTTATGAGAAGTGTAATTTTAGTGTGCCATGTGATCTATTGATGAGAGAGTTAGATCTCTTTGCATATATTGGGAATTTACTTCTTCCAGCTGCGATCGGCGTTGCATTTAATTAGTAAGCTTAGATGCATGCATGCTACTTTTTATATTTACGTAGGATAAGTAGCCTTGTGTTACTTGTCCGGATGCGTCGATTTACGTTGTAATCGATGCGAAAAATTGGGGCGTCACACATACTCACTATTATTACATGTGGTCGGGCCATATCCATTTCTAAATCTCGACAGGCGTTACGTATCGTCGTCCCTATCGACACGTTAGTCATACAGGTGTTACGTATCGCCGTCCCTGTCATAACGTGACCGACTTATTAATCTTTTCACTTGTAAAGTTTTCTTAACGTATTTTCTTATAACGGACGTCATGATTTATAACGACACTTATATGTGACGAAATACAATATAAACATAACCTTAAACTTATGACATGCATATTTCATGTCCTTATAAACCTTATAGCATATGAGAACATTTCACAATAGCATACATCACATGTACATATATTTACGTTACATCAATTCATAACGTCAAAATATAACGAAAACTACTTAAATAACAAAATAAAATATTAAATCAAGGCTGGTCGAAACTTCTAGAGGCTTAAACTTTATTTTATTTTAATTCAAATCATACTAAAATTCTCATATTTAACGTGTTAAATTTTCCTTAATCAATTTATGTAAATTTAATTATTTTTCTTAGTGTTTTTCTTTTATAATTCTTAGCAATTTGATTCTTAGAATTTTTCTAAGTAATCTGAAGTTTCTAATTTCATTATAATCATCAAAATATCATGCAAATAATTAAAACCCAATTGGATAAGATTTAAAATAAAAATTCTACTAAAACCCTATTGTAGCCGAATTGCTCTAGGTTTCCTTTCTCAGATTTTTCTCAAATCAAGACCCCATATTTCACATAATTCTTTTCATATAACATCATAGAATATATTTCTAAGATATCATAATCTTCCTATCATTTTTTCATGGCAAAAACCACTCCAAACTTTAATATGTTTTAATTTAATCCATAAACAAAGATTAAGCTCAAATAAATATCAAACATAATCCAATCATCAAACCACTTATGTTATGCCAAGATTAAGTTAATATATGCACTTATTAATTTTTCAAAACTAAATTGGATGTCTATGGTTGGTCTTACACCACTTTTCCTCCAATGTTCTCACTTAGCTCTCTTTTGATGTTTTGGTGAAGTGAGTGGGTTTTGAGTGAATTTTCTTGAATATTTATCACTATGACCATGTGGTATCCCTAAAAGGGGATGAAGAGAAGCCAATACTCTTATTTATTCCCATAGGAGGCGACACAAGGGTTGGGGGAATGCCTTGGGCATTCGGCAATCTCATTTAGTCGATTGGTGATGTGTCCCTATTCTTGTAGCTTCATGATCACTTCAAATCCTATGGAAATTTGATGATATTTTAATCTAATGGTGAAGCTTAATCCATCTATGATATAATCTTGATCAATGTTTCAAAGAAAACTAACTCATGTGGGGTAAAAACAAAATAGCATGATGGTTTCTTCCAGTGAGGTATATCTGGGCACTTCCATCCCATATAAGTCCTTGATCTGATTCGATTATTTAAAAACTCTAAACATGAAAGTTTTAAATAATCCTCTTAAGATTCTATAGGAATTTGAGAGAGATATGCTTAATTCAAAAATCAAATGAGAGAGATATGCTTAATTCAAAAATCAAATGAGAGAGATATGCTTAATTCACCGAAACACATTAAAACCACCCGAGAACACCTAATCTGAGTTCTCCATTTGTTTTCCTTTGTTTTATTGGCCACCAAGGCTTCTAGATCAATTCTTATCAACTTGTCACATTTTTCCATACATTTCAAGACCTCAGAATGTTTGGTTGCCAATAACAATTTTTGTTACGTAGCTGAACATAAGATAACTCATCTAAATCGGTTACCAGTTGACTCCTATTCTTGTCCATCCACTGCACATCAGATTTAGTCCTTGATTCATTCCTTATCTTCAAAAACCTAAAACATAAAAGTTCTATATATCCTTTTTAAGGTTATATAGGAACTGGAATCAATTCAGTTGGAGCTCATATGACCAAGTTATGATTATTCTATTTAAAATCTACAGATCAGCCCGAGAATACCAATCTGGGCACACCAAGTATTTGATAAATAATCCCTCTTATTTTACACGAAACTTCTTAGATAAAGTCTCCTCATTTGCCATATGTCTACACACTTTTCATGATCCTAGGATAATTTAGAAAATAATCTAAAAACTTAATGTTATTCAAGGTCACTAGTCAACTCCAAGTCAATGCCTATACATCCAATTCCGTTCTGCTACTTCAATCCCAATTTCGTATTTTATTAAGTCCATATTTCTTAAAAGGTAATGCTACATACAGTCCAAAAAATTAGACTTCTTTATAGTCCAAGCAATAAACAAATAGAAAAATATCCATTATAGAATAAAATTGATTAAAATATCATTATTTACAAATAAAAAAATTTAGAAATCTAAAAATTCATTTCATTTAATCATAAAATAAGAGCATTTTTATGTGGACTACAGTGCAGTCCACTAAATATAGACTGTAAAAAGAATTATTCATTCTTAAAACTCAAAATATAAGAATTGTAGATATTCTTCTTAGCTTTCCAAATCATATTGAATCATTTCAATTCGACATAAAATGAGTAAGTTATGTCCATCATACTAAAAGATGTTGAAACTGTCTAAATTTGCTTAATCTGAAAATATCATAGGGTATATTTCTTACTCATTCTACTTGATTTCCTTTGTAAACTTCCTTCAATTTCTATATAATATTTCCTTGAATATCCAAAAACCATATCATCTCATCATATTTGGTATCTCCTATGATTTTTTCTCCAATACCAATAAAATATACATATATCCAAAATTTCAAAAGTTTCATAAAATAATCTTAAAGAAATATAATCATATCAAATATGAACATTAAAAGAATAGTTAAAAATCTGAGTTATCACCTAAAATATCATATGTCGAAACACAATCCCAAAGAATATGTTTAGCTGTATCTTGTTCTCTTTAACACAAGGGACATTTTGAGTCTTGCAGGATTTTTCTTTGACACAAATTGACTTTTGTAAGTAGTATATTTGTACAAGCTCTCTACAAGAAATTCTTGGTAGCTGGAAGTATTGCAATCTTCCAAATTGTAACACCCCCTTCCCGTAGGCTAAGGAATATCACGAAATTTTCTAAAACTTCTTAATCCAGCACAAGATTCTTGATTTTAATAATAAAATAAATAATATTTATTCTAAGAAAATGAAGCTCTAATAAAATATCTTTAAAAAAATATTTACGAAATAATTAAAAGTAAACTTGTTTCTTAAAAATAATTATTTTTAGAAATGCTGAAAACCCAATTAACTGCCCAATCCAATCTTGGTCTACCTGCTCGCACTAGTTATCTTCTTCACCTGGGTGATTTTAAAAACAGAAAATAAACTAAAATGAGTCGTTGACTCAGTAAGGAATTCACCACAACGTAAAAATATTACTATAGAAAATTTTAATAAATTTATGTTAAAATCTAAAAATATGATTGTATGTGCTAATGCTCATGATATGCATAACTGGACTATCTGATTTAACTGACTAACTGACTTAAACTAACAGGTCTGAATTAACTGATTGATTTGACTAAAGTTACTAACTGATTTAACTGAACTGATTTAGTCGAACTGATTGGCCAACACACTTAACGCTGTGTGCAAGGTTGTACATTGGCCCTACATCCCGCTGTAGTAAGGGGAGCTGCTGATAGTATTTTAGCATACTATGGTGGACCACGCTTAGATCCGTGGCTTGTACATCCACCCTGATCTAATATATATTGGTACCATGCATCTGAATGACCATCTAAATTAACTAAATAACTAACTAATTTATCTTTAATCTGACCTAATCTTATGCTTGAACTTAATTTAACTTATGCAACTTATGTGACATAAGATGCATAATTACATACTAATATAAATAACTATAACTTGCTGAATCTAAATATGATGTTGAATGACATGATCGTGTGTTGTGCTGTACTAAATAACATGCTTGCATGACGTGAGAGATATATGAAAAGGGCTATCAAAGAACTGGCTTTACTAATAATATAAGCTACATGTAAGAATTCTAATTTTGTGATCAAATTCACTTACCTAGTAGCATTGCTTCCTAAATTCTCCATCATAACTCATTACCTATACAAAATATAATCTATCACTAAACTTCTAGAAGGGCGTGTGATAACATTCCACTGAATCAATACGCATTGTGCTGAAATATTTTAATACATATTATGCCCATACAAAAGACAGTAAAAACTCATATTGCAGAAGCTAATAAAATTTTAGTAACGTGTTTTACTTTAAAATTATACCTTAGTAAAATAATAAAAACCATATTTAGAAGTCATAAGAACCTAAATTCTTGAAATAGACTCAATTTCACAATAAATCTATTAAATACTAATATCATTTAATCATTCTAAACGTATTTCTTTATTATGAAAAGTAAAATTTTAATGGCATAAATATACTAAAATCTATAATAACCTTAAAGATACATTTCAAATAATAGAAATTGAACTTAAAGTGTTTGACATAAAGATTATTTCGTTTACTATACAATACTGAAATCCATCTTTAAAAAATTAATAATATGTATAAATAATTTCAACATAGATTTAGGGTTTAACATAATTATTCAATTTTGTAAGAAATCTAATAAATATTAATATCATATAATTATTTAAACAACAATACTAATCTAATAATATCGTCTATAGCCTTCCGAGTATAATATTCTAGTAATTAACATGTCTTTATCTAAATTCATAAAATAACAGTTGAAATATTTAGTTCATAAAATAAACTTAATAACACTAAATATTAAAAATCTTATGAATTATTATTATAGCTTAACATTAATTTAAAACCTACAATATAATATAATTTAGTAGGAAATCTGCATATTTGGTTTAAAATCTATTGATAACACTAAAAGCTTGTTTTGTAAAATCAATTCGAAGACTAATATATTGTAAAAGCTTGCACAGAACCGATAACAAATAAATTAAACTTTATTTATTACTAAAATTCATTGTAGTAAAATAGTAGTAAAAATATAATTTGTACGAATACAATCTTTGATATTAAAACAAACCCAGAATGACTAAGACCAACTTAAAGAGTCCAAAATAAAAATGAAGTACACGAAACACATTCTGCCATGATCATAGAGGCAGTTATAGAAATAAGAGAAATTAGATAAATAAGATTTACTCTATGTAAAGATAGGTTTCACTTGAGAGTTTAAAACATGAAGGTGAGTTCTTAGGCGGCAATGACTTACCAAGTAGACGAGAGATGCCATGGAAGCGAGGCACGATTGAGTTGGGTTGAGTTCGACGGTGGCGCTACTGGGAACGTGACAATGCATTGTAGAAGCGAGAGGGAATGCGATGAGAGGGAGAGAAAAAGAGAGTCCGAGAGATGAGAGAGAGATTTTACGCATTATGAGGCGTACATGGGCTTCCAATGGTGCTGCTGGACATCAATGGGCGGTGGAAACTTGATCTTCGGCTTCTTTTGTTGCTGATGGCAGCGACGTTGTGGCCCTAACTGTGGCAAGGCAAGGCTATGGTTTGGAGAGAAGTGCTATGTTTTTGGGTGGTAAAACAGGGGACCTTATGGTGGATTTTCGGTGGTGATCTGGAGGAGGACAGCGACGAGGAGGGGTTCTGTTCCTCTCGGTCGAGGGCAGTGGCAGAGTGCTATGACGTGGAGGGCTTTCTCCTCGGCTGGTTCTGTGCCAGTACTACAGCAATGAGGTGCATAGGTCGTGCATGCGACGCAGTGGCCGGGCTGCTTCATGGCATTTTCGAAGTGCAACATGGCACCTCACTAGGGGCGGAATCAAAATTTTATGTTTGGGGGGCAATCGATAAAGTGTACGGTGCGTGTAAATTTTAAAAGGGTGGTCATCAGTGATAGAAGTATCATGCTCTATTGTTACCGAGCTCTCTAAACATATATTAGTCTTCGAATTGTCTACGTCTTTTTAAAACAAAAATCAATTGTTCTTAAGTATTTGCTCATATTTTTTTATGATTTAAGAAAAATTTATATATCAAGAATAAATTTGAGAACTTTCTAATAAGTAATAATATAACGCTATTAAATTAACAAAATATCTCTCGCGATCATACAAGTTAGAATAAAATTAAATAAGTGAATATAATAAATTAATTTTACAATTATATAAATTTATAATCAATTTTTTTGCTAGAATTAGACTATTAGAATAATTGCAAGATTATATAAGTTAAAATTTGGATTTAAATGAAGATAAAAATTAGAATATAAATGGATGTATATTAAGATTTAGAGAAATAATTTTAGTAAAAAATTGAGGGGGGCAATTTTTTTTTTTTAAATATAAGAGAGAATTTTAATTATATTTATAAATTATATATATTTATATTATAGGTAAGTTTTTGAAAAAGTTTGGGGGGGCGGTAGCCCCCCCAATCATCAACGTGAATCCACCCCTGCACCTCACGATGTGGTTGAGTGGTGAATGAAAACTGGTGGTATTGGGGCCGTCCATAGAGGCTATGCCAAAAGAGGTCCTTAACTGTGAGCTAGGGTCAAGGTCTCCATTAACGCAGCTTACGTTGTAGTGGTGGCCACTGGTGAGAACTCTGTTTTCGTATGAGGTTTTCCCTTTGGACGAGGTTACGAGCATATATATAGATGAAGAGAAACCTTAAAACAAGAGACAGAGAGACGTGCATGGCTGGGACACCTTGGAGGTGTATGGTTAGGGGAAGGTAATGGAACGAATTAAAGTTTGAAATTAATATTGATGCCTATCTATCCAATAAACAGAACAGTTGTCATGAATATAGTGGCTGATCAGGGATTGTAAATACGTGCATGCATGGGTGAGAGATGTGAAAAAAAAAAAAGGCGGAAGGTCTCAAATTATTCAAACTACTTAAGATAAAATATTTAAAATAATAGCTATAATAAGAAAATCAAATTTAAATATGAACAACTTGTTAATCCCTTAAAATCCGATAAAACCAATATCATTAATAATAACTACAAGAGGATTATAATATAATATAAGAACTTAGAAAAATAAATTATTCACATTTAAATCCTAAAAGGACTAGGGTCGGGATGTTACACATATTCTGGTCCATTCTTCTCAAGGGAGTTTCTATTTTGAACTTTGACATTGTTTGCTATCTTGTATTTCCTTTTGTAAGTGATAAGCCTTTTTAATTGTGAACTCTCCCTTGTTATTGCATCTCCATATCAACTAATCTTGCTGATTGTGCTGACTAATGGGAATTTAAATAATAAGGCATGCTTCTGTTATTGAACACTACCTGAATTAAGCTTTTGTTCCATTCTCTAGTTTCAAGATAAACAAGTGATTCCACTTTAGCTTCTATCCCCAAAATATTAAGATCGGAATGACTATTTCCAGTTCTCCATATAGAACCTGCCTGTATTATATCTCTAGCTTCTAAAAAACTTCTTCAAATATAGGATGGTCTACTACCTAGTTTAGCATTGAAGTAATCTGGATGAGGAAAATATATTGCCTTTAAAACTCTTGATGCTAGAGAATTTAGATTTTTGATTATCCTCCCTCCTTGCTTTGCTAACAAAGCAATGTTGAAGTTTTCAAATTATCTAAAACCAACTCCCCCATCGTCCTTTAACTGGCCCATTTTAGACCAACTCATCCAGTTTTGCTTCCTCTCCTGTTTTACTTGACCCCCACCCCCCAAATTGTTTCTCATCAGTTTATTAAGCTGTTGCAACAAGCCTTTTGGAAGTTTAACGCAAAATAGGTGGACTATGTGAACCTTCCCTCAGCTCAAAGGTAGGCCTGTTTTCATCCTTTTCTCTTAAGCTTTTTGGAGCATTTGACTCAAAGCTTCTGTACACAATATAAATAAATAGCGTGACAATGGGTCACCCTGTCTAATGCCTCGAGTTGGAGTAAATTCAGGTAGTGGGTTGCCATTCAAAAAGAGCACATACGAAACTATACTCACACACTTAAGTATCAAGTCAAACTATTCTAAAGCCCATTTTTATCATCACAGTTTCTAAAAAGCTCCACTCCAATATGTTATAAGCTTTGCTAATATCCAACTTGAGAGCCATGTATCCATTCTTCACCTTCATTTTACAATGCATGGAATGCAATGCTTCAAAAGTTACAATAATATTATCTGCTTTATATCTCCCTAGGACAAAAGCACTTTTGTTTGGAAAAATTATTTTAGGTAGGATATCCCTCAATCTGTTCGCTAGACTTTTAGCCATTATTTTGTCTAAAACATTACACAAACTAATGGGTCTCAATTTTGAAACAGTTGTAGGATTTTCTGTTTTTGGTATTAAGACTATAAAAGTCTTGTTGATAGATCTGTTCCACCTATTGGTGTTCAAGGCTTTTCTCACATCTTCACATAAATCATTATCTAGAATATCCCAATGCTGTTGAAAGAAACCAGTAGAAAACCCATTAGGGTTTGGAGAACTGAATGAGTTGATATTAAAAGCTGCTTCTTTGATCTCTGAATTCACAAATTATGTTCATAGAAATGTACTCATTTCTTCTGTGATCATTGTAGGCAGATCTTCTACACATTGTGCCTGACCCATTGGATTAGAAGTGGAAAAAAGATTGTTGTAAAAAAACCTGGAAGGTTTGATTTATGCCTTGAACATCTGTTTGAAATTTTGCCTCTTCATCTATAATATTGTGAGTTGCATTGTTCCTCTTTCTCTAATCAGCACACATTAAAAAATATTGTATTTCGATCCTCTATTTAAGCCATTTCCATTTTGATCTTTGTTTCCACTTTAAGTCCTCTTACTTTAACTGAATGTTCACATTCCTTTAAATATTCTTAATTTCGTCAAGATCAGAGCCTGTGATCCTTTCTAGTAAAAGTTGCACTTTGTTAAGTTGGTTTTCAAGTGGTTCTGTGAACTGTCTCTGTAGTCTTCTTTTCCAGTTAGTAACTGAATTTTGCATCTATTCATTTTGGATACCACATCAGTCATTATCTCGGTTGTCAAAATTCATTTTGAGTTTTGCTACTGCTATGCCAAGCTCGATTTACCATTGCCTTGCATTCATTATTGAGACCTCATCCTAGTTCATATCTAAACAATTTTACTCTTCTTCTAACTTCAAACTATTGTGATTTCATATTAACAAGGAGCGTACTGTGATTTGAAGAGCAAACAGCAAGAGTATTAACAGTTATAGATGAAAACTGATAATACACCTAGTGTTGGCAAAAGCTCTGTGTAATCTCTCCTTGGTGAATTCATTTGTCTCTTTATTGTTGAACCAGGTGTGTTTATTCCCAATATATCCCATATCATTCAGATCAATATCTTGCAAGGCTTGTCTAAAATCTCCTATTTGTGCAAAAGGTCTCATTCTTCCCTCTATTTTTCACGGTAATGCAGGATCTCATTGAAGTCCTCAACACATAACCATGGTCTTTGATCCCGAGGTTTTAGAGCCCTTAACAATTGCCAACTTCATTTCCTTTTAGAAGTATTTGGGTTACCATAAAATTCTTTAAGTGTCCAAACCTTTCCCATTTGTGAATCAATAACTTGAACTGAAATATGATAATATGTGTAAGATTCAACCTTAATAGAATTGGAATGCCATAACATTGTCAAACCTCCACTATTTCCCTTACTATCCACTATAAAACTTTTCTCAAATCATAATTTGTTTCTTATCTTCTCAATCCTTTCCCTTGTGCTCTTTGTTTCAATTAGGAAAAGAATTTGGGAAAGCTTTTGCTTCACCATAAAATGAAGCTCTATAACTGTGCGAGAGTGCCCCATCCATTTACAGTTCCAAGAAAGGCATTTCATTGTTGCTAGTGGGGTTGCTAAGCAGCCTCCATCTCCAGTTCCTGAGTTGTACTCCTTCCAGGATTGAGTTCCTCTTTCAGTTTCTTGTTCAAACCTCGATCCTCTTCCCTTACCATCTTTCCTTGGTCTCTTTTCCTACCACTTGCTTCACTTTTATCAGTTCCTTCAGTTTCCATTTCATTTGTATTTGTTAAAATAGCAGACCTTGCTCTTCTTTCCCAGCTCTATGGTTTTTTTTTTCAATTCCACTTCTCTAGGTGAATGTTGTCTCGAGTAAACCAACTGACTACCTGATGATAGTGATATAATTGGCTGAGTGTCTTGGCTGCTAAAATTAGTGTACAAATATGACTGAGCCTCTTTGGTGATGATTTTCTAGTTGATGATACTAGGGCTGAGCAAAAATCCGAAAATCCGACTTCGACTCCGACTCCGCCCCGACTCCGCCCCGACTCCGCTCCGACTCCGACAAATCGGAGTCGGAGTCGGAGAAAAAACTCCGACTTTAATCGGAGTCGGAGACGGATTCGGTAAAGAAGTCCTGCCGACTCCGACTCCGACCCGACTCCGACTCCGACATACCGACTCCGATTTGTAATCCGACTCCGACTCCGACTACGATTCCGACTCCGATTCCGATTATATATCCGACTCCGACTCCGACATTTTGCATATAATTTGTAAAAAAAATATATATCTATTTTTCATATATAACTATTATAAATAGATAATTAAATTAATTATTGTTTCCAAATAATTTATTCATAATAAGTCATATTAATTATTGTTTCTAAATAATTTACTCATAATATAATAGACATATATAATTATAAATACTAATATATTAAGAATTACTAATGTAATAATTTGTAATATTAATATATACAAAATTAAAGACTAACATATAAGTAGTGATGTATTATAAACTAATAAATAGTAAAATATCATAATGTTGATAATTACTATTATATAATTTTAAATCCTAGACTATTAGAACCATAGATTGATAATTAAATGAAATAATAGTATGTTGGATAATGTATAAATATCAATGTATGAGCCAATGTACATTAATAGTAATATTAATGTATTAATACCAATGTGTTTTTAAAGACTAACATATAAGTAGTGATGTATTATAAGTTAATAAATAATAAAATATCATAATGTTGATAAATGATAATTACTATTCTATAATTTTATAAGCACAAGCTTATTCAAAATAATTTCTTAATAATATAATAGACATTTATTAAGACCAAAGTTCAAATCTTAAATTCTAAACCCTTAATCTTAAATCCTAGACTATTACAACCATAGATTGATAATTAAATGAAATAATAGTATGTTGGATAATGTATAAATATCAATGTATGAGCCAATGTACATTAATAGTAATATTAATGTATTAATACCAATGTGTTTTTAAAGACTAACATATAAGTAGTGATGTATTATAAGTTAATAAATAATAAAATATCATAATGTTGATAAATGATAATTACTATTCTATAATTTTATAAGCACAAGCTTATTCAAAATAATTTCTTAATAATATAATAGTAATATTAATGTATAAACACTAATGTGTTTTTAAAGACTAACATATAAGTAGTGATATATTATAAGTTAATCATTAATACTATTGCACAAATTAATACTATTGCATAAAATATCATAATGTATCATAATACTATTGCATAAAATTTAAGGAATTTGTTTTATTTAGAAAACTTATAATTATTTAAAATTATTTTTAAATTCCATTTACTAACATAATTTGTTTCTTTAAAAATATTTAATAAACTTTCTTATTTAATTTTATAATAAAATAATATTAGTTCTAATATTTATTTTGAATTAATTATATTATATTTTACTTTTAATTATCTGTTTTTATTTAATTTATTTATAAATTTTTTATAAATTTAATATATACCGTTAGATCTAGGTTTAACCTAGATCTAACGGTATACATTATATACATGTATATATCGGATCGACTAGGGCAGCGACCCCGAGCTGCATCTCTGCTTCTACGGACCCCGAGGCTCGAGCTGCTTCAGCCTTCTCTGCTTCTCACTCGAGCTGCTTCAGCCTTCTCTGCTTCTCACTCGAGCTGCATCTTCATTTCAACGGACCCCGAGCTCCCCTGCGCACCTCAGGTCCTCAACGTCGATAGCCCATTCCCCGGCGCCTGCTTCAACCGTTCAAGATCAATACCCCGGTCCTCAACGTCGATAGCCCACAGGTTAGTTCTGTGGGTTTTCACTTTTCATGTTCAAATTTCTAACTGATTTCTGTTGGTTTCAACCCCGGTCCCCAATCATGATGCTCTGGGTGCGATTTCTGTTGGGTTTTCATGTTCAAAGTTCTGTGTGCTATTTCATTTTCGGTTAATATGGTCAATGCAAATCTCCTGGAAATAATTCATGAACTCTTTTGCCTCTTTAAGTAAAGTTACCATTAGCTGAGAAAGTTTCATACTCAATTTATTTTCGGTTAATATTTCATTTTCGGTTAATTAGGTCAATGCAAAACAGTTGTAATGCATTCGGACTAGCTAGCGTGTCTGTTGAGAAATCAACTTTGCTAGCTTGCGGCTCATATATATATATATATATATATATGAAATCTTTTATATAAAAATCTTACACCACACTAGCATTTTATCAATATGTGATTTGTGTTTTATCTTAATGCTTAAATATGTACATATTTAAATAAAAAAAAATCGCATGGTGATGATTAGGTAGAAGTTGATTTCCTTGAGTACCCTGGTATATGGTATAAGATTTCCTTACAATATATATTTTTTTTTTTTATGAAAAACGATATATATGTTATATAAAAGTTGTGCAATCACTTTTAAAAAAGAGTAAATATGAAATTAATATAAAAAAACTTAATTTTATAATAATAAACTTCACCTTTTTTTCAAAATAATTATGCAATGCTTATGCTTCCAACATTACTCTTCTATATATATATATATATATGAGTAATATTACATACATAAAGATTATATAACATTTGCATTCTACTATTACAAATATTATTAAAAAATATTAGTATACCCACCAAATTTGACACATCTTTTCGATATATCATGCATTTTATTTTATTTTTTTTATTTTATTGAATAATTAAGAAAGAAATTATTAATGTATTGATATTTTGCTGATGCAAAACAGTTCTCACATTTTCCATAAAACACTTATCAGGTTGAAAATATAGTGATTGGAGTAAACTTCTGCCATACTACTTGAATATGAGAACAAAATAATAAAGCATGTGATCATCAGGTATTGATCATCAATATATTATATCAAACATAGTTGACTTTTATGAATTTGTGATGTGCATGATTTAATACAGATGGATTGCCTGTAACATCATCCATGGTGATTGGTAACTATAACCTCCAATCATCAAATATATTATTGTTGTAGAGTAAGATATTCTTTGTTGCTTCAATCCAAAGATTTATAAGATATCTTCTATTTCTTTTTCTTTTTTTTTGAAGTTTTAAATCATGAATATTCAAGGCTCTGGAAGCACTCCTACATCCACCGCTGCATCATGTCCAGCAGGACCACCACCACCTCCCCCTATGGAAGAACCTCCATCTCCCATGATTGCAGAGTCTAATGAACAATTAGACTCTGCGACGGCCACTCAGCCCACTTCTAAAACAACCTGCTCTGCTCGTCAAAGAAATCCCCCCAAAAATAGATCTATTGTCTGGGATAACTTCACAAAAGATACGGATTGCGATCCTGATGAACCCACGTGCACTTGTAACCATTGTGGGAAACAATTTAAATGTCATCCTAAGAGGCAGGGTACCTCAGCATTGAAGACTCACGTTGATCTTTGCCCTAAAGGACCTAAGAAACGAAAAAATCAACAATTCTTGATCCCAGAGGCAAGAACTGATGGAGGGGAAGGGGAAAAGAAATTAGGGATGACCAAGTACAATGAGAAAAAAATTAGGGCTGCCCTAACTAGGATGGTGATTATTGATGAGTTGCCTTTTTCAGTTGTGGAAGGTGAAGGCTTTCGAGAATTTTTTAGATCTCTTGATCCTAGGTTTCCTATTCCTTCTCGTTTTACGGTAATGAGGGATTGCATGAGACTGTTCTTGAGAGAAAAGGATAGTTTGAAAAAAATGTTTTTAACTACTAAGCAAAGAGTGAGCTTGACCACTGACACTTGGACGTCTATCCAAAACATCAATTACATGTGTGTTACGGCTCATTTTATTGATAGTAGTTGGAAGTTGCATAAGCGGATAATTTCATTTTCTCGTATTGGTGATCACAAAGGGTCAACAATTGGTAGGGCTTTGGAGGAGTGTATGCTTGATTGGGGGATTGACAAATTGTTTACAATAACTGTAGACAATGCTTCCACTAATGATTCCGCTATTGATAGTTGAAAACAGTTGAAGTTGGAAGATTGGAGTGTGTTGAGGATCATGCGTATATCCACATGAGGTGTACTGCGCATATTTTAAACCTTATTGTCCGAGAAGGTTTAAGCGAAGTTAATGAGTCAATCAGCAAGATCCGTAATTTGATTAGGTATGTCAAGTCTTCTCCTCAAAGACTTGCCACTTTCAAGACTTGTGTTGAAAGGTCAAAAGTTCCATGTCATAGTTTCTTATGTCTTGACGTACCCACTAGATGGAACTCAACTTTTCTTATGTTGGATGTGGCTAGCAAGTATAAAAAAGCCTTACAACTTTTGCTTGATGATGACCCGTACTCAAGGGTTTATTTGTCTGAAGATGGGCATGGGAGAAAAGGATTGGGAGCTCCCATGCATGATGATTGGGAGGCAATAGAGAACTTTTCGAAGTTCTTGGGAGTATTTTATAATGTCACAATGCGTCTTTCTGGTACATTATATGTCACTTCGAATCTGTTGTTTAAAGAGCTCGCTGGCATTCATAAAAACTTGATGGGTTTTTGCGAGAGTAACAATCGACGCTTCAGTTCAATGGCCTTGAGAATGAAAGAAAAATATGATAAATACTGGGGTAATATTGAAAAAATAAACAGGTTATTGTTTATTGCTGCGATTCTTGATCCACGGTGCAAATTGGAAGCTCAAGAATATTGGTTCAAAAAAGCATTGGGTGAGGATAAATGTGAGGAATTTGTTGAAATCCTTAAGGATGATTTTACCCGACTATATGAACAATATGCAGAGTTCAATGGTGAGTACACTAGCATAAGTGGTCCTAGAGATGATGCTTCTAGTGCTCAGAGTGATACTTGTATCTTAAAAAGGAATAGCAATAGCGTTATTGATGACGACACGGACATATACACGGATCTCCATAAAAACAAGAGTTCAAGTATGTTGGATACTAAGTCGGAGTTAGAACGGTATTTGTTGGAAGCTGTTGAGATCCCTTCACAGAGTTTTGATATTTTAATTTGGTGGAGGGTCAACTCTACCAAATATCCAATTCTTTCAATGATGGCGAGAGAAATCTTGGCCATTCCAATTACCACTGTTGCTTCGGAGTCTGCATTTAGCACGGGAGGTCGTATTTTGGATCCATTCCGAAGTTCTTTGGCTCCAAGAACTGTGGAGGCCCTTGTGTGTACGCAAAACTGGTTGAAGTCTACTCACATATGCTTGAGTCAAGATCATTTCGCTTTAATTGATGATGCAGAGAGTTATAAATTAGACTCAGGTACCATATTTCAAATTTAATTAAATATGTTAAATCACTTGATTTGTCTTTTTTTTTTTAATACTAATAGCTTATATTTTAATATGTTAATGTAGAATTGGTTACTAATATGGCGAACTTACTACATGAAGAATGAAGATGATTGAGGTTTGAGGTGCTTTGTTGTTGTTGAATTTGTGTACTTTTTTATTTGTTTAATTTTATTGTCTTATTTGTAGAAATTTATGTGGTATCTTATTTCCTTACTAATTTTGTTTTTTTTTTCTTCAGGCACAGCCGCACAAGTGGGAAATTTGAAATGATATGTAATTTATAATTTGTATTAGTTATTTTGTTGAAATATGGAAACTATTGTTTGTTTGTTTTCTATTATTTATCTTTTGTTGTTAGATGATAATTTGAAATTTGGAAAGATAAATTGTGGAATGTGGATGATTGTGGAATGTGGATGAATCATCTATATGATGTGATAGATGACAGAATATAGATTTAATGATGGTACGTGATGGGTGTTGTTTGCATATCCAGGATGATGAAATATGGGTTCAATGATTAACCATGATAGATGATAGAATGGGTATTGTTTGCTTTTATTTTTTCTTGAAATGAAAAAATAGTATGGTTACTACCATCAAGTTATGTATTTAGTTAATTTGTAATAATATTTTTATTTTGTAATTTCTAATATTTGGTTTTGATTATGTATACTGTATTGTTAATTTGTAAGAATGATTTTATTTTATTATTGACATTTGACTTTGGTTTTGTAATTTTAATTGGTTGGAATTTGTAATTTTGGACTTTTGGCTTTGTATTTCATTATGTAATGATATTGAAGTCCAACTTCGATTTATTATAGTTTGAAATTGTAAAATTGAAATGTCAAATGGGTTAAAAAAAATTCCAATACAAAAGTCCAACAAAAAAGTCCAATTCCGACTCCGTTCCGACTCCGCTCCGACAAAGTCGGAGTCGGAGTCGGATTGGAGTGTATAGAAGTCGGAGTCGGAGTCGAAGGTCGGATTTCATTTCCGACAAAGTCGGAGTCGGAGTCGGAGGATTCCATTTCCGACTCCGACTTAGTCGGTGCTCAGCCCTAAATGATACTCTCTGCCGGTCTAAAGTAAGAGCTTCATTACTGTCCCGCTCCACATAAGTTTTTTGCTTCCCCTTATCAATTTCAAGATCAATTTGATAAGGACCTTCCTCTAGAGGCTTTAGAATGTTCTCTATATTTTGCTCCTCCAGATTCAACTTTTCATAAATAGAGTAAGGAGTCCCCTACTATGATGTTCTTCTTCACTACCTTGTTCTTGAATCTGGCTTCCATTTCCTCTACATGTTGTTCTTCTTTCTCCATTTCCCATCATAGTTATTGCAGTAATCCTTAACCATTGACCATACTGGGATTGAGTAGCTTCTCTTGAATTAAGTCTATTTTTATCCACTGAACATCTTTTATTTACATGTTGAGTTACTCCACACTTAAAGTAGAATAGGGGTAGTCTTTCATATTTAATTTCAACCCAATACAACTTTCCTTCAATTCTTATCATTTTCCCTCAAGGTAAGGGCTTTGTGGTATCCATATTTATTCTGGTTCTCAGATATTTTCCCCAACCTGTCCCATTTTTATTCACATCCACGACTAAAACATCCCCTATAGAAGAGTCTACTTTTTCCCCTCCTTCATAGGTAATTGCAGCCAAAGGTAGTCCATGGAATTGAATCCAAATGGGCTCATGAGTAAAGCTCACTTTGCTGGGATGATTTCTACTATCAAAAGGTTGAATACATACAAGGTATTTTATCAAAACAACAAGAAGAAGACATTTCTATGCTTTTGTAGTTGCTTGTTCAGTTTCAACTGATATTAGAGTGATCTCTTCTTTGTTTTTGTCAAGCTAAACCCTTCCCAGAGTGTTGCTAATTCATCTACTATGTTTGTAACAAGAATTGCAAAACATAACTCAAGTAATTTGCACAAAAAACATATTGGTTGCGAAATTTGGTTCACAAGTATTTAAGGAACTATTTTATATGTTTAATAAATATTTTTATGCTGATATGACAATATTTATTAGGATAATGCTACAGGTCCAACTTTGATGTCCTGTTTCACTTTCCCGCTTGACGTGAACACCCCCACCTAGCACTTTTTTTTCTCACTTTTTGAAAGTTTGAAACCATTCACAACCCATTTTACCCATTCTCTATCTCAAGTTCGCACTTCACAGGTCTCCATCTCCAAAGTGGTAGGAACCAAATATGCAAGGGCTACAACCATTAAAAGCACCCCAAAAATAGCCCCAAGAAGCACAAAGGCATAAAGGGCAGGCCATTTAGAACTTGAGGAAGACTGTTGAGCTTGTAATTTGTACCAAGAAAGAATAGATTTCAGGGAATCCCTGGAAATTCAAGAAAGTATGTAATTCGATATTACTTCAAAATCTTCTGAACAAGAAAGTCTTCTCTTTATGATTTCTTGTATTTTCTTTATCTTTTGTGTTTTGGGTGGGTACATCGTGTGTCGATCTCAAAAAAATAGGTGGAAAAAAAGTAGATATTATGAGAGATTAGGTTAAACAAAAAATAAGAGAGAATCTCACTTGCGAGAGATGATGTTTGTTTTGAAGTTTCTTTTTGATTGTCTCGAGCAGTTCATTCATTGAATCATTGGAGCCTGTTGACAATTTTTTTCATCATTTTATGGAGATGAGGTCGAGCAGGTTGGACGTTGTTGGAGATACGACCTACAAGGAAGGGGTAGTGCCGAATCGGAGGGTACGTTGTTGGGGCAGGGGAGATGGAGACCTGCGCAGGATGGGTAGTTCAGGGCAATGCGAACAGGAGGAGATGTTGTCGGGTTTAGGGGAGATGGAGACCTACGAAGTGCAAACTCGAGGGAGGGAATGTATAAAATGGTAAAACGGGTTATGAACGGTTTCAGACTTTCCAAAAGTGAGAAAAAGAAAGTGCCAAGTGGGGTATCCACGTCAAGCAGGAAAGTGAAACGAGACCCCAAAACGGGACCTATACTAGCATTGCCCTATTTATTATTTTTTTCTCAAAATAAAATCCAAAATTTTGACCAATCCCACTCACGTTATAAGTTAAAAAAAAAAAAGACGATCGAAATAGGGTATATATATCATTTTCTTATATATATATATATTCTTTTTTTCAATCAAGCATATCATAGATATGATAAATGTGTAAGAGGATTTTCCTTCAATCACTATGTATATTGAGCCCACTAGAGACTACTAAAGATTTAGTCAATGGCTTGTTAGGGTTTTTGGCCAAGCCCAATTGGGCCTGAAGAACCTTGCCTAGAAGGAGTCAATGGGCCTTTGCGTGGTACTTGGCATAGGGACCAAGTCCATCCGTGAAGTAATCCCCACAAAAGCTAAATATGCAATAAGGACTAATGGGACTCGACATCTTGACACCCCCTCCTAGAGGACACCCCACTCATGGGAACTTGTAATGAAAAGCTGGCAGAAATATCATGAATCATTTCTGATATGCTAATAACAAGCAAAAAAAAGAGGCAAATGAGAAAAGTTGGCAAAGTAAAGTAAAATAGAGAGTTCCGCCACATTAATGACGTTGTCCCAGAAGACAAATTAATGACATTGTCCCAGAGCCACATTGTATTAAAGTATCCAGACTAAAGTGAACAGTTGAAAGGACATGGGTCTCACGAAAATAAACATAGACTATCAAACCAAGAGTCCATGAATAAAAGACAATCCCTAAGTACGAAGAACTCTCTCTGAGTTCTCTAAACTCAAGCACAAATTCCAAAAACAATATGTTAACTTAGGCATCAGAGACTCCCTGGCCTCACCAAGGCCCCCACTCTCCATGTCTTCTATGTGTGTGTAGAACCAAGTCCGAAGACCTGAGTTGTTGGAACCTAGTCTAAAAGCGTATCGTTAATAGTGGCGCCATCCATGAGATCCGTTTAGACTGCATGTGTACTTTGAATGTCTACGGCAACCCCTTCTTAGACAATTTGGGAACAAACGGAAGTAGCATCAGAAAACTTGGAAACAAATCTCGCAGTGATAGAACGATCAGCAAGGAAGCCAAATCCTAGGTAGAGAACCACCGACATGACGATGAAACACTAGATTACCACTGACTGGGAAATGAAGCATGGCCCAATAACCCCAATTTCGCAGACCCATGTAATGCTAGAGGGAGAGACGATGCAAACACTAAATGAAGTTAAACTCGGCAAAGTACGTCTTTGGTGTTGGCTTCGGGAAGTTCTTATGGTTCATGGTGTCAGAACGCAGAATAGAATCCAACCCGAAAAAAGTGGAAGATAATCTCCACATAGCCCCACCTTGAAACATAAATGAACTACAAACACTAGCTAGTCCCCCAATGGACCTCAACCACATAAATGAAGTGCAAAGAGTAGCTAGCTGGGTAGCGGCCCTTAACAGGTTTGTGTTAAGATCCAACGACAAGTGCTTGCCCTCCTTTAAGTTTTGTGAAAGGCACAAGTATGGGAAGATGAGTGCGATCAAGCATTCAAGGCCCTCAAAAAGTATATCACATGCCCTCTATTTCTCAACTAGTCTAGATGCAAAGAAACTTAATCTTGTATCTGTCAATTTTTTGGAAGCCAACATCCTTCTTCACGTAAAAATATTTGCAAGTGCACATAATCGTAACAAATAATAAAATATTTTTAAATAAAACGAATGTTGAACCCACAGGGATTAATTATGCTACTGAGTATTGAAATTTTTTAAATTAATTACTATTTGAAAAATAGAAAAACAAATGAAGATTTTACTATCTAAATTAAATTAAAATACTTAGCAAAAATAAATTTATGAATAAAAGAGTATGAAATCTAATATTGTGAAAATATGATAAGAATGGATCTAGAGCGTTCGATTTCACCTAACAAATCCCACACAATTTATTTTTCCAAATTATTAAATTCTAATAATCTCATGTTGATGATTAAAAATCCCTTAACTATTTAATATCTTCTCTCGCATAATATTAAAAATATTTCCAACTAACAACTCTATATCTCTATGTGAATTTAATTAATTGGAAACTCATTACGTTCTTTAAATTTTTCTAAAAAATACATTAGTTACGGTAAAATATCTCTACTTTGGCTCAACTAATGGTGTTTAATCCTAAAACTAAAATCATAAATCACCTCTCAGACTCATTATAATTCAATTGATCAAACAATAATTTGTAAAAAATTGCAAGCATTAAGAATAAGAATTAAACACTCAATTATGGAAATATTAAAAATAAAATAACTCAGAATATAAATTGTGTGCTCAATGCTAGACTACATCAAAACTTTAAAAAATAAAATTTAATTCATAATGAAATTGAAAAGAAAAATAATAAAACTTGTATTCTTCATTGAAATCGGTTGATAAAACATGCAGCTATCGCATCTGTTCTCCAAGTCCTCCTCAAAAAAACTTCAAAAAATTTCCAATGCAGTCCTATGATAGATCTCTCAGCTTCTCAGTTTTAATTTTCTTCTCTCCTATAATTCTTTGTTTGGCGCTCTCTCCTTTTGTCTTCCCAACGGCACAGGTCTAAACTCATGTATATATATTATGTGTCGTGTCACTGAACTCAATTTCCAGTCAATTGCCGTGCCCTACTTGATTTTTAACACCACCTCAAGTGTCGTATCCCCCATAGAAATAAAACCATGCCTAGTTAAGTATTGAAGTCCAACTGCAATTTAAGTGCATGAGGCCCAAAGTGCTTGAAGTCCATAAGCTAGTTGGCTTATTAAGTGTGGTTGTCTATGTGTTGAAGGCCCAAGTGATGAATTTAAATCAATAGTTGCATGTGACCAATTATGAAGTGCAGGTCTCTTGAATCAATGCGGCACATGTGTTTGAGCTCCAAAGTGCCGAATTGTGTCTTGCCTTGTGAAGTGAATTGAATGCAGCCTAGCTTTGAATTGTATATGAATTTCGTGTGGTGCCTCTGTAATAGCCCTAAAAATCTTCATCTTAATTTAATTAGTTAATTAAATGCTAATATACAAGATTAGTGGTAGTTTGTAAAAGAATAAAATAGGCTTTAAAGAGATGGGCTTAGGAATAAGACTTTTGAGGAATGGATCAAGTAAATGGGCCAAGAGAGCAATGGTGAGCCCAAAAGCCCATAGAATGAGCCCATGGCCCATCAAGCCCATAGTAGAGACACATGTCACTTGGAGAAAAATCCTAGAAAATTATCCAAATACTTGTAGGAAAATCCTAGTTTGTGGAGATTGACTAGTAGGTGGATACATGCCATGTAGGATTGAGTGTAGGATCTAATGGAATGATTTTCCTACCATGGAATCTTGGAGGTACAAGACACCATTCCTTGACTTGCCAATTGAGATCATGGTGTGTAGGGAAGTGACAAATGGCATGAAGAGAAGCATGGAAGAAAGGAGCAAGGTGGTTTCGGTGGAAGGCAACCCGTGGGGTATATTTGGAGAATCTCATGGGGTATGGCTACCAACAAGTTGATAGGACAAAGGGAAAGAGTGTGTAAGTGAATAAGGTACATGTGTAAGAAAGTATGGTGATGTGAAGAGAGGTATGGTGTAGGTGTAGGTGATGGAAATGACAAAAACTAGGAAAATGGACAAAGTGGGTTTCGGTGGAGGCTTGGCTTGGCCGGATCATGCTTTGCTCAAATTCCAAAAAGCATGGCTTTGAGATCACTTGGATGGACACATGAGAGGATAGGGGAATGATGATAGAGTGAAAAGCAAGAAAATGGGTGCTAAACACTCCAAGAAGCCGCTGGCCATAGCAAGTGAGAAGGAGAAAGGAGAATCCACCAAGGCATGGCCAAGATTTGATCTTGGAATGGCCTAGAGTTGTCAATCACTCAATCTATCATTGGCCATACCTAAGTATGGTAAAAAGTGTACCAAAGACCCTAGGAAAGAGAGTTGGCTGTGTGACCCCATATGCAATTCCCTTAGCTCATTTCACTTGGACACATGCAAACACTCTCCTATCTCATTCTCTCTTCACCTCTCGGCCAAACTCACTCAAGCCACTTCTACTTTTGCTTCTTCTCCTTTCACCACATAATTTGAAGAATCCTATAGTAGTGAAGCCAAAAATCAAGAGTATTAAGGTGATCAATTCATTGGAGAAGGTTAGTGACTAAATTCATGCAAGTTTAGGAAGAACACACACACACATGTGACACTTTGTTTTGGTTAGAAGGAAATAGGGTTTCCTTTAAATTTTGTGTTTATAGCTAGTCTAATAAGAGATTTCATATGTGTATTTTCAGATTTTAATAAAAAATCTAATAGGAATATTGTAAGTATACTTTCACATTTTCCTTAACAATTCTTGTATATAGTGAGGTGATCATGTTTGTTAGATTAATGATTGTATTGCCATGTTTGGATTGAATTGATTTTTACTTGTCTTTGATATGAATATTCTTGTGTAAACTTCTATGATGAAATAAGCTTAGAATGTGAGTAGAGATGATGGATCAAGTATTAGTTGCAAAAAGAAGTGAAAAGCATGATTATTATGTGAAATGATGAAGTTGATGCATGATGGATCTTAGTGTTAAGTATTAAATTTGATGTTGCTAAGATAAAGTTTATTTGAGGAAATTAGTAATGAAATTGATTTATTCAAGGAAAATATTATCTTGAGGAAATGAAAATGGACATGGGAATAAAATACACGATTGGTATGAATTGAATTGGTGTATACTTGCATATGAAAGAAGTAACCATTTGTGCATGATGATTAGTAATGTTTACTTGGAATTTTATGATATTTAAGGTTGAGATTAGAAGATTTAATTATATTGCTTTATGGTGGAATTATTTAGTTGTGCTTATAGAAGAAACTTATAGAAAAAGAAATTTTGAATAGATTAATGGAAGGAATTTCCCAAATTAGAAAGGTGAAGGAAGGAAATTGGAATAAATTAAGTTTGGAGATGAAAATGTCTACTTGGTGGATTAGAGGGTTTCGGTTACCCCATTTTCTAAGGATGGTATATGTTATAATTTAACACTTTTAAATTGTTGGAGGATAATTTGAGTCAAATGATGAAGAAAAGCCCTAGGAATTTCCCTAGGAAGGTTCGGCCATGATGGGTTGGAGATTGGGCCAAGTACCCCACTTCAATCCTAGGCCCGATTTTGAGTATAGAGCATGATGACTAAGTAGGAAGTTGTAAAGTTATTTCAATGAGGGAGAAAAGAAAATGGAATGTGAATGCACTCGAGCTTGTCTCGGGTTTTTTTTTGCATGAAATTAAGTGAGCATTGCATGTCCCATGCATAAGTCATGAAAAGTATGTTTTTAAAGTCCAAGATGTTTTAAAGAAAAAGAAAAGAAAAGATATGAATTTTTGAAAGAAAAGAAAAGAAAAGAAGTAAAGTTTTATAAGAACCCCAAAGGCTGGGACGGGGAAGTGCCCCAGTGAAACTCCATGTCCACTCAGGAGTGTTTAAAGTCGAGTGGAAGCCCCTGGGTCGACGAAGAACAGTCGGCGGACCGTGTATGGCACCAAAAGGTGTCCGGAGCACGGTAGCACCTAACGCTGGTGGGTGCCAAGGACGGATAAGGTGTAAGGACCTGCCGTTTTAAAGTTATAAGACGCACTCACATTAAAGTGATGCGGTAATCAGCAGGGAACACGCGGTGCTTAGGGGAACCGTGTTGTGTCTCATACATGTTAAGTGAAAAGTCATGACAAGATGGGCTTTTGAGCCATAAGAAAGATCTGTTTAAGATAAGTGGCGCCTAAGAAAGAATAAAAGATACGAAATGATTTGAAAAGCAATGATATGAAAAGAAGTTTGAAAGAAGAAATCCGTATGAAAGTTTTATGAAAAGAATTCTGAAAGAAGCAAGT
Source organism: Platycarya longipes (assembly GCA_036559045.1). Taxonomy (NCBI): domain Eukaryota; kingdom Viridiplantae; phylum Streptophyta; class Magnoliopsida; order Fagales; family Juglandaceae; genus Platycarya; species Platycarya longipes. The sequence continues at coordinate 19,775,088 of CM071797.1, forward strand.
CTGTTTAAAAGTTTTTATGAGCATGTGCATGAGTCAGTCATTCATTGCATATGCATTAGTTACGAATGTTTTGTTCACTTATCTGTATATTGGAAATGTTCTGGTTTAAGTGCTAGTATACTTGCTGAGATTTCTCCCGAAATCTCACCCCCTTTTTATTATCTCTACTATCGCTCCCTTGGGAACGATAGAAGTTATTGCAGGACATGATGGATCCTCGGATTACGACTCTCGAGAAGATGGGTCGGACCCTCATGGGCCCGACTAAGACTGATACTGCCGGGCCAGGGACCCTGGACCTGTTGGGTCAGTGGGCGGCAGAGTCGCTTCCTATGGCGACATATTTTTTTGACGACCTCCGCCCTACGGGGTGCTGTTTGGTGCTAGGAGTTGATGGGCTCCTCCACATGGGACGCCTGTTTACGTCATCCTCTAGGATGATGTGTGATGTAGACCCAGGACTGAGTCTGGACAGCCTTCGTTATGGCCCAAACTTTAAGAAAATAAAAGAAGAACCCGCCTATTAGCATGGTAGGCGGAAGGAGGAGTGGATTGGCAGTATCTTTATTTTGTATGCACCGATGTATTTTGAGGAAAAACCTTCCCGTGTTTTGGGAAGTACTTTTGTATAAAACTGTTTACATTGGTGACTTTAGCTTTGATATATGGTTATGTATGTGATGTTTAATTTGGGTTTTATTTCATTAACCATGTGATGTGCGACGAACGTAACGTTTCGTCGATTGTTATGGCTTGACTTTTTTCCGCTGCAAGTAAAAAAAAAAAATTTATTTACTATAACTTAAAACAAGGCTCTCACACATAAAGATGAGGGATGACTTCCTTGTGATGTTCGTCCCCGGCGTCGCAATTTGCGTACGAACCCAAGCGCAAGCTGGGACGCCGACAGCCTCCCCTGTAAAAAAACAAAATGAAATGAAATTCTCCACAAGCCAATGTTACAATGAAGTCCACTTTTTATTCTCAATCATTCTTCTCATTCTTTTAATCATAAATAAATAAATTAAAAGTGTAATAAAATTCATGTAAAAATTATATTTATTAAATTGTCCTCAACCTTAGTGCGTGATGAGAGCGAGGTCCAAAGACCAGTGTTCTACACCAGCCAGGCTTACCGTGAGTCCGAAGTAAGATATTCACGTACAACTCGCTTTTGCCTTAATAGTAACTACCCACAAACTATCCCATACTTTCAAGCTTATCTGGTAAAAGTCCTCATGGAGACTTCCCTAAAAAAGGTCTTTACAACTTCCCTAAAAAACGTCTTGTAAAGACAAGGTGCCTTGGGCCGGCTTATGAATTGGGTTGTGGAGCTGACCAAATTTAATATCGAATATGCACTACGAAACATTGTAAAAGGGGCAAGTGCAAGCATTTTTGTAGTTGAGTTCACCAACTTTTCAGCCTTCGTTAAGTCTGACCAAGTTTAACATCGAATATGCCGTGAAGCCCTATTAAGTCTTCGTTGACTGCTCATATTGCAGGGTTGGAGGGGAAATGGGGGTGCATATCATTACGGATGAGGGTGAGGAATAGAATTATGCCATCAAGTTGGCATTCAACACCATAAACAACTAGGTAGAATACGAAGCATTGTTTTTAGACTTAGCGATATCCAAGTCTTTGGGCACCGAGAAAGTTAAGGTGCAAGCCAACTCACAGATAGTGATCAATCAGGTGCACGGGGAATTTACTGTAAAGAGTAAAAAATTCAAGTATTTAGCATTGATAGAAGTACGCTCCCACTTCAAATACTTCCAGATCTAGCAAGTGCCAAGGGCCAAGAATCAGAAAGCAGACAAGTTGGCATGTGAGGCGTCCGGGCAAGAAGACTCCCCCTGCAAGAACGAACTGTGATTTGAACTATCGAAGTACCTGCCATCGAAATCGAAGTGGTTAAGATAAAGTTGAGGTCCCTGTAGTGGACGACAGACATTAGCAAGTATTTGGATGCCATTAGATACCTGACGGCAGACATGAAGCTAAGGTTAGGAACCGCTCACCGGCCTACACCTCTCTTAGGGCGTATCTCGTTCGAAGACGTATTCGCATGAAAATATTTGCAAGTGCACAGAATCATAATAGTAGTAACGTGTTTCTAAAGAAAACAAATGTCGAACATAAATTTAAGAATAAAAGAACATAAATCTAAGACTGTAAATATAATAAAAATAGATTTAGAGCGTTTGATTTCATCTAGGAAATCTCACATAATTTATTATTCTTAGTTATTAAGTTCCAATAATCCGAAGTTGATGATAAAAATCTCTTACCTATTCTGTATTTATCTCAAACAATATTAAAAATATCTAATAACTCAATATTTTTATGTGAATTTAATTAATTGGAGATTCATTAAGTTCTTTAGATTTGTCTTAGAAAATTACATTAGTTACGATAAAGTATATATACTTTCGTTCAACTAATGGTGTTTAATCTTAAAGTAAAAATCACAAATCACCTTTCGGTCTCATTGAGATTCAATAGATCAAAAAATAATTAGCCAAACAATTATAAACATTAAGAATAAGGAATAAACATGCAACCATGAAAATATTAAAAATAAAATAACTTGGAATATAAATTGTATGTTCAATACTAGACTATATCAAAACTCTAGAAAATAAAATTAGTTCATAATAAAATCGAAAAGAGAAAGAATAAAACTAGGGTTCTTCGTTAAAGTCAGTTGATGAAGCATATGGTTCTTGCCTCTTCTCTCTAGATCCACCTCCTTAAAAAAATAAAGAATAAAAACCAAACTAAGAACTGGACTTCCACCTCTAGAATCTAAAACCCTCAATTTCATGCCAATAATATCTTTATCTATGGTAGAAAGAAACTCTAAGATTTTTCTAATTTTTGCCTCACTTTTAGGACTTATCTTGGCAACCATATACATGTTTTAGGAGTTCCAATGTTGAAATTCTTATTAGAGACTAAATTGTATCCATTTCCTATCGATTTTCAACCCCTTAAAAATCACATCAATCTGATAAATGAGTAGGAAGTTATAGACAAAATACTAAAGTATGTTTAGACTATCCTTATTGCATTTCAAATTTGAATTTCTTATAGATTCCTTCTGTGATTTCTTTTTTTGGAACTTTTTATTTTGAAAACCCTTATTCCATATTTGTAGTCTATCTAATCCATTTAAAATCGATTCTCTTTTCAAATTTTAAAACAAAAGATATTTCATGTATCTACTACTGAAAATATGGCTTCCCAACTTTCTTCTGGATTTAGAGCATCATAACGACATATTTTGGAGTTTGACCCTTCATAAAAGTTTTTGATCTATTTCTCAGATTTCCAACACACCTAAGTTTGCTTTATTCTGATTTCTAAAACTTTAGATACAGGCTGAAAATCAAAATAGGGTCTGGACTACAATAAACTTCTAGATGGATTTAGACTTCTCTTGAGATTTTTAAGTTTGAAAACATCTCCAAATAAAATACGTATTTTCGTTTGCATTTAAACCTTCTCATTCCTTCAAAAATATGAAAATAAAGAAAAATAGATGAAAATAAACTAAAGCCAAACAAAATAAAGGAAAATCAATACTTTTTATAAGTAAAAGGGTAATAAAAATCATATAAAAATTACACTTATCAGGACACCCAATATGTATTAGGAGGCAAAGTGATGAAGGCGTAGCCTCGTTCCTTGCAGACAATGAGGAGTATTTGCGGGAGTGTAAAAATGCCAAAAATATTCCAAAGTGCCCCACTGCCTACTAGAAGAGCTGGTGTCAATCACTTCACCATGATCCTTCGCCTAATGAAGGACTGACCTAGTAAGTCCCCTCCTCTTGGGTAAAAGAGGGGTAAAATCTTTAGTAGTGACGATAAAATACTTCTCTAAAGGGTTGAGGCTGAGGCATTTACAACCATCACAACGAGTGACATCAAGCATTTCTTGTGTAAGGCAATCATTTGTAGATTTGGCACTCCACACACTCTTATATTGAACAAGAGGAAGTCTGACTTTGATCACTACCTAGAGTGGTGTCGAGAACTAGAAATCGAGTTTCGATACTCGTTTTTGGGACACCTCCAGTCCAAACAGGTCGAGACGACCAACAAGACAATAATGAGAGTGCTCAAAAAAGAGTTAATGATAGAAAGGGCATCTGGGTAGAGGAACTCCTCAGAGTGTTGTGTGCACATTCGGTCATAGTAAGGATTTTGATAGGGGAAAACCTTTTCACCCTCACCTAAGGCCATGAGGCAATGCCGCTAGTAGATATCAGAATCCACACCTACAGTGTGTAGAACTTTGAGCAAGACTCCAATGAAAAATAGTTAGAAGAGTAGCTTGACTTGTTGAAAAATGTCTAACTAGAATCAGAAATAAGGAAAGTTGTCTACAAGAGAAGGGCGGAGCGATGTTTCAACAAACGAGTATGCCTAAGGGCGTTCAAGGTCGGGGACCTCGACTAAAAGAAGTAGGGACAATCACCCGAGACAAGGGGAAGTTGGGCCTTCGATGGGAATGCTCCTATGTGTTAGTCGCCAACAACTGGCCGAGCTCCTATAGGCTTCGAGACTCCCAAGGAAATGAGCTACTCCACCCTTGGAATGCTAAACATCTGAGAAAATTTTATTGCTATAAAACTTAGCACTTGTAATTGACATTTTCATGTCAATACTATGTACTTTATTAATAAAGATGTGGCTTCTTAGAAATGTAATATATCTCGCCTATCACAACTCCTCACTCCATCAAAATAGTCTATACTGGCATAATCTCCACCAAAAAAACCTTCACCAACCAAATCTCCATCAACGTAGTTTTTATCAACAAAATTTCCATCAATTACTTATCTCTCTGCAAGGCACCAAAAGGAAGACTGACGCTAAAAGTTGCTTTATTTTTGTTGCCATGGAGTTTGTGCTAGCCCTCGTTGCTCGACAACTTATTTTTCTCATGAGTGTCAATAGGCGGGAATGGGTCCAATCACAAGTTTCTCGATACCTCCTTGTAGGACCAAAGGGATGAACTACACCAAAGGCTTCCCAATCCCTCCCGCCGCTGAGTGTGGGTCTGGCCCCTCTGTTGCCTGATAACTAACTCCGACCTTTGTCACAATGAAGAGTAGGCTTAGCGCCAGCATGACCCAACACTTATTTCTCTTACGATATCAACAGGCTAGAGTTGGTCCAATCCCAAATTGCCCGATACTTACCTCACCTCCCTGTGAGCATTGATAGGTGAAAAGGTGATCAACCTCTTCATAGGAGAGTGCATGCTCAACTTCGTGGTTTCCCAACAACTTACCCTGACTCCTATTGTAGTGAAGAGCAGGCTGGTTGCTCAACTGTTTGAACTTTCCTGTCTTGCGAGGTACCAAAGGGATGAGTTATGCTAGATGTTGCTTTATCTCTCTTGCAGCAACGTGTGAGTCTAGCCTCTTGGTTGCCTAATAACTTACTTTGACCTCTATTGCGACGAAGAGTGGGCTTAACACTAGTCTGCCATAACACTTACCTTCCCTACGATGTCAATAGGCAGGAGTGGGTCCAATCTTAAACTGTGCAATACTTACCTCACCACGAGAACTAATAGGTGAGCAGGAGGTTCAACCTTCTCGATGGGGAGAGCGAGTCCAGCCTCTTTACTACCCTATGACTTACCTTGACCCCTATTGCAATGAAGAGCAGAATGGATTCCTGGCCATTCAAAAGAATGACCTCCTCAGGTACTAAAGGGGAGAGTTTGGCTTAAGGCATCTTGACCACTCTTTATGGTCTTAGTTTTTCGACTACCTGACATTATCCCTAGGATGCCATCTCTGGCAACAACGTGCCAAACGACTAATGCTTTACCTCGCAGGCCAGACGACCCAAGTTTACAAGTTTCACACGTATAAAACTGAAAATGAAATTATATTAACTTCTCTTTTTCCCAAACAAAGCATCAAATTCTATGGCCACATTGCAACTTGCTACCTCTCCCCCAGAAAGGACATGGAGGAGCATAGGCTAAGGCTTCCCAACCTCTCCTCTCAAGGGATCGACCAGGATTTTTCCACAACACGACTTAATTTCGAAAGAAGATCCAGCCCTCCAAGCCGACAATAATGGATGGGGATTGTGAAAAATCATAAATAACATACTTGTTTTCTCTTCTTAAGCATAATAAAATACAACAATGAGAAAGAAAAATAGTCGATGGACAAGGTTAGACTTATAAAAGAAGAAATGAAGTAACAATAAAGAGGATCCCGATTTTATTAATATTATCACTAGGTACAAAGAAGGGAAATAGAATAATCAACTCCTTATAAAAGAAAAAAAAAAAAAAAAGAGGAGAAAAAAAACATCAGCAACAAGTCAGAAAGAGAGGTGATCAAATGGAGGAATTCACTCATTTCACCAACCAAATAAATGGATAAGATCCATATTCTTATAGGATACATTTGAGACTTGTCAACCAACGCAAAGTAAACCCACCAAATAATGGAGGTAGTCTATCTCTTGGGCTCAATCCTCTCCAATTTCCTCACATCACTCGCTCTGTCTCTCCTCCTCTTCTTCCGCGCTCTTTTCCTCCGAAAATACTCTTCACGCGCTGCCATTTCCCCTTCCGCCATTGCCACAGAGGCTGTGTCTCACTATGAAGGCACTGTCTGGCACGAGCGCCGCCGCCCTGTCCACCACTCCTTCCGCTACTCTGTCCGTTATGCGCTTTTTGATCTCGACCTCGCCACACATCCACCACCGGACCACCTCTCCGCCAACCAAGCTCGCCAAGTTGCTGCTTCCAACGGACCCGTGTACGCACTTACCCTCGTTCCGTATCCTTTTTTTATTAAAATTATTATTATACCTTCTTGGTTTCAAAATTTAATAATTTTATATATTTGGACGGCTCGACCGTCTCTTTCATTGACATGTTTTGAGCTTGAAATTTATGTGCTTTGCAGTTTTCTGTTGACAATACCTCCTAGCGTGGGATATGAACAAAACCCATTGAGTCTCTACTACTGCTATGATGTGGAAGGCTCTACTCAGTGTTTGAAGAAGTGCATTGCTGAGGTGGGTGTGTGATTATCATCGTACTTTCATGTCTACTCTAAAAAGCTTCCAAATCAGAGCATACGTATTTCTGGCTCAGATATAGTTCACGAAACAAATTTTTTCCTCACATAAAATGTATTGTGAAGTCTTATGATGTTAGTCTGTTCGTTATTTAATTTTCCTGTTGTTTTCATAAATCTGCCTGGACCCGGATATGGTTTAAGATGCAATAAAATGAATAGGATTATCAACTTGATACCTCCTAGATTTATCATAACATGAATATGATAAATGCGAGGACTCATCCTTTTATGCCAAATATCAAGAGTATTATTATTAGTAAAGGAACTAGAGACAACAGAACCAGAAGATAAATCTCCAGAGTCAAGACCATGGGCTGGTTGATCATCTAGTTTGGTAGATCATCTTGCATAAGAGAAGCAATTGCCTTCTGAAGCTGAAAAATGAGATGACCATTGCCTTCAGAAAATCTCTCTTTGAGATCAGACCACATTTCCATTGCAGAAACAACATAGATAACGCTTGCTGTGAAATAGAGGGGAAGAATTTGAAGTTTGTGATATAGATCCATCAACAACACTGATCTTGTTCTTTGCAGTTAATGCCATTATCATGGAATGAAGCCAAGTGTGGTAATTGTCTCCAACGAGAACTCGAGTGACCAGTAGAGTTCCTGGACTGTCACCATGATGAAGGTAATGGGGATTTGATGCATCCTCATGAGAAGATGAGGATTAGAAAAAAGAGAAGACAAAGTCATGGTTAGCATACGGAGAAGAAAATTACTGATACCATATCAAGAAATGAAGAAAAATATCTTCCCTGTATTAACTGAACTAAAAGTAAAATACACATGTATCTATCTATATACATGAAAAGAATGAGTGGGAAGAAGGAAAATTAAAATAAAATATCTAATCTCTAATAGGATCAAATGGAAGTTTGAAGAAATGGATTTATGTACTCATTTAACTTCATGTTACCCTGAAACTTAAACCTACCTTTCTTGAATCAACTAAGTGGGAGGCCATGGCGGCGGGGGTTGTTGTGCTAGTGTGTTCCTAAAGGCTCCATGGGTGGGTGTGTTCCTAAAGGCCCCAAGGGGTTTAGGTTCCATGGGTGAGTCCTAAAGGCTCTACCGTGTGTTCCTCCCTCATAAAAAATTATATATATATATATATTGTTGGATAAGCTTCCTTAAGGACTTGATCTCCACACCATAGATCAGTACAGAATTTAATTTTGGAATAATCCCCAACTGCAAAATGTGTATATCAACGGATTGTGTCCAGCCTTTTCTGATCTGTTTCCAAAGCCCCACCCTATGTGGTCTGCTCACCTCATTCGAGCACTATCCTCCCCACAATCCACCATATTTTAAATCTATTATAACCCTCCACAAAGCTCCCCTCTCATCATGGTATCTCCAAAGCCACTTATCCAATGAAGCCTTGTTGAAAACCAACAAATTCCAAATTCCCTACCCACCTTCACATTTTGGGGTACAAACTGTAGCCCAATTCACCAAATGAAACTTGAATTCTTCAGCAAGGAATTTTGCTGTCATGTGTAGGAATGTTATTAAAGTTCAGAGCATCTTTTTATTCAGCAATATGAATTTTGCTGTGTACTAATTTTGCCTAAACTAAACATAAAGAGGCATATCTCCTGCAATTGATTGTACCTAAAGGGCGCAGGCTTCATTCCATATATTGAATTGTGTGGAATTGCAATATAATGATCTTAATTTTGTGTTAGATAATGCTTCTTTTTTCTTTTTCTTTTTTCTTGTTTTTTGCTTTAGATTTTAATCTATTGTTACTTGAGGCTTTCAGGTTCATTAATGATTGTGGTCTCTTGTTACAGGTAACAAACACACCATGGGGTGAAAGAGTAACCTTCGTTTTCAACCCAAGTTCTGATTTAGTAGCAAAACCATTACATGTCAGTCCTTTTATGGTATGGCTTGGAAACTCTAATGGTCTTGTACTTCTAGGTGCCTTGCTTCTCCTTTTACCCTATTGTAGAATTTGATGGCTTATGACTTCTTTTGTGCTACCTGTAAGACATCTTACAGAATATGGGAGTCCTACTTTAACCAATTACAAGGACAGTCTGCTGAAGACATGCCCATGGATGAAATGAAGCCTTTAAGCTTAAAAAGTGTGCTATATATGGCAGAATAACAAACTTGAAACTGTGAATAAGAAAGAGACATTCCAAGGCATGCAGGAAAGTTGGCATCTTGCTGTCTCCATACTGATGTGGAAAAAGGGAAAAAAAAGCTGGCCTCTGAATCTGAACTGCATTACGTTCTGAAACTGGAAGGATTATGGGAAGCAAGGGTATTTTGTTCGGGATCCTCTTCCAAATGGAGTTTCCAAGCTTGAAATATGTTTTTACAAAAAGAAATAAATTGTGGCATTGCTGGTGATTTGTCTGACTATTTGATTGATTCATGTCTTAAATCAGGAGATACATAAGAAAATTTTGAAATTATAAGTGTTACTAACATGAACAATCTTAGTATGCTTTATTTATTGAAGTTTTTTTATATGGACTGAGGTTTTATTGTTTTAAGTAATCGTAGACTATTGCAGGATATGCTTGGGACTTGGAAAATCAGAGCAAATGCTCCTGGAGATAATCTTTATGTGTCAATTTCAGTTCAACACCCTAAGCTTGGTGACTATTTCACAGCTACCTTGAAAGCAAAACGAGTGCCATTATCATTAGTATCAGACCATGCTATGTTCTTCTGGTTGATGCCTCACAGGGTTGCAGTGTGGATCTACTGGCATGTAAGTGAATAAGCAACTGTTTTCTATATCTTCGGATCATTAATATCTTGCCCTAGTTAATCCAACAGAGCATTAATTACAACTATTTAGGGTGGTAACATTAACCTTCGTTCACCTGAACTTGAACTTAAAAGTTCTTCTCCAGCCTGAGAATCTATGTTGTTTGAACTTATCAAAATTAGCTAGTGAAAGGTAGCTCAGGATTTGCTTTTTCTTTTCACCTTCCCCTTCTTTCTGGTGGAAATTAATATCTAACCGAAAGGAACAAGGTGGAATGTTAGTTGAAAATTTGGGTTGCAAGGTGCCTTTTGCATTACAGTTGCGTATGAGCTTGGTCATAATGTCAATGTCCAATGGATATCCATTTATTTCCTCATGTCTCTATCACGGCTCTAAAGTCAAGGAATTTTGACATGGATTGTTAGTCAATGATGGGTCCTTCATTCGTATGATTTTGTAGCCTCGTAGAAAAAACTGTGAAGTTAGCCTTTAAGCCTTGGGTTGCATTTGGCTACCAAGAATACCTCAAGTATTTTCATAATATTTCACTGCTATTCATTACTTTAATATTACTTTTCACCTATTTTTTATTACTATTCGTTACTTTTTACTACTATTCAATATTCTATTATTAAGTTTCACCTACTTTTTACTACTATTCACAACTCTTTTCAACATTTCTCACTATCCAAACCTACCTAGTTTATGTCAGGAAGTAAGGTTCTCGTTCAGTTTTATTGATGTATGCTGGATCGATGCTGAGCGTGGCTTCTGCATGGTTATCTGCGTACTTGGATTAGTGCTGTTTTTCTCCCTGAGGTACCATAAGATTAGCCAGCAACATCCCTATGAAAATAAAGCTGTGCTAGTAAAATTCATCCTGGGTTCAGAACTCTTCCACTTCTGGTTATGTCAAGAGGTTGATTACCTGAGTATATTCAACCACCTTATAACACCTGCCTTCTTACCTCATCCTTGTAAGAAAGTTTCTATTCTCAAACCGGTGCATAGGGCACACTATCTACATTACTTAAATAGTAAGATTTGATTATAAGATTCAATTTTTAAAATTTGTTTTCAAAATTAAATTATGCCATGTAAGCACTTTACTAGATGTGCTTTACACATCGGCTTAATAATAGAATCTTTCTGTATAAAATCATATTGGATTAAAGTTCCAAAGTACCTATCGAATTACCTATTGATGCTCTTAAACCATGCGTTTGTCCAGGCTTTGAAGCTATGGTGGAAAAATGTGTCATTTATCCAACACCCAAGATATACCAACCCTGCCTATAAGGAGGAAGCTTTGGTACATGATCGCAAACTTCAATGCTGTCCAGTAATCAGATCGGACGAAGACAAACACCTGCAAGCTGATGGAAGTAATCAAGGATGTTTGCTAACTAGGAATTGTGAGATTCGTCAGTTCACCTGGAGAGAGGCTAAGTGGCCCTGGTCTTGAAAGCGCAAGAATTTGTATTGTTTTCTATAATCTCTAAACCACATTGAAAGAGGAGGATCTTCATGACAATCTCTAAACCAATATCTTTGGCAATTTGTTGGTACTTTTATATCACAGGATTCATAACATGTTGTCTTTTTCCAATTTATTAGGCTCCCTTAAATACAGCAGTATATTAAGTTTTTCTGAAACCTCCTCCGCATTATCTACTGGTCCTACAAAGTTATCACAGCCAAACCTATGCTTGTAAAGTATTTTAGTTAGCAAGAAGGTTGCTGTATGGATATTGCTTACTGGATGCTAGTATTTCAATTTTCTTCATTCATTTACTTTATGATCCAGATAAAGATTTAAATCATTAACTGGTAAAAAACTAGTCACTGAACTTCGAAAAAACTCAAGAACTGGGTTTAATTTCTAGCATCCACTCGACTCTTAAGAAAATGAAAAGGAGAATAAAAACAAAAAAAGCAAATGACCACAGTTGCATTGTATTTACCCAAACAGGCAATCAACCAATCCACAATGGCTATATCCCTCTTTGAAGACTGTCCACTGCCAAAACTTTCTTGCATATGACTATCCAACCTAAAAATGAATTCTTTTCCGAAATTGCCAATCTTTGTTCTCGGCCAGCACTGCTGCACGTGCTATAAAATGAGGAGATGATTTAGCAGAAAAAAGTTCCCCATTGCGTCTTAACAAAGATGGCAATTTGTGGAGCTTGTATATAAAGGAGTCCTTAAGCAGATTATGATTCGATTTGGTCAACAAAGGGAAGATCGTGGCATATTTGCCAGCGGACTCCTACTTCAATCTCTTTAGGTAAACCTTGTTTGCTTCTTATTCTATATTTTCAAGGATAATGATACATTTACACCTCATTTATTTATGTTTTACTACTAAGTTATTTTTATTTTTTATTTTTATCTTGAATCTGGATTAAAAATCTCATAACATGACATTCTTGTATAATCTAGAAGAAAATAAATTTAATCAACCAACGTAATCATGTAATTTAGCTCTTTGTTGGTTGATTGAATTTATTTATTTTTAGATTATGCAATAAGGTCATATAATGAGATTTTAATCCAGATTCAAAGAGCAAAATAGAAAAAGAAAAATAACTTAGTAGTAAAATATTAGTAAATAAGGTGTAAGAGTATCATTATACTATTTTCAAATACCACTACCTTTTAGGAGATGTTTGAAAAAAGTTTCTTCCATCTTATCTCATTTCCTTCTATATTATTTAAATACAAACATTTTCAAACTAATCATTACAATTTTTTCATACTTTCAAATTAAAAAAAAAAAATCATTTTTTTAAATCTAAAAATAAAAATAATATTTAATTTTATAATTTTTTTTATTCAAATACGTAACTCAAACTATTTCATTATTATTCATAAATCATTTTATTATTATCTACAAAACTCTCGTATCATCTTATTTTCTAAACATCCCCTATTCAAACAACCTATTCTTTGTTTTTTTTTTTTTTTTTTGAAAGGCTATTCTTTGTTAATGTCCTTGAAGTTTGATGACATTGGCAATATCCCTATACCTGGGGATCGAGTCTAATACCCCCAATCTCCTTGTTAAAACAATAATAATAATAATAAATAATAATTATCACAGAAGAAACGAAAATATTGTTATTTTTTCAAAAAAATGACAGCTCTTAAACGAGGAACCATCCTTAGGACAAGTAAATTAGAACATTAACAATTGCGAAATGTGTTATAAAACTAAAAGTAAAAGTAAAGTAAAATTGCAAAATGACACTTTTGAAATCTCCAGTGCTGAATATGATATATCTACCGTACAAATGTATCACTCCTATAAATATAGTAAGTTTAAGTTGGTTTTTGTACTCACGTAACCACATTTACAAAATGGTAAGATGGTCTTATCTCTCAAGTAGGGCTACAAACGAACCAAATCGAGTCAAATTCGAACATGGAGTCAAGAGCTCGTTTAGCATATATATCTGCTCGAACTCGACTTGAGCTTGAAAAATATTGAAAATTTCTGATGAGCTCGACTTCTCTAATGTAAATTATGATCGAACTCGACTCGAACTCGAGTAAAAAAAATACTCGAGTGGATACGAGCTCGAGTAGCTCGACTCGAGCTCGTTTAAATTTGATCCACATTTTTTTTTGGTTGGTTGAAGCACAAATGAGATTTTTTTTTTGATAAATAAATTAGATTATTTCTCTTAATCAATTTTAACTAGAATTATGATAATATTTATTAAATTGAGCTCTTAATGCTTATTAGACATAAATCGATGATTCATCACTTGCTACAATATAAATATAACTTACAAATAAGTAAAATAATAATTCCAACATCTAAGATCATATCATATCATAATAAATTACAATTTCAAATGATAGATCACTAATTAAAATTATAATTTCTAGCAAACTTACAATAATAATAACAATAATAAATTATAATTTTAAATGGTAAATCACTAATTATAATTAAAATTTCAGCAAACTTACAAAAACAATAAATTGAGTAGTTTCAAAAGCTTAAAGATTATTACAAATATAGCACAATTCAAACTTGCAAGTTACAAATATAGCCCATTACAAATATAACTCAATTCAATGACTTAGTGCTTAGTAGCTTTAGAGCTTTTCAATAACACTAAACCAAAAATTATTACAAAAGGCAGTGGTAGATTGATAGAACATCAAAGCCTCCATGGCAAACATTCAGAAATCTGACTAAAAATTGGACAAAGTATCCAAAAACAAGCCCACTTACCCTTGTTTACAAATCTCTATCAAACTTTAAATCTTGTCCAGTAAGACCCTTGTCAGTTGTCCAATAAGATCAAATATATACACCACGTAATAAAATATGCTTGAACATTTATCGCTGGTCCAATAAGTGATTATTTTAAAGCGATAAAATAAACATGCATACTAGTAAATAGCACATGTATAACTGATCCTAAAGTGATAAAATACCATTTAAAATACACTAAGACTAGTATGCATGGCACTCATTCTACCTTTCATTTTCCTCTTAAAAGAATCTAAAATGATAAAATTTGATGATCATATATAATCCAAATGACCTCCACGGAGTAAACAGCACAAATAATTAGTAAATACCATTTCTTTGAGAACTAAGTACAAAAAGAAACACCACAAAAAAAATCTCCTTATAATTATACACATTTCTCCATTTAGCATAATTATACTTTTACAAAAAATTAGGGTTGCAATTGAAGTAAGTCAAATATTCAAGTAATGAAATAAAGTTTAGCAAATTCACATAAATAAGCTTGTAATCATTAAATAAGTTATTGCTTGTCTTTTTTCAAAACAATTCTAAATTTTTTTTACAGAAATAGGCAGAAAGTTCAATTTCAAAACAATTCTTTGAATTCCATCATGGATACTTGTTGGTGAATTACGTTTCCTATTAACAGTAAAATAATTATCTTACCTTTCAGGACAATGAGATCTCTATGGGAGACACGAGTGAGTCCGAATGTTATATATTCCTTGCAATACCTATGAAATAACACATCAACTTTAGTTGTTGGTGGGATAGATGGTACTTAACAAGGACTTTCAAGAAAGGTCTTACATGATATAAATGTTCATTAATCATTTTCTTTAAGAAAACACTTGCATTAAGAGAGATATTCATTTTTAAAGAAAACATGGCGTGTGTGCATAACCATAACTACTTACCTTGAGGTTTAAGAGCATCTCTCAATAATAACGGTCCTATAACAAATAAATAGCTTACACGTCAATCACTTAAGTCTAACAATTATAACTAACTCACCCAAACAACATTAAGTAACAAGTAAGGCATATCCTAATTTAACTAACACAAGGTATATATAGCATCATACTACACAAATAACACTCATTTAACTACTAGCTATCCGAGGTCCTGTGCAACCCACTTTAAATATACTATAAAATTAGAGGGAAACAACAAAGCATTAAAATACACCCATAAAATATATAAAGCAGGTCAACCAAACAAAACCCCTAGTAGATGATAGAAATTTCAATTTAAAATGTAAAAACAATAAGTTCGAAACACCTAAAACTAACCCTATTTAAACTCATGGCATTATTTTCGAAATACAATTTATAGCATACTAAAGTAGCCACTTAAATATAATTTTGGGATGTTAAAACAGAGCATTTTCGGGCCCATTTATATAATAATTTTAACACACTCAACTCAAGCAAAGGACTCATTTTTACTTCCAAAACTAACAAAAACTGAAATGGTAAAAATTTAGGGTTTTACCTCAAGTTTCAAATATTCCCAAAAGAGAGGTAAATGGAAACAAAGAGGCTATGGGCGAGAATCACAATAGCCCACTGCTTTGATTAAGCTAAAACCAAATTATACAAGTGAGTAAATAACTAGAAATGAAATTTATATAGAAATGATTATACAACACTTTCTAAATGATTATACAACCCATTAGCAAAGGATATAGAAATGAAATTTATATTTCATTACCTTCAAATGTGACCCCTTTTAAACAAGATTCAAGCTTGTTTTCAAAGCTTTGAGTGAAAACCAAAATGGGTAGAGAAGAGAGTGTAGAACCCATATGCTTGAGGGATAAAGTGAGCTCCTTTCCTTAAGATTTTTGTATGGCTAGAGAGATGGAGAGGAGGTCTTGATTTCTTGGAGAAGAAATGAGAAGAGAAGAGGAAGAATCGGCTTGGAGCTTGGAAGGGTTTTCTTTAGTCTTCTCTTGATATAGCCGACGGGAGGGAGGGGGATGAAAGACTTGAAGATGAATTTGAGTCTTTTCTTATGTCTTGGCCGAACAGCAAACACTATAAGAAAAAATGGCATTCTTGTAATTAATGAGTTCCCATTCCCATAAAGCAAAATAAAATAGATGGCTAAGATCATCCCTTAGAAGATATTTTCCCACCTACCCAATCTAATGGTGGGGAATTAATTTCTAAGAGTTTGAGGGCTTTGGAGAAAGAGTGAATTAAAATAAGAACACTTCTGGGCTATAGCCCCTGTGCGATGCAGCCCAGTAGTACACACTCACAACAAATTATTTTATTTTATTTTTTTAATCTATTTTATCAAAAACAGAGGCTGCACCCCTATATGCTGCTGGGTTGCAGCACATAGGGGCAGCAACCAAAAATTATTCTTAAAATAAAACTATAATCATCTCCTATTTAATATATCTAGTAAAATCTCGTTACAAAATTAAACACACTTACCATAAATAAAATATTAATAATCTTTATTATAAAATCTATAAAATAATATTTTATTTAAAATAAAATACTAAAATGACGTAAGAGTCTACGTAGTAGGACTCGGGTGTTACAAATAACTTATAAGACATTAGTCATTAGTGTTTATATATTAGTTTATAAAATACTAGTCTTACTAAATGTCTATTATATTATTAATAAATTATTTTGACTAAATTAGTGTTTATAACTTTATACATTATTATTACAAATTATTACATTAGTAACTTATAATATATCAATGTTTTTACATTAGTCTTTATACATTAGTATTACACATTATTATATTAGTTTATGATACGTACATTATGATATTTTAATAACTTATAATTAAGGCTGTTCATCCAGGCCGGATTTTTTTCCGGTCCGGTCCAAAACCCGAAAAAACCGGATTTTAAACCCGGAGTCCGGCCCATAATACACTGGGAAACGGTACCGCTTTTTAAAACCCGGGTTTATTCATCCCGGATGCGGATTATAAGATCTGGATACCAGTTTTAAATCCGGTTTCCGAATTTAAAATAAAATCATCGCATCTCAACATGCCCTAGCCCCCGCTCCTCCCCCCGATTCACATCTCATCTGCTCGCTCTCTCTCTCTCTGCGAAGTGCCCTAGGCCTCCCACCCTCCCTCGCCACCGATTCCTTTCTATCATCTGCTCTCTCTTGCTATGCTCTACATCTGCGATGCCCTAGCCCCTCCCGAATCACACTCTCAAGTCTCATATGCTCTCTCTCTCTCTCTTTGTGCTCTGCAAAATCAGTCTTAAGTCTCATTTGCCATCTGCGATACCGACCCGTGCTTGAGCTTGGGATCCAAAAGATTAGAACGTATTTACGTTTGGGTATGTTTTCTTTCTTCCCTCTCGTTTGTTCTGTCTTTGTTGATTTTGGATTTTTTTATGAGAATGTTTGAATGTTTGAGATGTATCTTTATGGGTTAGATCTATTTGAATGTTTAGATCTATTTAGATTTTTACGGGTTATTATTATTTGAAAGATTTGTTTAGATTTGTTTAGGTGGATTTAGATCTGTTATATCCAAATACATACGCATATATATATAATGAAGATGTTATTATTTGAAAGATTTGTTTAGATCTATTAAAATGAGTTTTTAGATCTGTTATATTTGAAAACATATACCCATTTATATATAATGAAGATATGTTATTATTTGGAAGAAATGTTTTATTTTTCTCTAGATTATTTTTTAAAAAATTAGTTGTGTTTCTGGGTGAAGTTTAGAAAAAAATTAAGGCCTTTGGGTTCGGTCCAGTTTCAAACCTTTAGAAGTTGTAGCCTTCCTCTTGTGGTCCATTCCCATTGCTATGTTCTGTGGTTCATTGACCCCGGTAGTTCTGTTTAGGTGGGAAGATCTACATGGCTTACATTTTTTAAAGCTTCATGTTTCCATCAAGCTGTCATTATCTTTGGTGAAGCAGATAGTTCTCTAATCACATTTATTTTCTGTGGGAGCATGGTCTGTTCACCTATGATTGGTCATGGTACTGCACCAACTCGTTGAACTAGAGTTTAGATAAAAATACTTGAAAGAAAAACAGGGAGAGCGTGATTTGTGTTAGAAATTGTTACTGGTAAGCATAGTATATATTTTTGTGTTTACCCAGGTACATCTAGTCATCTGCTTTTGTTTTGTTTGTTCCTTTGATCTAATCATGCTTTAGTTTGATGTACATATCTCTTGTAACGAACTCATCCTACTCATTATGCTATATTGTTGGAAGTTGTTTATGATTTAGTTCTTTTGTTGGGCTGTATTTTCATTTTGCAGTGCATAAGTGGTTTTTCAATTTGATTGTATCAATAAGATAACTTGCTTGCAAAAATATAAATAAGATATTATTATTTTTTTAATGCGAACTTTGGTTTTTGCCATTTTCAAGCTGTTGTTGTGTTCTATGAGTTTATCTTTGCTTTAATAATCAAGTTTATCTTTCTTATTAGTGTAGTTGATGATTATTATGTGGGAAACATGATTGTTGATGCTCTTCGACAAATAAGAAGGAAGAGAGGAGTGACAATAGAAAAAGATAAATGCATCAAGGATGATCTTACAAGATTGGAGTTTCAAGAGTCATTTCTTGTAGTTTTTTTGTATATTGTATTGTAAAGTAATGTGTAAATAACAAAATAATGTAATATCTAGTGGATTCATGCATTTAGTTTTTCATTTTTATATATTTTATTATTCTGGAAAATGTTAATATTATGCTTATTAATATTTTAGAAAAACTTTTCACATAATATAGGCTTTTATAAAGGAGTATGATTTTCATCATTTTTAAAATTTTTAAAATAAATATAAGAGAATTATGCTTTGCAACATTTTTATATAAAATATGGGATTTTATTAATATTAGTGGCAATGTTTGAAGCCAAAAAAAAATCCGGTTTAAAATCCAGTTTTCGGATTTCCGGTTTTTAAAAAAACCAAATTAATCCGGATTTCAACCCGGGTGAATCCGGGTTGGAGTCCAAACCGTTTTTGGACTTTTGGATCCGGGCAGGGTTGACCCAGATTTCCAGTCCGGAACCCGCTTGAACACCCCTACTTATAATACATTATTGCTTTAATATTAATTTTTAACTCTTTATATTTTAGTATTACAAATTATTGCATTAGTAAATTTTAATACATTAGTGTTTATATTTGTTTTTTTGATGGAAATATATTAGTGTTTATATATTAGTATTACAAACTATTATATTAGTTTATAATACTTTTATATATGTTTATTATATTATGAATAGACTATTTGAAAACAATAATTATCTCATACTATTAATTAATATAATTATACTCTAGTTTTGCTCAGCCAGAGTGGAGTCGAAGTGGAGTCAGGGTCAAAATCAGATTGTCGGAATTTTGCTCAACTCTAATTACATGATTACATCATAAATATTTATGCCTGATTGGCAAAAATCCAACTTTTCAAAATGGTATGGAGTTCAATCCCCCCTTCCCCCCCCCCCACCAAAAAACTAATCAAAAAAATAAAAACTCTAGAATACACATACTAAAATATAAGCCTATCAAATATCAATGTAATATTGATTCATTATTACTTTCCAATATATATGACATCAAGAATTCCCAGCACATTAAAGTCATTTAAAAAATTACATAATAAAGCTATTAATTTAATATTAAAGTATTCGGTTATCTTCGGTATAACACTAAATATTGCAAATAATCAAAATATGATTAGTTAAGAAAGTGTCGCAATCAATTAGAGTTGCTTATTTTTATAAACATTTTATATTTGACTTAATAATTCTTTTATAAACTTAATACATTATTATTGTAAAATAATAAAACATGTTACTTATATATAAACTTAAAATAAAAACATATATTACTTATACAAAGTATATAAAATAATATATATATAGCATATCAAATATATATAATAAAAGAATATATATAAGTATATATGTAAAAAATATATATATATACATAAATATTACAAGTATTGTGACGAGCTCAAAAAGAGTCGAATCAAGTTTATATAAATATTTTTTACGAGCCTAAACCAAATCGACTCGAGATTATATGAGTTTTACTCGTTTAATATTCGAACCAATATTCGTATTTATAAACAACTCATTTATTAAATGAACCGACTTCGAGTCAAAATTTTACGAGTCGGTCTCGAATTATTCACGAGCGACTCTATTCGTTTGCAGCCCTACTCCCAAGCTAAGTTAAATTAGGTGATAACATATATGGACCAATCATGGTTCAAAGCCAAGTTCATATAGCTATGACATGCATGGACCAATAATGGTCATACACCTATACACAACACTCTTCCTCGGATGATCATTTATAAAAAATATGCCTAATTAAAATCGTGATAAAGAAAAATCCAATGGGAAGAAAAATTAATGACGAAAGAAAAATAGTTCAATATTCATGTGTACTGCCAAGCACTGTTTCTGGTATCGTACCGTACCGTACCGGCTAGTATATGCCGTACTGGTCATTTGGGCGGTATAGGTATATTGCCTGTACCGTAACGGCCCAAATACCAGCCGTACCGGCCTGTACCGACTGTTATTTCGGCCGTACTGATCTGTATCGACCATACCAGATTTTAATTTTAATTTTTTTTTTTAATTTTTTGCTTTTTTTTTTGCCTCAATTTAAACTAGATTATTTATATATGTATTTATATATAATCTAATCATATATTGACTATTTTTTTGAAATATAATTTGTATATGTATTTATATATATAACTATTTTTATAAATAGACTAGTTTGAAACGGTACATGAAACCGTACCGGTATCAAAATATTTCGTTCCAGTGCCTTGATCGATATCGACACCGGTACGGTATTCAAAACTTTGCCGTCAAGTGTGTTAGGATTGCCTTATTAAAACTTTGCAAAGGAAAACTCAATACGACAAAACCTTAGCGAAGGAAATAGAATGCAATCAGAATAAGTGTTCATGACATTTACTCTCCCTGAAAAGTGCATGATGATAGGTTTTTAAGTCTTCGCATTTCAACGTTCTGCATAATCTTTTTTAATGTTGCATTTGGTAATGCCTTAGTGAATAAATCTTCCAGATTATCACTTGATCATATTTAATTGATATCAATTTCACATTTCTTCTAAACTTCGTGAGTATAAAAGAATTTAAGTGAAATATGTTTAGTTCTGTCACATTTGATGTATCATCATCTGATTTGAGTGATACAAGTAGCATTATTTTTGTATAAAATTGTTGGACTATCATTAATCATGAAAAGACCTCATTTTTCTTGAATATGTTGGATCATTGATTTTAGACAAATACACTCTCGACTTGTTTCCTGAATTGCAATGATCTCTTAGTGGTTTGAATATGTGACAGATAGTTTTTGCTTGATAGACCTCCATGATATAATATAATTTTTATAAGTAAATATATATCCAATATAAGATCTACCTTTGTATAGATCTGAAAGATAACTTGCATTTGTATATCCAACCAACTGTGGACTTGATTCACATTGATAAAATAATCACATATCAACTGCATCTCAGAGGTAACGACGGACATATTTAATACAATTCCAATGTCTTCGAGTTGGTGCAAAACTATATCTCGCAAGTAGATTAACTAAAAAGGTAATATCAGGCTAAATACAATTTGTAAGATATATCAAATCTATAATTTCGTTGAAATATGGTATTTCAAGATTAAAGATTTCTTCATCGTCTTCACATGGAAAAAATTGGTATTTTCGCACATCAAGTGATCGAACAACCATTAGATTACTTAGGGGATGAGTTTTGTCCATATAAAATATTTCAGAACTTTCTATGTATACATTGACTGATGAATAAGGATTTTATTTGACAAATGCTCGAACTGTTAGCCGAGATAAAATCTTGTTTTGTCAAGATCTTTCATTACAAATTCATTTTTTAAATTTATAGAAGTTCTTGTGATCTCTTCAGGAGTTCCAACAAAATTTAAATCATTAATATAAATTGCAACAATGAAAAAATCGGATTCCATTTCTTAATAAAAACACATGGGGCATATAAGATTATTCTCAAATCTTTCTTTCAATAAGATTATTCATTGAAAAATTTCAATATTTAGATTTTTCAATTATACCACATGCATCTAGATTGTTTTAACCCATATAAAAATATTTGAAACTTGATAGAGTACATACTTCTAGATGTGCTTGGATTAGATGCTTCAGGCATTTTATATCCTTCAGGAATTTTTATATATATGTCATGATTTTATGATCCATATAAATATGCAGTGACTACATCCATCAACCTCATATCCAATTTTTTTTATAACTACCAAGTTAATAAAAAATCTAAATGTGATTGCATCCATAATGAGAGAATATATTTTCTCATAATCAATCACGGGTTTCTGTAGGAAATCTTGTGCGACAAGTCATACTTTGTACCGCAGAATTTTTATTTTTCTCATTACATTTTCATACAAATACTCATTTATATCCAACAGGCATTACACCATTTGGTAGTTGAACAACAAGTCCAAATACCTCCCTCTTTGCTAACAAGTTTAATTCAATTTCAATATTTGCTTTCCATTTTGGCCAATCATTTTTACGTCAACATTCTTTAACGATTTTTTACTCACTTTTTTCATCACTTCTGATAATGTCAATAGTCATTTTATATGAAAATATATTGTCGACGACAGTTTTATTTCTATCTAATTTCTTCAGTACTCATGAAATGTATCGAAATCTCGTTATTTTCATATAGCCATTCCTCTTCAAAGGAAGACATTTCATGAAATAACTCATTAAGAGGTCATTTTTCAAGAGATTTTGGAATAGAAAATTTGATTTATTCAAGAGTAGCAACTATGCTTGTGGCCTGTGTTGTGGGTATGGGTTCTTTAAGAATACCAAATTTATTTTATATCTTTTTCTTTCGAAAAATTTTGTGTTTTACTCCAATAGGTTGTCTATGCTTCAAGTGTGTCTTAAACTTATCTATTGTTGTCTTGACAACTTGTCCTTCAAGGACTAGATTCTTACTAGAGTATTAACAGCAGGAATATATGATTTTACAACACTTTTAATATCAGTAAATACATCCAGTAATTGATTTGCAACACTTTAAAAATGGATAATCCTCTGAATTCTAGTTTACATTCATTTGTAGGATGATCAATTTGAGATAGGACTTTATTTTTTTAAGTAATTTCTTATTGTGTTTCAGGCACCAACTTTTCCTTATCCAATAATGGAATTATGGATTTGTCAAATTGACAATTTTCGAAACGTGCTTTAGACATATCTCCTATAAGGAACTCAAGGTATCTAATAATAGATAGAGAATCAAAATCAACATATATCCCAAGACTGTGTTGATGACCACTCTTTGTATGTTGTGGAAGTGCAATTAGAATATACACAGTACATCAAAAAATATAAAGATGAGAAATATTTGATTGTTGACTAAATGCAAACTGTAATGAAGAATATTTATGATATGCAGATGATCTAATTCAAATCAATGATGCTGCAAGAAGTATAGCATGTCCCCAGACAAAAATAGGTAGTTTCGATTTCATAAGTAAAAGTTTAGCGATTAGCTGAAGTCTTTGAATTAATGATTCAACTAAACCGTTTTGAGTGTGTATATAGGTAATAGGATGTTTAACATCTATTCCTATTGACATGCAATAATTATCAAAAGTTTGAGATATAAATTTACCTACATTATCCAATTAAGTAGTTTTAATTGGATAATTAGGAAATTGTGCTCGTAGTTTAATTATTTGGACAAAAAATCTTGCAAATACAACATTTTTAGTAGAATGCAAACAAACATGTGACCATTTACATGATGCATCAATTAAAACTATAAAGTATCTAAATGATCCAATTGATGGGTAAATAGAGCAACATATATCCTCATGAATTTTTTGTAAAAATGATGGAGATTCAACAACAATCTTTGAGGGAGATGGTTTGATAATCAATTTACCTTAAAAACAAGTAGAGCGCGGATATTTATTGGGTAAAATAATTTTTTGATTATTTAGCAGATGGCCATACGAATTATCAATATATCGTCTCATCATTATGAATCTCGGATATCTAGGACGATCATGCCAAATCATAAATATTTTGTGGGCAATACACTTATGGTGCATTACTACATGTGATTCAATTATTTTTATCTTTACATAATACAATCTAGAAGAGAAAGCAAATATTTTTTTAATACGAGCTTCTAGCCTGAAATTATTTTAGTAATGAGAAGATGCTCTTTTTTGCCGTCATTGGTGGTTTCAATATGATAATCATTACGATGTATATTTTTTAAACTCAATAAATTTCTTCTTCTAAATTGTGAAGAAAATAATAGAGCATTATTAATACAAAATTTGTTACCATTAGACAACATAATATAAGTTCTTCCGAAACCCTCAATTAGATTCGATGAACCTAACATGCTATAGATATAGGCTTTGCTTAGCGTTAGATTTTGAAAATATTTCTTATCTTTAAGAATTGTGTGAGTTGTAGCACTATCAACCAGAAATACATCTCTATCATTTATCTTGGAGATAAAAAATTTATTAGTATGATCCATGATTCTACAAAATATATAAAATTTTCATTATTTCAAAACGTAGAAAAATATTAAAAATCTTTACCATAATATGTAGAAATTTGATATATGTCAATCAAGTGTTTGACTTTAAAATAAGTATGTAACTAATGTCCAATCATAGCATATCTCTAGCATATGTTTTCATCTTTCTTTGAAAAGATGTTCTAAGAGATTTTCTTTGAGTTGGATCACTTTTGGTGATACAATGTATTTCTATTATTATCCCCTTTGGTGTTTGTTACTTCTGAGACCCACAGTTTTATCATTCTTTCTATCACGTCCGTGCCCTTGGTTCCTTTGAAAGAATGCACCATTCAATTCTGAGAATGATGTAAAATTTAGTACCATTCATTTCAGGAAATTATGTGGAACTTGTAAGACATGACTGATAATTTCTTAACAAAAACTCATTATTTTGCTTAGTCACTAAAAGATAAGATAAAAATTCAGAATATTTTTTTTTGAACTTTTGCTTTCGATATTGGTGCTGCAAAAGCACATTGGAGACATAAAAAATAGTATATATCTTCTCTAAAATATCATCATTAGTAATTTTCTCACCGCGTAATTTTAATATTGAGCTGATTTATACTCACTAATATCCTTAAAATCTTACAACTTTAGGTGCAACTAGTCATAACAAGCTTTTGAGAGGATTACAATTTTCTGGTGCTCATATCTCTCCCTTAAATCATTTCACAAAATAAATGAGTTTTTTTCACTATAAGATACACAACACGGTCCTGCAGGGACGCATGGTTTTCTTATTTGATTGTATCTCCTAGGTTTATTGTATCCAGATAGATCTCATCAAGAATTCAAGATAAATAACTTTTTTAAAAAATGGCAATAGTAACAAATTCTAATTTTTTAATATTTGACATTTCCCACATATATGCATCACAGAAATAAATATGTGTATTTTAAAAAACATATTCACAAAATCATAAGAATAAACGTAGCATTTTCTCAAGTAATAATCAGCAATATAACTTTTTATATTTATCTCGAGGATTGCAAATAATATATTTAAAAGGCTTGAAGTAGAAGACCACTAGTTTAAGAATTGTCAGAGTCTCATGTTGATAATGTATTATAAAACTAAAAGTAAAGTAAAATTGCAAAGGGACACTTATAAATTCTAAAGTCCAGAATAATATATATATATCTCCTATACAAATGAATTACTCCCATATATATATAGGAAGTTTAAGTTGGGTTTTGCACTCGTGTTTACAAAATGGTAAGATGATCTTATCTTCAAAACTAAGTTAACTTAGGTGATGACATATATGGACCAATCATGGTTCAAAGCCAAGTTTGTATTGCCATGACATGTATGGACTAATAATGGTCATACACCTATACACAACAAAATGGGAATTATTGCACCACTCTCCTTTATTAATGTTTAACTCTAACTCGGTCTAGGAAAATAATATTATGTCATATTTCTTTTTCTTTGAATTAATTATGTTAAGAAATGATTTGCATTGAAAATTAATGACAGTTCATACATTTTAACTTGGTACTTTTTTTCTCTACCAGACAATAATATAAAGAGAATAAGCAAAGTACGTGTACAGAGAAAAAAAAATAAGGTTAATCAAAGCTAGTGAGATACAAGGAGTCATATAATCATAGGAAGGGCTATTACATCGAGTGAGTTAGCAACCCTTTGAATAAGCTCATGTGCCATAGAGTTGGCAATTTGAGGAGTATGAACAGGGGTCATGACCATCAAATGATACAAATGTGGCAATCTTGAATGATAGTGTGGATAATCCAGTCTACATTTACTGATAGGCTAGATTATCTATAGATGTAGATTGTTTTTTTGTTTTTAAACCTTGTCCACTCTCCCCTTTGAGACTCTCTCTCTCTCCAGCTCCAATAAAAACCATCCCTTCATAGTATAAAACCATTATTTCCGATCCTTTAAGAATAGACATGGATAAACTAATTGATCAGACTGAACACTGAAGTCCTCTCCTAGAATGATCTAAACCTTACTCCAGCTAGTGATTCTACAAAAGAAAATCAAGAGTTAGCCTTAATAAGAAGAATAGTTACTACAAGACCTCTCAATAGAATCTCATTACATGCTTTCTTTAGAGCTGTATGGAGTTTCATCAAGAAGTTCCACATTGAGAATTTAGAGACTAATCTCTTCCTCTTTACCTTCCAATTCGCAAGTGACAAGAAAATAATTATGAACCAAGCTCCTTGGAACTTCAAAGGGCACCTCCTTTATTCTCAAGTCATGGCCTGCAGGCACCACCGACAAGATAAGCTTAAACACATCCATCTTCCATATATATGATTAACTAGAAACCATATGATGGAAAAAATGCTTTCAATATTGAATCAGCTCTAGGTACGTTTCTGGATGTGAATGTTGATCCACTATTTGGTTTGACTTGTATGAACTCCCTAAGAATGAAGGTTGAGATTGACATTACACAACCTCTAAAACAAGGATTCTAGTCTCCTAGAGATTTCAATATAGATTCTTGGGTGTCTTTTAAGTACGAATGGTTATCGGATTTTTGCTATGCCTGTGATAGAATTGGTCACTCAGAAAGGTTTTTTGTACCTTTCTACAAGCCATTCTCAAGAACCTACCTTTCCAATCCTTGGCTCAGAAATGAATCCCCTTGTTTAACCCTTTGTTATAAGCCCAACAAGGTCAAACATTAATCCCCAGGCATCCCATGAGAATCATTGATGAAGAAAATTATAATGACAACCCGTATCCTAATATTGTAATTGAAGAAAGAAAATTGAAGGAACACTCGGATCTTATTCTACCACTACACCTAAATTTTCCTAATGAGCTAAGTTGCGCTTTACATCCTAGTTCCACTCACATAACAACATGCATCACTAATAATAACTCTGATATAGTCAAAGTGGACAAAGCTAAAGCCTTACTAATAGAAGGAAACTTCCTTGATGAAGACAAATGATGTGAAGGAACGTGATAGGATCAGGTTGGTAGCTCCCTCTTGAAGCATCGTTAGAAAGATTCATCGCAATACCTACACAATAGATACCAAAAAGGGACCATTGCCCTCAAGAAATCATTTTAGACTTAAACTCACTTGCAAATTGGTTTAATTTCTAGCAAGAAGCAAACTCTAGGAAAGAATTTAGGGATCTTACCATTAGAAACTCTTTTTCACATATTCAGTTTAGGGTTATTCCATATTCCCTGCAGACTGCAGCAGCCGCTACTAGCAATGCTCTCCGAATCTAGGCATCGGGAAAACAAAGGATTGCGATAAACCCTTCCACTATTGAACATTGTGCTCAAGGTGCTGTTGACATTTGAGGCGTATCACCTACCAAAAGAGCCCCAATTAATTCGAGTGTTAATTCTTTCCCACAAAATCTGGTTCAATCAATTACTCAAGATAATCAAATCTCCTAATTAATGGTTACTCAACTTCTCTACAGCAATCTAGGTGAATCAACTCTGCAACAATTTACATTCCCATCCGTTTTGAATTCTAAGGCATGGTCTTCCCAATGGTTGAAGATACAAGAGACTCTTATGAGATTTAAGGCATTGTAGAATCAACAAAGGCATTTTGGGCCCTCCAGCTCTATATATTTGTCCCATTTTGCAATAGCAGCCCAAGGGAACGCTCAAGTCTACGCAACAATAGTTGACTCCCCTAATGAGGCTCGTAATGCATTTGCTCAGCTTTGGGCTCAAATAATAGTGAACACTTAAGGTTCTAGAGCCCAGACTCAAGTGGACCATTCAATCCCATGGGCTCTATCTCAAGTAGATGCCTAAACCCCACGAGCCCAGTGGAAACACAATCCTCCCTATAATGCAGGCAACCCCACCTTTAGAAAACCTAATGACATAAATTTCCTTCCCTTAATTACTTTCCAACCGGTCCAGTTTACTCCATCTAAGCCACCTTCATACCACGCATCTACTCCATTCAAGCAACTTGGGCCCACTATTAGATATATGGCAAAATACAAATCTACCAATCCAGATGGCTTTCAAGCTCATGTTGCTGACCTACATCCTACTGAAAGGACAATGGTTTTAATCCCCCTTTCAGATGTGAAGGTACCATTGAAAAGAACTGCATCCATGATGAAGATGCTCAACCCTCGAAGTGCAAAATTCATAAAATCTCTTCTAAGGCCGCCCAGTCAGCAGCATAGGACCATGAGACATGCAATGAAGAAAAAGATGATGCTCTCATGCTTATATCTTTCAATCCAAAGCCATCAGGAAAAGTTAAGAAATCTAAGCCACCAGCAAAATCCAAGCCATACACCAGCGCAACTCTAAAAAAATTCCAAATAAAGTTGAAGAGGCAGGCCCTCCAAGTTTCGCATGAAGTTCTTGATATGGAATTGCAGGGGATATGCTTGCCCCAAAGCAATTAGAAATTTAAAGGTCAATATTAGCAAATATAACTCCGATATTATTTTTTTCCCCATAAACCATGGTGTCTAATGTACACACATCTACTATTGTAAATAGGCTTGGTTTCCACCATTTTATACATTCTCCCGCCTTGAGAAAAAATGGAGGCCTTTTGTTAATTTGGTGACCAGGTGTTAATATCGAACCGATGCATGTTAAAACTAATGTTATATCTAATTTGGTTTACTCTAATCCACCTAATCATCCTTGATTAGCTACTTTTATTTATGCTCCAACTCAATGGAAATACAAAGTAAACTTTTGGTCTTTAATGGACTCAATTCATCGTTCCTTCCTAGGACCATGGCTTTGCATTGGTGATTTTAATGATCTCCTAAATCAAGCTGATAAATATGGAGGTTGGCCAGTAACTTCATTATCATTGGTGGCTTAAAAAATTTGATAGATATGCATGGTCTTCATGTAGGGGGCCAACTTTCACTTGGACCAATAACCGTCATGGTAGAGTAAGAATTAGAGAAAGATTGGATCGGAGAATTGCAAACACACAATAGTGCCTTTTATTCTCGGATGCCACCATTCAGTATCTTACATCCTTGGCATCAGATCACCATCCTTTATTGCTCAACACACACAAAATAGGGAAGAAAGCAACATCTTTTAAATTTGAGGAATTATGAACTCGAGAACCTCTAAGCAATTTCATAATCCAAGAAGCATGGAGTCAACAATTTATCAGGAATCCCACCTATATTTTCTGTAGCAAGATCAAAGAAACGAAAAAGGCACCCAAGTATTGGAATCAAGTTCACTTCGAGAAAATCCAAATCAACATTCAACAAATTGAGTTAGAGCTAAATCATCTTCAAAGCGTCACTCCTAATCAATGGAGCTTACAAACAGAGAGAGACCCCTCCAATTTAAACTCCAAGAACAACTGAAGCATGAAGAATTGCTATGGAGGCAAAAAAAAAAAAAAAAAATTGGCTCACTACTTCAGATTTGAACACTCGCTCCTATCATTTATCCACGAACATTTGATGACGACGTAATGGGATTGATTCTATTATGCTAAGTCCAAGTATCTGGACAATGGATCAAAACATTAATGAGTCTTCTTTTATTAATCATTTTAGATCCATTTACACCTCAATTAATCCGATTTTTTCGAAGAATCTCGAGAATCTTTTTGAGCAGCACATCTCAAAAGCAAATGATGATTTCCTAATAGCTTTTCCTATGGAGGAGGAAATCTTTGGAGCTCTCAAGCAAATCCCAAATCATAAAGCCTTGGGTCTTGATGGAATGACAACTCTTCTTCAATCACTACTGGCATATTATCAAGAAAGAAGTAATTGCAGTGGTCCAAAACTTCTTTAGAAGTGTGAAGCTTTTAAACTAGATGAATCATACCAACATCACTCTCATCCCAAAAATAACCAATCCATGTTCTCCACAAAAATTTCGACCAATAAGTCTGACAAATGTCATCTACAAAATCATCACAAAGTTCGTTGCCAACTGTCTCAAGAAAACTCTTTCAGAATTATCCCTTTTTCAAACAGCATTTGTACCAGGTTGGAACATGAAAGAAAATTATTACCCATGATATGTTTTATCATTTAAAGCATCACGAATGGAATTTTCTATTTGTTGTTTTGAAAGCTTTGAGGTTCTGCTCAACTTGGATCAATATTTTCAAGGAATGTATAACGATATCTTCTTTCTCTATTCTCATCAACGAATCTCTGAGAGGTTTTTTCAAAATTCAAAGGGGACTTAGACAAGATGACCTCATTTCACCATTCCTTTTCATCATGTGTATAGAGGTCCTCTAAAGACTACTGGCAAGATCAGAAGCCTCACAACAATTGGAACGTGTTAAAATTAGTTGTGATTGTCCCCCAATCTCTCACCTCTTCTTTGTAAATGACTTGATTATTTTTGAAAAATCAAAAGATAAATCTCTTCAGGCAATTAACATTTCCTTAGAAAAATATAAAGCTTGGTTAGGACAACAGATAAACCAAAGCAAGTCCTCCATTTACATTACTTAGAATACTAACAGTGCTACAAGAATGGTTGTCAGGGAGAACACCTCTTTCAAACCTTTGTAGTTTTGATTTTAGATTTTATATGGCGTCTTCGAAATGATCTAGTTCACAACCACTGTGAGCTTTCTATTAGTAAGGCGTCACAATAGTTGAATCCTTTATATTTACAGAATCTTCAGGCTTAGGAAACGAAGCAAAAGCAATCTAAAGCGGAGCTTGAATGGCAAAAACCTTCCCTTAATCAAATTTGTATATCTTTTGATGCTAGTATAAAAAATTCCTTTTCTGTGGCTATGGCTTTGAGTATAAATGTTGATAGAGAAAATTATTGAAATTTGGACAGAGGAAAACTTGGCTTATAAGATGGCAAAGTGCTTAAATGCCCCATCAACCATTCTAGAAGGAGATTCTCTTAATGTAATTACTTCCATCAATGGTGAAGAATCAAATTGGCAAATTTCTACCATTTTGAGAGATATTGCAAACTCTAATTTGAAAGCTTATAGAGACTAGAGCTTCAAAAAAATAGATTGATCTCAAATCGACTTGTGCATTCTATGGCACATTGGACTGCTACTAACTCTTTGTTTGGTAGCATACTATTTGCTCTTTTTCCTACTTGTATTTTGTATATTGATCATGGGAAGGATCCTTCCTAAACACTTTGTTGTTTTTATTTTACTGAATGCAAGCTTAATTAGAAAAAAAAAAAGATCAATGATTACTTTGCAAACCAACATAGAATCTCCTTCTAAATAAAGAAATGGAGCCTTGAGTGCGCAAGTTTCTTTGGTGGCCAGCAGCACAATCTAAAACTTCATCATATATGGGAGTTGTTTTTGGAATGCTTTTAGCCTTAGACAGGAGAGGATCACCCCTAGAGTTGTTGCATACATGATACACTTGCAATGAAAGTGAAATTTTCTCGGATAGAAGCATCAAAGTTTATTTCCATATGACCATAAGGACGGGGTGTCCAATTTGCATTTTGGGGTTTATTAAGATTTTGGGACCAGGCGAGAGAGTGTTTTTTGACAATGCGATTGATAAGATTTGAAATTTCAAGGGTTTAAAAGATGGCTTGCTCTTTGTTTGCTTTGTTTTGAAATATCCAAATTTGATCCACGGCTACATACTTGAAATGCCCATTAATAATACTATTTACAAAACTTCCATCCCATCGCATCCTCTATTGTTTAGAAGGAAAATGTCTAGCTTGCCCACTCATTTTAACATCTTATGTATTTTTTTTATTTATTTAATAATTAAAAAAATAATTATTAATGCAGTGATATTTTTTCATATTTTTTAAAAATATTAAAAAAAAATGATCGTGTGGAAATTATAAATAGAGGCGGTCATGCTAGTACCGCCTCTATTTAGAACTACTTTAAAAAGTGCTTTTGAAACTATCATTTGCTATTTCTTTTTGTAAATGTAGGAAATTATAATCCTCCTCCCGCCCCCCAATTGGGCCGAAAGCGTGCATGTTTGGTGAGACAGAGAATTAATGTGTAACATCGAGATTGTCAAAATGGGACTATTCTTGTACAGAGACCTAAACTAGCCCAAACTGGCTAATGACTTTCTGTTTTTGGAGAGCATATGAATAATGAAACTTCACAACATTTGCTTTGAAAACATTGAGGAAATCCCTTCACAATTTCCTTAGGTACGTACCAATAAAGTTTCCCAGGGCCAGGTGCATGTGCAGCATTTCAACAAAGAAGCATCCTAAAGTGAATTACGAAAGCCAAGTTGTTGGCTTTTCTTTTCTTTTTTTTTTCCTGTTGTGTTTGATAATTGAAAGAGACAAATGAACAAACATGCAGCGGACAAACTCGAAAAACCATTTATCATTATTCGTTGGATTATATTTTATATATATTTGAGAAATGGATGGAAGAAAGAAAGCCCGCAAAACGCGTGCTCCCAATTAAGGCACCACGTCTCGCATTCCACGTGTTACGTCTACATACAATGGTGGACGAACCGCGCAAGTGTAACAACGACTATAGTTACTAAAGTAAAAAGCGGCGAGTGGTGTCCGACTGTCCACTTTTTGACCAACTTGTACACCTTTTTAGACAAAATTAATAAAAATTATAAAATTATTTTTATTATAAAACAAATTTTATATATTATATACAAAAATTATGTAAATTTATTTTTATAAAAAAATATTTTTATGAATATTACATTTTTATAATATTGGAAGTTGTCATTTTATAAGTATAATTTTTTCTTCTTTTAAGATTGAGAAAAAAATATAAATGAGGTTTAAGGAAACCAACTGAGATTATAACTTAAATGAAGAAATTAATAAATTTTAGTAGTTTGGAACTTTGGAGGATATTTTTGCATACAAATAAAATGTTATTTTTGTAGAGAATGATATTTATAAATATAGAATATGCAAATATAATTATGTACTTATTTTAAATAAAAAATGTATAAATAAGATTTTCATAAAAATCTTAATTTTTTATAATAAATTTCATTTTTTTTTTTCAAAACGAATAGATAATTTTTACCTAACTTATAATTATATCTACTATTATTTTAGCCAATTTAAAGTGAAATGAAATTCAGTCGGAACAATTGCGGTAGAGAGAGAGTGTGTGTGTGTGTTTACCGAGTGTCAAAAATTCAAAATCAAAAGTCTTTTTTGCTTGCAACTGGGATGTTTCGGCCGAATTAATTAATTAGTCGACAACAAATTAATTATTAAATGTAAGCCTGTTCATTTCAGATTCGAATATTTAGAATTTGAATGATTAATTTCGTTGAATCTCTTTTTTTTTTTATCAAAATTTTTAAAAAATAAAAAAATTAAGAACTGAGCTGGATTATACCCAACCCGAATTAAAAGGCGTAATTAAATGTACGGAAACCCATATTGTATGTTAGCAATCCAAGTAAATCCATGTTAAATAGACACATAAGAAAAATAAAAGATTAATGATATTTATAGTTTAGGGCATATAAATTTTGAGTTATGCTATACAATCTTCCTCACCTCTATATATCATATTTTTTAATTTTTTTTTCTTTTATCAAATATTTGATATATAAATAATAAATAAAAATTTTAATTAATATAAGAAGAATAATTAACCTCAAAAATAAATTTTTTAAAAAATATTTAAAAATAAAAATAAAAAAATATTATATGTGAAGATTAGAGAAATTGTGTAGACTTTTTCATAAATTTTAATCATTTAAAAAAAGTATAAATTTAAGATTTATATATAAAATTTATTTTATTAATGATGTTTCCTACTTATTTTAAAGAAATTGTCAGGAATTCGTACACCTTAAAATTATCTCTGAATGATTCAAACTAAAAGTTAAAATATTTCTTTTATATATATGTTACAAATTTTCATTTATAATTATTTTATCAATGATATTTTTAATTAATTCTTGGATGATCATGTCATTATATTGATGTGATACACTATTTATTAAATTTAAAAATATTAATTTTTTAATAGAATATTCAAATATTAATTAATAATAGCATATTAATATTAAGTCTGGTTTATTTTAAAAATGAGATCAAAAATTTAAAATATATCTTAAATTTATCATTATATTTTTTTAATTTTTTTTAATTTTTATATTTTTTTAATTTTTATATAAATTAATATTTAAAAAATATTTTATAATAATATTTGTTTTTTTTAATTTTTATCTTATTTCCTCTCGTCTCTAAAAATTAATTAGGCTTTGAGTTTGAAAAGAAAACATGACATAATATTTTTCGTGAAAAACAAACATGGAAAGAAGGTCGGGTCGAGCACGTGAGTGAAAAGAAAAATAGTAGAACATCTTTAGAAAAAACAACACAGCAATAGAAATAGAGGTGGCGATTGGGGGGGCGGGGGGTGGAAGGTGGGGGGTTGTTCGTGTTCAACGTGCCATAAAAAAATAATAATAATAATAACTCCACCGCTTAAAGTTCGTGTCTGGATTGTGTGCCGCGCTTACGTGCGTGTTTGAATTTTGAAATACTTTGTTTCTTTCCCAGAGGCTATGGTGGGGCACACACCACCAAACCACCATCTTGATATATATGCGGACCCTCCTAATTAGTAATTCCCCATAATATATATAAAAGGCAATCTTCTCCAACTTTTGTCATACCATTTCCAAACACCCAGAGAGATTCAATTCAAATTTCAAACTATTTTTTTTCTTCTATCTATAGATCTCCATCTCAGCTCGATCGAGCTACCTCTCTCTTACTACGCTAAGATCGATCCATCTGATCTAAAGATGAGGAGGAATTGCAACTTGGAACTTGGCCTTCTTCCCTACTCAGCCTCGCTTCCTTCGAGTACTCATTCCCACGACCGACACCAGCCGTCCATGTAAGCAAGCTCTCTCTCTCTCTCTCTGCGTTTCTGATTAAATGATCAGGTATCAGCCGGAATGAATATTGGTGTGGAAAACCTATTTTCTGACTGTTGTTTTGTGTATTTAATAGAAGGATGGAAGAGAGAAGTGGAAACTCACAACAGAAACACCGAGAGCAGCAGCAACAACAACCGCTGACCATCTTCTACAATGGCAAGATTTGCGTTTCAGATGTTACAGAGTTTCGGGTAATTAATATATTAATGTTTTTTAGTCTCGATCTGCATGGTTTTCTTGAGATCATATACTTTGATCAGAATAGAATAGCTCATCTGAAGACCGTGTCGCCTGAGATTGTACAATCTCAGCCGAGTTATTGCATTTCTGCATTACTGATCATGTTCTTTTATTTCGTTTTAAATTTGTGACAAATGTCAGATTAAAATTGCACATTAATACCAAAAGTAATTTAGATAGGCTTTAATTAAGTGATCACAACCTCGACGGAATTGCATGCTAGCTTGGATTAATTGAGCCTCAGGCCGACAAGTTGTTAAAAGTCTGTGCAGTTTCACCAAACATCTCAAGAGTTAAAATATGCAAATCCACCTATATATTAATATGATGATCGACTTCAAAGTTCAAACCGTCTGTAATATATATATATATATATATATATATAGTTTGACTGCATATATAGTTTGACCAAACATCATTTTATGCATGTCTTAATCATGGGCATTTGCTAATTCAAAATTATTATGATATATTACAGGCTAGAGCCATTCTATTGCTTGCTACAAGAGAAATGGAGGAAAGATTGAAAGCTAATCCAACGTCTGGGTCGGAGTCCTCTTCACCAACGTCCCTTCAGTCTCCGCTATATACTCCTGCTGCTGGTCTTTCCATGAAGAGGTCATTACAACGGTTTCTCCAGAAGAGAAAGCATCGCAGCCAAGCAGCATCACCGTACAATCATTAGGCAAATAGATCAATTAATGGGCATATCCAATGTATTGGCCGAGAGATCAACACAAATTTATTTATAGTGATTCTACAAATCCTTGCTTATTTATGTTCGGGATTGAGATTTGTGAGACTTGTAAATTATTACTATTTGCTTATTTATATTGCTTTTATATACAACAGGGAATTTTTTTAATTAATCTTAATTTTAATTAATCCATACTAATTGAAGCTGGGATGTATGTATGCTATCATGATCAGGTTAAAAGGAAGACAAAATTACAAGCTAGATCTATTGAAAAATTAGAGCACAAAAAATTAAAGCCTAGATCAGAACTAAGGTTGTAACGTATTTTCTACTAAATTCCCTATTCAAGGAAATTACATAAGCCTCGATTGCATGCACGTACGAATTAGATACGTCTCATATGATCAAGGGAATGGGATAAAATTAAGGTCAATGGTAGGAAATAGGAATCTCGCTCCGATCCTGATTACTTTGCCCGCTTTTTTTATTTTTAGTTTCTTTTAAGCTAGTTTTATTTATTTATTTAATGATTTAGAAAGTGTTGTGTAATAATATTGTGATATTTTTTTTATAAAAACTATTTAAAGATATTAAAAAGAGATCATATAAAAAAAAAAACTAAAATTACAATAGCAGAAAAGGTATGCGGGATCCACCAGCGATCCCTAGTATTGCCCTAAAATTCGACCACTATATATATATAACAAGACTTCCATGTGATCAGGTGGGATGCTAATAATAGGAAGTACGCTTCTCATAACAAGGTCGTGCATGGGAGGCTGTGCGCAGTGAGGAATCAGAAATTTATTTTAGGGGCAAGTAAAATTATAATTATAATAAAATATTTTTTATTTTATTTCTATATAATTTTTTTTTACAATATAGAAGAATTTAATAATAAGATCTAAAATAATAATAAAATTATTTGATACAACTTATATATTAAAAAAATATATAATATGTTAAATATATCATTAAAATAACATAAATATACTTATAAATATATCAAACCACTATAAAAAATATGACCTTTTACATCAATTTTTTTTTATTACAAAAAGTGGCAAAAATTGCTGCATTTGAGCTAAGGTGACAGTTTTTTGGCACGACGGTGGTTGGATGCATCAGATTCATTATTTTAGCCCAAAATAACTCGTTGCAAAACGCCTGAAATCCGACGCAAAAAGTGATTCCAAAATTCATTAGATGAAGCCAATGGCCTTCACTTGCCGCCGCAAATACTAATATTTCCGTTACAATTGCATCATAAAATTTTGATGCATTCGATGTTTTCTGCTATTTACTGGAACTAACGTGGTCGCAAATGGCCTGTTTCGCAGAAAATAGTTAGTTGCAGCGAGTTCAACTCGCCGAAAGTAATAGCTGACAAAAATTAAAAAATATACTACTGAAACGAGTGATTGTTTCACTAGTATTCTGAACAATATGTTGAGTTTCAACCTATGTTTTGAATTTCGTTCCGTTCCGGCCGGAATGGCCGGAATTTTCCGTTCCGGTGCCTCAACCGGAACGGGATACCACCTTATTCCGTTCCGGTCCAAATTCCGGCCGTTTCGGTCAAATTCCGGCCATTCCGGTCAAATTCCGGCCATTCCGGCCGTTCCGGTACAAATTCCGGCCGTTCCGGTCCCTATTCCGGTTTAGATTATTTTTGTAATTTTTTTGTGTTTAAATGATATTTTTTTTTAATTTTAAATTTAGATGGTATTTAATTAATTTTAGAATATAAAATATATTTATATGCTTTGTAATTTTAAATACGTTTTTTTTTAAATATCATTATTTTTAATATTTTATCTATTTATTTATTTTTGTATTTCAACTCAAATTTGTATTTTTTCAACTTCCAATCATTTTATAAATTTTTAATTCTTCTAATATGTATACATATATATGATACACACTTACATATATATATGTTTTTATTCTATTAATGGTTAGTTTATATATATAAAAATATTTATTATAATATATAATTAATCTCGAAACGGAACACCGGAACGAAACGGAACCGAAATATTCCGTTCCAGTGCCTCAACCGGAACGGCCACCGGAACGGAATTCAAAACTTTGGTTTCAACTCTAATATTTTCGTAGTTGTAATCCATGTTAGCCAAAAGCTTAAATTAAGAAGCAAAAACAATAAAAAAAAAAAAACTATACAAAGTTAAACATGCAGAAAATAAAATACCCAAAATCAATTGATAGCTTTGTGAAATTATTCAAATCTACCTTTTTTTTTTAAAAAATAATTACTACTTATCAAAAAAAAAAATCAAATTTACTCCCTATATTTCTAAACTAATAATCATAAAAAAAAAAGTTTTACATTAAATTAAGATAAACATATTAATGATGTAGAATTTACATCGTAATTTATTTATTTCTTTATATAATTACCAAAGGTATTAAATGTAAAGGGGTTTAACATGCTAAATATATATGAAACACCACAAGAAATATAGACCTAAGCTTGGCTCAATTATCAACTAGGAGGCAAACCTTTCACAAAATTAATTCATGGTAGCATCCTAAACTAACATAAAGATCTTTCCATGCCTGGTTGAATTCATTGGAGTACAATTGCTTTTCACTCAACTCTATACTTGCCAAATTGATTGCTCTGGTCCACTTCACAAAAAAGATATTGCCTATAACTGCTTTTCTGCTAAAAGAGTTAAATATTAATAGATTTCAATAATATAATGAACCCAATTCAAGGCAATGTTTTTCTTGTAAAAACATAATCATAAATATCCAAGTAACTGTTTTTTGAAAGTTCCGAGCAAACTAAGCATAAAAATAGAAAGTAGAGTAACTAAACAAAGACGAAGAGTATTGTAACATAACACAGCACCACAATGGATAAGAAATAAGTCGGCAAAGAAAAAAAAACTTTGGCCAAGATGGTGGTGTAGAAAATGAAAAAAGAAACTTCCTACCAAAATAGCAAGCCAAGAGCTCAATAGAGGAACTAGCCATGTCAGGTTTGAGCATTGCCTCACAAGCACCATAGAGAGATTCTGATGCAGTGCGAGCAATCAAAAATCTTTAGCTAGTTCCTTGCACATAATTGACAGAACAGAAAATTCAGAATTACACTTAAAACACTTGTAGCAATCATAATTGGCACATGTAAAATAATCGTGGATTGCCCTAAGTTGTAAAGATTTTAGTGAGGTTCCAGCATGCCATCAAGTGCTTCCACAAGTCAATCATCAACACCCAAAATAAATTAATATAATAAATTTGATAAACAAATATAAAAAATTGAAATGATCTAAAAAACTCATGCATGCACATATGGAGTGATAGGAACAGAGAGAGAAAGCAAAACAGGGGCCATGAAAAGTTGAGAGAGATTGTTGGTTGTTTATAAAATAAATGAAGGAGAAGCATATATGAACAAAATGCAATTAAAAAAAAGGCAAATAAGTACATATACATGTATAGAGGTGCTTGAACATAATTAATTAAATGGGTATATGTGCTTGGTTTACAAAATGTTAAGAATCCTAATACCAACAATGGTCAAATATCTATAAATATCGGACATCTAAATAAACATATGATCAAAAATTAGAATAAGATGGCAGGAAATGAAGACCTGCTTTTCAATACACTGCCTTGCGGAGCAAAGAACAGATGGTATAATCTAATGCCATTATTTTCATGAATTTTTCTACTCTGTTTCGTATCAGTTGTGTAGTTTTTGTAAGAAGATTTTGTCATGGTCTTCCCTTGCTTTTCTTGAGTTTGAATTAAGTTCTTATCTATGTTTAAGCCTTTATTTTTATGTGTTAAACTAGCAGAGATAAAAATGTATTTGTAACATTTTCCTGAAGTTAATAGTCTAAGTAAACCATCAAAGATTTTATTTAAACTAGTAAGTTTAAACAATATCAATACACTAATAATTATTTCCTTAATTATTAAATAAAAAATTCAAAAAAAATAAATTGCATGAGATACTAAAAAAGAAATTAAATGCAAATAATATTGCGCATATATACGTACACTAATATTAAAATAGAAAAATAAACTTTAATAAAATATTTAAATTTAAAATGAAATATATGAAAGTAACTAATAAATATGTATGAATATGCATATAAATACATAATATTCTTTATACATAACATTACTCATATAAAAAATAAAAAATAAAAAATAAAAAAATAAAAACGAACATATTAGCATTATTCATAATATATATGATGTGAGTATTTCTGGGCGTTATAAAGTTTAAAAACGTGCCAAGAAAATTATCAAAACTAGGAAGACGATCATGCTGAATAGTCTGATCATGACAACATAATATATATATATATATATATATATATATATATATATATAGTGTCAGTATTTGTGGGCGTTAGAAAGTTTAAAAACGTTCCTGATTTGTTTGGAATCTATTTCAATATTATAAGAAAAATATAACCTTTCTACCCTTTTATAATTTCTTTATTACTTATTTTATTTTTTAATCTTTTCAAAAAATTTCTTTTACTTAATAATTAAGAAACTGATTATTAATAAAATTATATATTTTTAAATTTTTTTCTTAATGATTAAAGATGTTAAAATAATACTTCAAAAAATAATAAAAATATATAAATATTATAAATGGTAAACAAATAATAAAGGAGTTCATGTAAGAGTATCATTACCCATATTATAAATGCCTTCCCCGTCATTTCATTTGGGTCTTGAGAAAATCAGCACTCACAGATCATCCTCCACGTGAGCCAATTAATATATACAATACCGATCATGATCACCACTTCAATTTCATAGCTAGAATTTTTATTTTTATTTTTTTATTATTGTAATATGTTTTGAAAATATTATTGAAACTGTCATTTCACTCAAATTCGTATTTTATTACTCGTTAATTTTTCATTTATTAAACTTGCTTTAAAAAAAAAAAAATAATAATTAAGTCCGACTAATCATGCATAACCAAAAATTCCTACCAAAATGCACATGTACGACGAAACGAGGACAAAAACATAGAAAAATAAGTTAAAGGGATGAGATTCATGCTCTTTGGCCCTGTTTATCGACTTAGTAGAACTGATATTTTGTATATCATGTATGTGCCGTTGACAAGGCTGAAGTCAATCTCACCTCATAACTATTCTAATCTTATAGTTGGTCTCAAACCAATTAGTAGTTGGTCGCAGTGATATAAATAAGAAATTATATTTGTCTTAGGGTCTAATTTCGTGCACTCTCTTTAAAAAAAAAAAAGATAAATATGAAATTTATATAAAAAAAATTATTTTTTTAATAATAAATATACCTTTTTTTTTTTTTCCAAATGAATACACTGAATTTATACATTTTAAAATTATATCTAGCATTACTTTATCTACAAAAATTCCAGTGGAGTTTCAATAGTTAGATGATATGAAAATATAGAGGGGTGTACACCAGAATATACCAAATTTATAAATTTAAGAACCGATACAGATTAATTCATCACGAAAAATGAAACTTTCGATTTCTTCAATCTTGGCCCGGTCTGATTTTACCGTTATGCATGTGGCACTATATAAGTTTTCGATATTATAACTTTTTTTCAATACCAA
Source organism: Platycarya longipes (assembly GCA_036559045.1). Classification (NCBI taxonomy): domain Eukaryota; kingdom Viridiplantae; phylum Streptophyta; class Magnoliopsida; order Fagales; family Juglandaceae; genus Platycarya; species Platycarya longipes. The sequence continues at coordinate 19,817,306 of CM071797.1, forward strand.
ACTTAATTACTAAAAGCTTGTATTTATTTTTAACAATTACTAATTTATTAATGTTCAATTATACTACAATAGTATAAGTAATGTCTAACTTATTAGTGAGATTAATATATTTGAAAAATAAGATTACAATAGACACTAATTATATTAATTTTACAGTACTTATAATTTTACTTATATTTTTATTTATAAGACTCACTTTGTTAGTCTTCTTTTTAAATTCAATTTTTGATTTTAAATTTTCACAATTTCTAACATATTCACAACTGATATGTGATAAAGAAGTTCTTTGTAAGTTTTTCTTAAAAGCATTTGGAATTTTTCTTAATTTTATGTTATAACATTAATAAACTTGAATAATAAAAATATAAATTTATTTTATATTAATTAACAATTTAGCATATAACATATATTATAATATAAAAATTATATATATATATATATTATATAAAATGTTGAAATAGATATATACAAGTATGGTTCAGTATAAACCGAGCTTCAAAATATGAAAATCTATATTACACCGATTTAAGATCCGTTTAAATTTTTAAGGATAGGTAGTACACCAGACCGATTACAATCAAACTACAATTCAGTCCGATTTGATCCAACTATTTATTTTTTTAACTCTTAGAAATATATCCAAATTCCAATCAATTTCTAATTATGTCGTGTTCGCCTTATAATTGGCTCTATGGTGGGCCAAGTCTTAAAGAACCCTTGCAAGTTTCAGACAGGCCAATCACAAAATTAAGAGTTAAGAAGATCAAAAAAGAAATGCAAGAACTGATGCAATCCACTGATTATGTAATTAGTTGGTGGGATCAAATAGTGACCAATAGAAGGAGAAATCATGACTTATAGAAACATGGCATAAGTTGAAAGCTCTAATGAAGCGAAGATTTATTCCTAGCATTACCATAGAGACCTCTACCAAAAACTACAAAATCTTACACCTCTACCAAAAACTACAAAATCTTACACAAGGGTCTAGGAATGTAGATAATTATCATAAGGAGATGGAGCTGACTATAATTTGGATTGATGTAGAGGAGGATTGAGAGGCCACAATGACTAGATTTTTAAGTGGTTTGAATATGGATATAGTCAATATAGTTGAGTTGCAGCATTATGTGAAGGTTGAAGACATGGTGTACATGATTATAAAAGTGGAGAGGTAGTTAAAAAGAAAGGGGTAGCAAAATATACCTCAGTTTCTAACACTCATTGGAAATCAAAATAAGATAGAAATAATTGAGCTGTTATAAAGGGGAAGACCGAACCTCCTAAGGGGAAAGGTAAGGGAACTAGTAAAAACAAACCAACTATAGATCTTGCAACCTTTAAGATTAGAGATATTAAATGTTTCAAATGTTTGGGTTCATGGTATATTGCGTCTCAATGTTCAAACAAACGAGTGATGGTTATGCGTGACAATGAAGAGGTGATGACTGAGAGTGAGAATGATAGTGATGCGATGCCTGAGTTGGTAGATAGATGCTAGTGATGATAATGGAGTAGAATATTCCGTAGAAACTGAGTCTCTTGTTGCCAGGCGTGCTCTCAATATGCAAATTATGGTAGATGATATGAAGCAACAGAGAAAAAGTATATTTCATACTAGATACTATGTAGACAACAATATGTGTAATATGATTATAAATGTGAGAAGTTGCACCAATGTAGCCTTTACTAAAGCATCGTAAACCTTATAAGTTGTAATGGTTGAATGAATTTAGGGAGGTCAATGTCAATAATCAAGTTTTGGTGGCTTTCACCATTAGACTGTATAGGGATGAGGTGTTTTGTGATATAATTCATATGCATGCTAAGCATATTTTGTTGGGGAGGCTGTGGCAGTATAATAGGAGTGTGATTTATGACAGGTTTAAGAATAGGTACAACTTTATAAAGGATGGAAAAACAATCAAACTTATTCCTTTAATGAGAGAAAAGAAAAAAAAGAGTGAGACCGAAACCTCAAGAAAAAGAAAGAGTAAAAAAGAAAACAGAGAAGTGGCTGAGAATAAAGAAAAAAGAGTGGAGCCACGAGAGAAAAAAGAAAGAAGTTTATAAAGAGAAAGGAAAAATCAAAGTTGAGTTTTTATGCAAAAGTGAGTGAGGTTAAGAGGGTCTTCTTAACAGACCAGAATATGATCTTGCTTAAAGAATCTTATCTTAATCTTGATGATACTAGCCAATCTCTTTTCGGTTTGACTGTTTCTTTGTTGCAGGAGTTCAAGGATGTATTTCCAGAAGAGATACTGAGTGAATTGCCGACCATTAGAGGCATTGAGCATCAAATTGATTTCTTATTTGGAGCCGTTATTTCAAACCGACCAGCCTATAGAAGTAACCCGAACGAAACAAAGGAGTTTCAAAGGCAAGTTGAAGATTTGATGAGCAAAGGCTACGTGAGAGAGAGTATGAGCCCAATGTGCAGTACTAGTGCTACTAGTGCCAAAGTAGGATATAACTTAGAGGATGTGCATTAATTGTACAGTGGTCAACAATATTACGATAAAGTATAAGCATTCCATTCCTAAATTAGATGATATGCTTGATGAATTGCATATCTCATGCATTTTCAGTAAAATAGATTTTAAAAATGGATAGCATTAAATTAGATGAAAGATAGAGATGAATGGAAAACTTCTTTTAAGACTAAATATGGACTTTATGAATGGTTGGTTATGCCATTTGAACTTACAAATGCGCATAGTACTTTCATGAGTTTAATTAACCATATTTTATGTGCATTTATAGGCAAATTTGTAATTGTATACTTTGATGATATCCTAGTGTACAACAAGAACTTAAATGAATATATTAAGCATTTGAGATGTATGTTCGATGTGTTGAGAGTGGAAAAGGTCTATGCTAATTTTAAGAAATGTACCTTTTGTGTGGAAAAATTGTTTTTCTTGGTTAAGTTGTTGATACAAAAGGTATTGAGGTGGATAAAGAGAAAGTCAAGGCCATCAAGGAGTGGCCAACGCCTAAAAGCATCATTGAGGTAAGAAGGTTCCATAATTTAACTAGCTTTTATTGGCGTTTTGTTAAGGATTTTAGCACCATTGATGTACCACTCACTGAATAATTAAAAAGAATGTTGGATTTCATTGGAGGATTGATCAAGCAAATGCATTTGCTACTATTAAAGAAAGATTATGTTCTGCACCTGTGTTAGCATTGCCTGACTTCAACAAAGTTTTTTAGATTAAATGTGATGCCTCAAGAATAGAAATTAGAGCGTTTTGATGCAGTCTAAGCGACCCATAGCTTTCTTTAGTAAGAAGTTAAGTGGGGTGACCCTGAATTACCCCACTTATGAGAAGGAACTTTATATTTTTGTTCGTGCTCTAGAGACGTGGCAGCACTACCTTTGGCCTAAAGAGTTTGTAATCCACACCGATCATGAATCATTGAAGCATCTCAATGGTCAAAGTAAATTGAATAAAATACATGCTAGATGGATGGAATACATCGAGACTTTTCCTTATATCATCCATTACAAGTAAGGTAAGGAGAACATTATTGCTAATGCTTTATTTTGGAGATATGTACTTTTTACTTCTTTGAGTGCCAAATGCTTGGATTTTGAATATGTGAAAGACATGTATGCCAATGACGCAGATTTTTCTTATGTGTATATGGCATATGACAAAGTGGCGTCTGGTAAGTTTTACAAGCATGATACATATTTGTTTAAAGAAAACAAGTTGTGTGTGCCAAATTGTTGAATGCGTGAATTATTGGTGCTTGAGGCACATGGTGGGGATTAATGAGACACTTTGGTGCAAGAAAACTTTGAAAATTTTACATGAACGTTTCATTTGGCCTAGGATGAGAAGTGACGTCATTCAAGTATGTGGTAGGTGCATTACATGTAGAAAAACCAAATCTAAATTTTTACCTCATGGGTTGTATACACCTTTACTCATTCCTATTGAGCTATGGGTAGACATAACTATGGATTTTGTTTTGGGACTGCCTAGGATAAAACTGGGTAGAGATTATATTTTTGTGGTAGTGGACAGATTTAGTAAAATAACACATTTCATTCCACACCATAAAATAGATGATGCCACAAACATGACTGGTTTGTTTTCTAAAGAAATAGTGCGACTCCATGGTGTACCTAGGAGTATTGTTTTTAATAGGGATGTTAAATTCCTTAACTACTTTTGGAAGGTTTTGTGGAAAAAATTAGATATCAAACTTTTATTTTTCACCACTCGTCATCCATAAACTGACGAACAGACTGAAGTAGTTACCAAGACTTTAACTCAACTTTTATGCATTTTTATTCAAAAGAATTTGAAGATTTGGGAGGATTGTTTGCCATTTATAGAGTTTCCATATAATAAGAGTATGCATACTACTATTTCTTATTCTCCATTTGAAATTGTTTATGGTTTTAATCCGCTTCAAATTGCGTAGAAGAATAAAAAGTTTGATTCCCAAGCAAATAAGGGGCGAAAGCATGTCATCTTTGAACTAGGAGATTGGGTTTGGGTTGAACATTTCCAAATCCTTAAGAAAATTAATGATAATGCTTATAAAGTGGATCTTCTACGTGAGTAAAATGTCTCTGCTACTTTCAATATTTTTGATTTTTTTTTCCTTTGATGCAGGTGATGCTTCGAGGTTGAATCCTTTTGAGGAGAGGGAAATAATGGACACCATGGTGGGCTAGGTCTTAAAAAATCCTTGCAAGTTCCAAATAGGCCAATCATAAGGTCAAGAGCTAAGAAGATCAAGAAAGCAATACAAGAACTAGTACAATCCACTTGAGCCGAGTTTGCAAATTCATCAAGTAAGATCCTAACATTTAAGATGGGCTTGAAAGAAGAAGAATCAGCTTTAATCCATGTGATACAAGCTACAGAGAAGAACGACAAAGCCTAGTAGTTTAATGAAAACTTTTATTTCAATAAATATAGGGGTGTGGACCTATTTTTATATTTCTATGTGTGTAGGTATTTGGATCTATTTCATTCATTAATTTGACCTCTTTTATTAGTTATAGGAGTGTGGTTTAGAAGTTTTACGCTAAAAAGTGTTCAGTCCATATTTCTAAGTGATGTAAGTCTTATTAGGCCCTAGGGTTTCATTAGAGGCTATAAAAATACATGCCTCTTTATTTTTCTAGCAATTATGAATGTGAATAATATTTTTTTTTAAAGAGAATTTTTGTTAACTCTACTTATTATTGAATGAACTAAGAACTTATCAAAGGCTATAATATCAAACAACTTATTAAAATATATAATATTATAATATTATTTAGACTTTAAAATGACTAGTCCATTATAGACTACTTAGCTAAAAATTGATATTATAGCCAAAATAGGATAATTTTAACTCTAATTTAGATTTGGCAATGGCTAGATCATTGCTAATGCTCTAAACTAATATATTTTTTTTTAAGCAATCATATTCATTAAACTAAAAACATGATACATGAGGAGGGGTAGGGTTTTCGACAATCGCCTCAATACAACAAACAACAGTGCAAAAAAAAATAAAAAAAATGAAAAAAATGGAAAAAACAGATTTATTTGGGATCAATTTCTTGATCCCTACCCATGTCCTATCAGAGGACGTCATATTATAAAAAGATAGATTTAAAGTGTTCGTTAAAAAATGAACAATGAAGCTACCGTTGGAGGTAGTAGATCATTCGCTGGAAGCTGTGAGGGTAGTGGGTGCACTGTCACTTTTTGTCTGAAATAATAATATAGGATTATAGAAACTAATAAAATACAAAAGTAATAGGCATAGCCGAGTTGTAGGCAAGTGTCTCTCAAAGGTGCGTGGCTTAAAAAATGGCCCCAAACGGTGGTTGCGCATGACCAACATGCACGACGTGAGCCGCTCGTGCGGCCAACGTGTCGGCAAAATTAGAGTCTCGCTCTACGAAATTGTAGATTGATAGCTGGAGAGGTTATTGGAGCCGTGTGTGGTGGTTGGAGGTTGCTAGTTCTTAGTAGATTGGATGTCGATGCTAATGGATGAAAATAAAACGAAAATGAATGGAAATTAAAAACTGACCGAAAAACATAAGAAAATAAAAGGAAAGTGGACGAAATAAAGGGGAAGAAGTAGTTGAAGCAAAGGCTCAATCCACCTCTGCTCATTAAAGAGGAAATAATCAGAGAAGGGGGTCGGATATCGCCTAGGTTGATAGAAATGTGAGGGAGAGAGAGAAAGGAAGAAATTGGATTTCTGCTGTTACGTCGCAGTAAACCCGTAATTAAAAGTCATAAGGGTACGTTATCATTACCTAAATATTAGTCCACTAGTATTTGTTTAGACTGAGACGGCGCAGATTTGGTTTTGCTTGGACTTTTCGTATATATTTGACTAACAAAAGTTCAGAAATAGAGATGTATAATATGTCATATCTTAAACTCACATAATATATTATATATCTAGCTTAAAAATATAAAACAGATGGTCTGCTTCTTGTTTTCAGTGAGGTATAAACTCACATAACTTAATACTTAATAAAAAGTAGTTTTATAATTTAGCATATTATATCAAATTATGTAATTTTAAAAAAAATTATAAAAGTTTTTATGAAAAAAATATTAAAGTATTAATAATATGTCGAAACTTTCATAAAGAATAAGGTATCTCTATTATTTGTTAATAAAAAAAGAAATAAAGAAACAGAGATATTAAATAAACATTTTTTGTGGTTGATTTTATTGAAGCACGTTGTTTGTTTAGCAAAAAGTCAAAAGTGTATACCAAGTCTATCATGAGGCATATGACTCCGGCTTAAGTGCTCAAACCATAATCATAAATTGATGTAACGAAAAAAAAAAAAACACGTTTTGAATGCCTAAGGCAGGACTCGATTTAATGAGCGGAGAAGATTGATTGGAGGAGCAATATTAATTTACCATATTTTGTGGAGACTGTTTCAAGCATTTCACAAATATGAAAGATTTTTGGTCTAATATTATGGCTTGTATAGCTGACTGCTGAGACCTTTTTGGTTGTTTTGGCTTTTATTTGTTCCACATTCTCTACAGATCTTTTCAACCTCAAGTCGGCGAAATTTATTAGGCTTTCCCCTCAGGTTGTAGAGTATAGCAGAAGAAGGTCTAATTTGAGGAATTTCATGACATGTAGTTTAGAAAATGTACTCCACATTGGAGGAAAACAAAGGAAATAGGAAAATGCAGGAAAACGCAAAAACAGGAAAATGCAAGAAAATAAAGGACTCTACATTGAAGGACACCGCGAAGATATCGGTGGAGGCTGAGAGTCAGCCCCGCTGGACCCAATGAAACTCATAAGTTGGAACTCCCAATGGCTTGAAAATCCCCAAGGAGTGAGAGCTCTCCGTGATCTAGTACGAAAAGAACAATCCCAGCTTGTTTTTTTTGCAGGAAACAAAGTTGAATGCTACTTGCATGCAAGACCTTAAGTATATACTAGATTTCGAATGTTGTTTGGCAGTTGATAGTGTTGGAAGGAGCGGTGGCCTTGCGCTTATGTGGAAGCAAGACATTAAATGTAAGGCCCGCAGCTGCAGCCCACAGCCCAGGCCACTCCAGCGTTGCAAGCCCAGCCCAGCCCACCACAAAACGGCGCCGTTTCGCCCCAGGTATTAATTTCTCCGCCCTTCTCCTTTCTTCTTCTTTCTTTTCCTTTCTTTTCCTTTCTTCCCTTCGGCACCCGATAGTTCCAAGCCCCTGTTTTCCCTCGGTTTCCTTCCGATTTTCACTCAACCGTTTGCCACGTCCAGCGGTTGCATCAAATGGAGTTCCCTCCTCTCGCGGTTAGTTCACTTCACCGGTCTCTCTCTCTCTCTCTCTCTCTCTCTCTCTCCCTCTCTCTACGGGAATACCCCTGTTTTTGGGTTTTTCTCTGCCGCCGATCTCCTCTGTTGCGGCCACCCACTCATCTCCTCGGTAAGTTGATCTAAACCTCTCAATTTTTCTGAAATTTCATCTAGATTAAAGGGTACGGTTTGGGGGTTTTTAGCCACTGTTAATCTAGTGTTTTTCGTGGTTGGCAGCCGAACATTTGGGGAAGCAAGAATTCATCTTTTAAGCTTCGGTTTCTTGTGGATTGTTCTTCATTTTTAGGTAAGGTTCAAGACTCTTTGGATAGATTTCTGTTAAGGGAATTATCTAGCGTAAAATGTGGATGTACCGAACCAAAAATTTTTACATAAGGAAATCTGAGGGATGTAAATTTTTTAGTGATACTTTGGTTGTTGTTTTCCTTGTATCACTCCAGTTATTGATTGAGAATGTTTTAAGTTAATACATGCTAGTTGGGGTTGATGATTAATGGCTGGTTTTGTTGGAAAATTCTGGATCCTTGTGGCTGTTGTTTGGCTGGTTGGTTTTAATCTTTGTGGCTGTTGTTTGGCTGGTTGGTTTTAATCCTTGTGGCTGTTGCTTGGCTGGTTGGTTTTAATTGAGTAAAATGTTGTTTGGCTGGTTGGTTTTAATCCTTGTGGCTGTTGTTTGGCTGGTTGGTTTTAATTGAGTAAAATGTTGTTTGGCTGGTTGGTATTAATCGAGTAAAATGTTGTTTGGCTGGCTAGACCGATTGGTGGTGTTGAGGTCAATTATTTTGTTGCTAAATGATTTTTTTGGGTGACTGTCTCGTTGGGTCGTAAGCTGGAAAATTAGGAATATATGTTCATGTGAGCGTGGGATAACAACCCGGATTGTTGGGGCTGGTCAGCACGTTATGGGTGTCGTTTGACTTGATATTTGTAGCAAATTGTAACACTTTAAGCTAGTGTAGTTTGAAGAAAGGAGTGTTGCAAAATTTTCAGATTTGGAACTTTAGATTACCATTTTTATACTTATAGATTGGGTTTGCTGGCCGTTAATGTTAAGTTTTTTTTTTTTAAATAGGCGACGAGAATCTTAGAGATCGGATTCCAAATTTTGATAATTCGCTACAGGAGTCAGGTAAGCGGGGCTCCTATCCTAGATTTACATAAAAAAGAAAATTTGTTTGAGGTTGGTTTTTATAAAATGTGCATGTTCTGTTTTTGAAGAAAAATGTGAAAAACAACCTCAGTATACGTTTTGTGCATTCGCCCATGAAAATTTATATGATAGAGAAATTTCTCTTTTGACATGAAATGTGTAGACATGAGCAATATTTGACATATTTCTGAACTATGTATAAGAGCGAACATTAATTTTGATGCTATCTTGTGCATATAAAAAAAAAATATGTTTTGTTGTGTTTTTGGCTTGTATGGAAATGGATAAGAAAGTGAAAAACAATAGGCTTAATATGATATGTTTACGGAAAAACCTTTGGCATACTTATCTGTTTGTCTTTAATTCTGAATATGTTTCGGACATGATTATATGGATTCACGTGATATGGTTGGTACCTCCATGATACAATATGATAGGAGTGCAATCACTTTGGAAACAAAGTGATCCTTTTTATGTGTTACTTTCCTATGTGCACACTCGGGGCTCTGAGAACGAATGAGGGAAAGTCTCACAATATGATACTGCCTGGTTTGGCCACCGGGGATAGCACAACCCTACCACGGGGGTTAAACATGGTATATGTTTGAAAATGGATGAGATGTTACAGTTATTTTTGCCAAAGTGTTTTGAGTATAAAAAAGTTAGTTTTGGTGTATACTTTATGAAAAATAAAGGTTCGCTCAGCTTTTGGATGGTTCATAAGTTTTGGAATTGTTTACTTTGAATAAAAGTTTTTCCGTTACATGCTTAAGGATTTTTATTAAAAATGCTCATGATTTACATACTAGTATAGGTGTTTTGCTTACTGAGTTGTGGATGAACTCACTCCCTTATCTATATACATTTCAGATGAAGTGGAGGTCTCGCCTGAGGACCAAGGTTAATATATTGGGACCAGGATAGGCGGTCATGTTTGGGGTTGAAGTGAAGACAATATTTATTATTTTGTTGTTGCGTTATTTAGCATTTTTAGATTAAAGTGTTAGTAGGATATTTTGATGGGAAGTTTGTGGACCCTATATGATGGCATTATTTTATTTAATGTATGAACTTTATGGATGATTAGAATTTAATTGTTCTTTAAATTTGGAGATGAGGAATTATTTGTGGATTTGATCAGATATATTTTAGATAAAATTTGTAGATGGAAACAGGTCCAAGTCAAACAAGTTGATATTCAGGACGCCCCCTTACGGGTACGGGGTGTCACAGTTGGTATCAAAGCAAAAGGTTTAAGGTTCTGCCGACTTATGCAATGAAGTTTAGGAATTTGAGGTTTAGAATTCGCCAACTTTAGGAATTATTTGAGGTGTAGAATTTTATAGACTAGTGAGCTGATTTCGTATGGTTGGAGATTGAAGGAATAGGTTTATGAATTTCTTATAATTATACTTGTGGTGGATACCTTACTTTTGGGGAATTTGTATACCATTGTTGGACTACTATGACTACCCGTCGATATTTATATAGTTTCTTGTATGTGTGCTTGTAATAAACGATTTGTTTAATAGTTCAAGTCTTCTCAGGATGCCGCCTCGCCGTGAACGAAGTGTATCGGATTTGAACGCAGCCAGGAATGAAAGGGAAGCAAATCCAAGAGCTTCTGAAGTACTCCGGGCAGCAGCGCATCAATTGATAGACGATCTGGCACAAAATTCATCCGGCCGTCACCGCACCACAAGTGAAAGGGGTTGCACCGTGGAAGATTTCAACAAGCTGTGCCCCACATCTTTTGATGGGAGAGGCGACCCGATATTAGCTGAAGATTGGGTGCAGGACATTGAAGAGATATTTCGAGTCTTGCCTTGCACGGATGAACAAAAAGTGGCGTTTGCTACATTCAAGTTGACTGGGGAAGCGAAAAGGTGGTGGATCTCGGAAAGGACCATCAGGGAAGCTGAAAAGAATGAAATAAAAAGTTGGTCGCTGTTCAAGGAAGTTTTTCTGGAGCGTTTCTTCCCCATCTCAATGAAAGAGGATAAGGCGATGGAGTTTGCCACATTAGTCCAGGGGACGATGTCAGTACACCAATATGCAGCCAAGTTTACTGAGCTGGCACGCTTTGCAGCATATCTGATTCCTGATGAAGAGGAGAAGTGTCGCAAATTTGAACAAGGACTGAACGAGAAGCTGTATGAACGAGTGATGGGTTTCCAGTTGAAAAAGTTCACAGAGTTGGTGAATAAGGCCACTTTGTTTGAAGGATGCCTTCAGAGGAGCGCCACCTTACTTGATCAAAGGAAGAGGTCTACCCCATCTGGATATCATACAAGCAACAACCAAGGACAATGGAAGAAGAGAAATGAAGGGGGTAATTCAAGCAAGAGGCCAATTCAGAGTGATCAGCAGCCTTATCATTGTAGAACTTGTGACCGTGTTCACACGGGAAGGTGCCGGAAAGAGTTAGGCTTATGTTACCGGTGCGGCAAGTCGGGCCACTACCTCAGGGATTGCCCGCTTACTTTGGGCAGCAATAGATCTGCCCCACTACCACCCCCACCCAGGACTGGAGGGGCGCCACGAGGTAATACCCAACGCCCTACTGCACCTGCTCGGGTTTTCGCATTGACACCAGGAGAGGCTGAAGGCAGGGAGGATGTGATCACAGGTATTATTCCTTACTTTTCTTTTAGGAATGACTTAGTAATTATTGTGGATGTTAAATCAAAGGATACTTTGTATGTGATCACAGGCATTCTTTCTTTGTTTTCTAATCATGCCACTACACTGTTTGACTCTGGGGCAACACATTCCTTTATTTCTAAGAATTTTGCCAAATTCTGCTCATGGGAAGGTGAAAGGTTGGATTTTGACTTAGTGGTCTCAACTCCGACGGGGACTACAGTGTCTTGTCACAAAATTCTCCGCGGCTGTCCTATATCTATTGAAGAGAGATTGATGCCTGCTGAACTTATTATTTTTGACATGATTGGATTTGATGTAATCTTGGGTATGGACTGGTTGGCTTCATACCATGCCAGTATTGACTGTTTTAAAAAGGAGATAGTTTTCAAGCTTCCTGAAGGGGATGAAATTCGATTTGTGGGAACGAAAGTGCGATTATTCCCATCAATCATATCAGCAGTTCAGGTTGGGAAATTATTGCGAGATGGCTGTCAAGGATTTTTAGCTTGTGTAATAGATGCACCAAAAGAAGAGTTGAGCCTAGAAGAGATTCCTGTGGTGAGAGAGTATCCGGAAGTGTTTCCTGAAGATTTGTCTGGATTGCCACCTGACCGAGAAGTAGAATTCGCTATCGATCTTGTGCCAGGCACAGCACCTTTGTCCAAGGCTCCTCATAGAATGGCGCCATCGGAGCTCACCGAACTTAAAGAACAGTTACAAGATCTATTAGACAAGGGTTTTATCCGACCCAGTGTGTCCCCATGGGGTGCTCCAGTGTTATTTGTGAAGAAGAAAGATGGAACAATGAGAATGTGCATTGACTATAGAGAACTCAACCGAGTAACAATCAAGAATAAATATCCCTTACCCCGCATAGAAGACTTGTTCGATCAACTACAGGGTGCGCAAGTTTTCTCGAAGATTGACCTTCGATCAGGGTATCATCAATTGAAGATCAAGGCTGAAGATGTATCCAAAACTGCTTTCAGGACCAGATATGGCCACTATGAGTTTCTGGTCATGCCTTTTGGTTTGACTAATGCCCCAGCGGTATTCATGGATTTAATGAACAGAGTATTTCATGGATTCTTGGATAAATTTGTGGTTGTCTTTATTGACGACATCCTAATCTATTCTAAGAGCAAGAAGGAGCATGAGGAACACTTGAGACTAGTACTCGGGACACTTAAAGAAGAAAAGTTGTTTGCTAAACTGAAGAAGTTTTGGCTGAATGCAGTTACATTTCTGGGGCATGTTGTCTCAAAGGAGGGCATTTCAGTGGACCCCGGGAAAGTGGAAGCAGTAGTGAACTGGTCAGCACCGAAAAATGTACATGAGATCAGGAGCTTCTTGGGATTGGCGGGATACTATCGCCGATTCATTGAGGGTTTTTCCAAGATAGCAGTTCCCCTCACCGCACTCACAAGGAAGAACAAGAAGTTTGAGTGGACGGAAAAATGTGAAGGAAGCTTTCAGAATTTGAAACAGAGACTAGTGACCGCCCCAGTTTTAACAGTTCCCACTGCGAGAGGTGGGTTTGTGGTATATAGTGATGCTTCAAGACTGGGTTTAGGGTGTGTATTAATGCAACATGGGAAAGTTATAGCCTATGCTTCACGGCAACTAAAGACACATGAACAAAATTACCCCACACATGATTTGGAGTTAGCAGCAGTTGTGTTTGCACTTAAAATTTGGAGGCATTATTTATATGGGGAAAAGTGTGAAATCTACACAGATCACAAAAGCTTAAAGTATTTCTTCACCCAAAAAGAATTGAATATGAGGCAGAGAAGATGGCTCGAGCTAATAAAGGATTATGATTGTAATATCAATTATCACCCAGGCAAAGCGAACGTTGTAGTTGACGCCTTGAGTAGGAAATCAATGAGTTCAGCAGTAGCATCCCTTACTACTCAACACCAGCTACTAATGGACTTAGAAAGGGCTGGTATTGAGATCATCACCAATGATACAAGTGCTTTCGTGGCTAGTTTAATAGTGCAACCAGATTTGTTAGAGAGAATCAAAGCAGCTCAGAAAGTAGATTCAGCATTGATAAAGCTAGTGGAGGAAGTTAAGAACGGGGACAAAGCTGATTTTAGCATTTCTGAAGATGGAGTTCTGAAGTTTAGAGACAGATTGTGTGTACTTGCAGATGATACACTAAAGAAGATAATCCTTGAGGAGGCACACCGCTCTTTATACACAGTTCATCCAAGGAGTACCAAGATGTATCGAGATTTGAGAGAGTCTTTTTGGTGGTGGAACGGTATGAAGAGAGAAATTGCTAAGTTTGTAGAACAGTGCCTGACTTGTCAACAGGTGAAGGCAGAACATCAGAGACCAGCAGGGTTGTTACAGCTATTACAGATTCCGGAATGGAAGTGGGAGCATATATCCATGGATTTTGTGACAGGTTTACCAAGGGCTTTAAACGGACAAGATGCAATATGGGTAATCGTTGATCGCTTAACGAAGACTGCGCGTTTTGTGCCCATTAAAGTTTCTCATAAGTTGGAGAAACTAGCGGAGCTATACATACAAGAGATCGTGAGGTTACACGGGATACCAGTATCCATTGTATCAGATAGAGATCCTCATTTCACCTCTAGATTTTGGAGAAGTTTGCAAGAGGCAATGGGTACTAAGTTGAATTTTAGTACGGCTTATCACCCTCAGACAGATGGACAATCCGAAAGGACTATTCAGATTTTAGAAGACATGTTGAGGGCATGTGTAATGGACTTTAAAGGAACTTGGATAAGACATTTACCATTGGTGGAATTTGCTTATAATAACAGTTTCCAGACTAGTATTGGGATGGCACCGTATGAAGCATTGTATGGCAGAAGATGTAGGTCTCCATTATATTGGGACGAAGTTGGTGAAAGAAAAATCTTGGGGCCAGAGATCATTCAGAGGACCACAGAAAAGATCGACATTATTCGAGCCAGAATTAAAGCAGCTCAGGGCCGACAAAAGAGCTATGCCGATAACCGCCGCCGTCCACTAGAGTTTGAGGTGGGAAATGAAGTATTCTTGAAGATAGCACCAATGAAAGGGATTATGAGATTTGGAAGTAAGGGCAAGTTGAGCCCTAGATATATTTGGCCTTTTGAGATTCTTGAGCGGGTTGGACCATTGGCATATAAGTTAGCACTTCCTCCAAATCTGACGGGAGTGCATGATGTATTTCATGTATCCATGCTGAGGAAGTATATTCCCGATCCAACTCACATCATTCATTATGAGCCGCTACAGATTCAGGAAGATATGACATATATCGAAGAACCAGTGCGGATCTTAGAAAGGAAAGCACACAGATTGAGGAATCGTAGCATCCCCATGGTTAAGGTTTTGTGGAGTAATCATACAAGTAGTGAAGCTTCCTGGGAACTCGAGGAGGAAATGCGAGAGAAATACCCACACATCTTCAACGAGGATTATGAACTCTTGTAGCAAATTCCGAGGACGGAATTTATTTTTAGGAGGGGAGGATGTAAGGCCCGCAGCTGCAGCCCACAGCCCAGGCCACTCCAGCGTTGCAAGCCCAGCCCAGCCCACCACAAAACGGCGCCGTTTCGCCCCAGGTATTAATTTCTCCGCCCTTCTCCTTTCTTCTTCTTTCTTTTCCTTTCTTTTCCTTTCTTCCCTTCGGCACCCGATAGTTCCAAGCCCCTGTTTTCCCTCGGTTTCCTTCCGATTTTCACTCAACCGTTTGCCACGTCCAGCGGTTGCATCAAATGGAGTTCCCTCCTCTCGCGGTTAGTTCACTTCACCGGTCTCTCTCTCTCTCTCTCTCTCTCTCCCTCTCTCTACGGGAATACCCCTGTTTTTGGGTTTTTCTCTGCCGCCGATCTCCTCTGTTGCGGCCACCCACTCATCTCCTCGGTAAGTTGATCTAAACCTCTCAATTTTTCTGAAATTTCATCTAGATTAAAGGGTACGGTTTGGGGGTTTTTAGCCACTGTTAATCTAGTGTTTTTCGTGGTTGGCAGCCGAACATTTGGGGAAGCAAGAATTCATCTTTTAAGCTTCGGTTTCTTGTGGATTGTTCTTCATTTTTAGGTAAGGTTCAAGACTCTTTGGATAGATTTCTGTTAAGGGAATTATCTAGCGTAAAATGTGGATGTACCGAACCAAAAATTTTTACATAAGGAAATCTGAGGGATGTAAATTTTTTAGTGATACTTTGGTTGTTGTTTTCCTTGTATCACTCCAGTTATTGATTGAGAATGTTTTAAGTTAATACATGCTAGTTGGGGTTGATGATTAATGGCTGGTTTTGTTGGGAAATTCTGGATCCTTGTGGCTGTTGTTTGGCTGGTTGGTTTTAATCCTTATGGCTGTTGTTTGGCTGGTTGGTTTTAATCCTTGTGGCTGTTGTTTGGCTGGTTGGTTTTAATTGAGTAAAATGTTGTTTGGCTGGTTGGTATTAATCGAGTAAAATGTTGTTTGGCTGGCTAGACCGATTGGTGGTGTTGAGGTCAATTATTTTGTTGCTAAATGATTTTTTTGGGTGACTGTCTCGTTGGGTCGTAAGCTGGAAAATTAGGAATATATGTTCATGTGAGCGTGGGATAACAACCCGGATTGTTGGGGCTGGTCAGCACGTTATGGGTGTCGTTTGACTTGATATTTGTAGCAAATTGTAACGCTTTAAGCTAGTGTAGTTTGAAGAAAGGAGTGTTGCAAAATTTTTCAGATTTGGAACTTTAGATTACCATTTTTATACTTATAGATTGGGTTTGCTGGCCGTTAATGTTAAGTTCTTTTTTTTTAAATAGGCGACGAGAATCTTAGAGATCGGATTCCAAATTTTGATAATTCGCTACAGGAGTCAGGTAAGCGGGGCTCCTATCCTAGATTTACATAAAAAAGAAAATTTGTTTGAGGTTGGTTTTTATAAAATGTGCATGTTCTGTTTTTGAAGAAAAATGTGAAAAACAACCTCAGTATACGTTTTGTGCATTTACCCATGAAAATTTATATGATAGAGAAATTTCTCTTTTGACATGAAATGTGTAGACATGAGCAATATTTGACATATTTCTGAACTATGTATAAGAGCGAACATTAATTTTGATACTATCTTGTGCATATAAAAAAAAAATATGTTTTGTTGTGTTTTTGGCTTGTATGGAAATGGATAAGAAAGTGAAAAACAATGGGCTTAATATGATATGTTTACGGAAAAACCTTTGGCATACTTATCTGTTTGTCTTTAATTCTGAATATGTTTCGGACATGATTATATGGATTCACGTCATATGGTTGGTACCTCCATGATACAATATGATAGGAGTGCAATCACTTTGGAAACAAAGTGATCCTTTTTATGTGTTACTTTCCTATGTGCACACTCGGGACTCCGAGAACGAATGAGGGAAAATCTCGCAATATGATACTGCCTGGTTTGGCCACCGGGGATAGCACAACCCTACCACGGGGGTTAAACATGGTATATGTTTGAAAATGGATGAGATGTTACAGTTATTTTTGCCAAAGTGTTTTGAGTATAAAAAAGTTAGTTTTGGTGTATACTTTATGAAAAATAAAGGTTCGCTCAGCTTTTGGATGGTTCATAAGTTTTGGAATTGTTTACTTTGAATAAAAGTTTTTCCGTTACATGCTTAAGGATTTTTATTAAAAATGCTCATGATTTACATACTAGTATAGGTGTTTTGCTTACTGAGTTGTGGATGAACTCACCCCTTTATCTATATACATTTCAGATGAAGTGGAGGTCTCGCCTGAGGACCAAGGTTAATATATTGGGACCAGGATAGGCGGTCATGTTTGGGGTTGAAGTGAAGACAATATTTATTATTTTGTTGTTGCGTTATTTAGCATTTTTAGATTAAAGTGTTAGTAGGATATTTTGATGGGAAGTTTGTGGACCCTATATGATGGCATTATTTTATTTAATGTATGAACTTTATGGATGATTAGAATTTAATTGTTCTTTAAATTTGGAGATGAGGAATTATTTGTGGATTTGATCAGATATATTTTAGATAAAATTTGTAGATGGAAACAGGTCCAAGTCAAACAGGTTGATATTCAGGACGCCCCCTTACGGGTACGGGGTGTCACAGTTGTGATACCCCATATGAGAATGATAAGATAGGTGGTGTATGGGATCCCACATTGCTTGGGAAGGAGAAGTTCTAGCTCTTTATAAGGTTCCAATGGGGCTCCAATTGTATCATTGACTAGTCCTTTTGGAGTATAGGCCATGTGGTTTGGGCCTTCTATTGGGGCGTTACAAATGGTATCAGAGCCTATCCCAACCAGAAATGTGGGACTTGAGCCGTGCCACCTATAATAGACAGACCCAACGAGGACGTCGGGTATTTAAGGAGGGTAGATTGTGATACCCCATATGAGAATGATAAGATAGGTGGTGTATGGGATCCCACATTGCTTGGGAAGGAGAAGTTCTAGCTCTTTATAAGGTTCCAATGGGGCTCCAATTGTATCATTGACTAGTCCTTTTGGAGTATAGGCCATGTGGTTTGGGCCTTCTATTGGGGCGAGTAACCATACTAAATTACTCACAGTATCACATTACAGCTTCCATTCCATTCGAAGAAGGTGATCAACAATGGTTACTCACAGGCATATATGAACAACCAAAGGTGTCGAAAAGAATAGAAACAAGGGCACTTACGAGAGCCTCAGCTGAACATGGAAATACCCTCCCCTGGTTAGTTTTTGGGGATTTTAACGAAGTGGCTCATCAGGATGAAAAAATAAGGGGCAACGCCAAATCGGAAAGTCAACTGAATGCGTTATGTAATCTGATAGACAATTGTAGTCTAGGTGACTTGGGATTTGAGGGGTCCCCTTCACCTGGTGCAATGGACGAGAGGGGAATGCAACAATTAGCGAACGACTAGACCTTGCTCTGGCTACTGGGCAAGGGTGCCAGAAATTCCCATATGCAAAGGTGATAATACATGGGAAGGCAGCGCATTCAGACCACCTCCCTATCCTTATTCTCCTTGATGGAAATCATAGAGAAAAGCGGAAAAAATGCCCTTTCCGTTTTGAGACCATGTGGACACACTCTGAGGATTGCGAGAAAATCATAGGAAGGATATGGGGCAACCAAAACGAGGTCCGAGACATACAAGGGGTGGCATCGAAAATACTGGAATGTAGCAAAGACCTAGAGGTATGGAATCAAGACATCTACAACAATGTAAATCGCCGTATCAAAGCTGCTAGAGAGCAACTCCAAAAAGCCCAAGAAGCAAACCCCCTTAATAGAAATCTGCATAGGCAAAAGCAAGCCCGAAATGAACTCCAAACATGGCTGGAAAGGGAAGAGCTTATGTGGAGTCAGTGCTCCAAATCTCTTTGGCTCAAGAAGGGAGACCGCAACACCAAATTCTTCTATTTCAAAGCTTCCCAAAGGAGAAAGAAGAATTTTATTTCAGGAGTGGAAAACGAAATGGGAGCTTGGCAGACTCATGAGACAAGGGATGAGGTTATTACACGTTACTTCCAGAACCTGTTAACTTCCCCATCTCCCCCACCATGCCATGAAGAAAGACAACAATGCACCGAAGGTTTGGAAGGCAAAGTGACACACGACATGAATAAATGGTTAATCTGGGATTTTTCTGAACAGGAAGTAGTGCAAGCTCTCCACCAAATGCACCCCACAAAAGCCCTTAGTCTAGACGGAATGGCGCCCATTTTTTATCAAACTTACTGGAAGATCATAGGCAAATTGGTCACCACAGCAGTTCTAGATGCCTTGAATAATGGTACGTTTCCTACTTCAATAAATCACACTTTCATTACTTTGATCCCAAAGAAAAAGAAGCCTATGAAGGTTGCTGATTTTTGACCTATTAGTTTGTGTAATGTAATCTATAAACTTAGTGCAAAAGTTCTTGCTAAACAACTCAAGCACATCCTTCCTCATATTATCTCGGAATCACAAAGTGTCTTTGTCCCTGGCCGGCAAATTACTTATAATATCTTGGTGGCGCATGAATTGGTTCACTTCTTGAAGCAAAAAAGAAAGGGCTGGAAGGGCTTTATGGCTCTAAAATTGGATATGTCCAAGGCATATAATCAGGTCGATTGGCATTTTCTTGAAATGATCATGACAAAAATGGATTTCCACCCGAGATGGATCGCCACTGTAATGCATTGCGTTCAGACGGTATCATATTCCGTACTAATAAACGGGACACCAACCGGTTATATAAATGCTAGGCGTGACCTACGGTAGGGTGACCCTCTATCCCCCTACTTATTCCTTCTATGTACCGAAAGCTTGATCTCCCTACTCACTAAAGCAGATGCTAGTGGTAAGCTTGCATGTATAAAGATTTGCGAAGCAGCCCCTTGGCTAAACCACCTTCTGTTTGTCGAAGATAGCATCCTTTTTGGTAAGGCCTCAATTCAGCAATGTCGTGCCATACAGGACACTTTGAAGAGTATGAGAGATCATCTAGCCAATGTATCAGCAGGGAGAAGTCAGCTATCCTATTTAGCCGAAATGTAACTGACTAGGAACAGCAGGATATCTTGGAATTCTGGGGTGCTCAACGGACTAATCAATTTGACAAATACCTGGGTCTTCTGCCCATCATTGGGTGAGCAAAGAAGAAGGCTTTCTCCACTGTTAAGAGCAAGGTCTGGTCAATGTTATAAATGTGGAAAGAACAAATGCTATCACAGGGAGGGAAAGAAATCCTCCTTAAGGCAGTAGCTCTCTCAATCTCGACTCTCTCCATGAGTTGCTTCAAGCTACCAATCTTTTTGTGCCATGAACTAGTGCAACTTATGGTAAGATTTTGGTGGGGACAAAGAGGTGAGGAACGGAAAATTCACTGGATCAGTTGGGACCGGATGTGTCATCCAAAGGCTATGGGGGCTTTGGGGTTCAAATGCCTACGTGATTTTAATTTATCCCTCTTGGCTAAACAGAGCAGGAGGATAATGATGGAAGAAAAGTCGTTGCATCACTGGATCTTCAAGGCAAGGTATTTAAATCGGAGCCACTTATTCCAGGCTAATCTAGGGACACACCCATCATACGCCTGGAGGGGGATTTGGGAAGCTACAAAACTCCTGAAGGAAGGATGTGTGTGGTAGATTGGCAATGGGAGTTCCGTGAACATCCGGGAGGATGGTGGGATGCTTGGCTAACAATGTGGGGACTCCTAACAGTCAACCAACTCGGGTATCCTAGCTCATAAACTCAGACACCAGATGGTGGGATTTGCCTCAGCTCCAAATCGTCTTCCCTCCAAATATTGAAGCAGCCATCATCAAAATAAGACTTAGCTCTCGACTAACAGCGGACAGGCTCATTTGAAGCAATTCACAAGACGAAAAATTCAGTGTTAAATCAGCCTATAAGTTGCTCATACAAACACAACTACAACAGGGTGAAAGCTCAGAAGCCACAACTAGAGGGGAGTCTGGAAAGGCCTTTGGCGCCTACACATTCCTCATCGGGCCAAAATTTTCCTTTGGCGTGCCTGCACAGAGGCACTCCCCACTCACAACAATTTAAAGGTTCGTCGTGTCACGGACAATGATCTATGCCCGATGTGCAGGATGTACGTAGAAGACGCAGCCCATGCATGCATCTCCTGCCTGCCTTCCAAACAACGTGGTCAAAGTTACCGGAACACATAGTTAGTTGTTGAAAATAGCCACTCAGGGGTGTTGAAAGTACTCGATCAAGTGTTTAACAAAAGCTCCCAGGGAGAGGCAGAACTAGTCACCATGGCTATGTGGGGTTTTTGGTATAGAAGAAACAGGAGCATTCACGAAAGCTCATACCCAACCCCTCTCCAAAGTCTCGACGATGCATGGTCTCTACTCAAAACACATCAAGCACACTCCAAGAAACAACAAGCTCCAAAAGGGTTTGGGTTGTGGGAAAAACCTTACCAAGGAACTTTGAAACTAAATGTCAACGGAGCACTTTTCCATGACCAGTGTTAAGCCGGGGTGGGAACAATCTTACGTGACCACTTAGGAAACGTGATAATGGTAGCGAGTGTGAAAGAGGCAAAAGTTAGGGACCCCCTACAAATCGAGATCTTGGCCGTCCTTAAAGACCTCCAGCTGACCTGCATCCCCCTTGGCATTGAGAAGTTAGTAGTGGAGAGTGACTCGCTCCTCATGGTAAGGCTTCTAAATGAGGAAACGGATCCCAGGTCTATCATGGGCAACATTGCAAATGAGATCAAAGTACTAAGATCTCACTTTAGGAGCTGTGAGTGTACTCACTCTAGACAAATGGATAACGTAGCAACTCACCGTCTAGCTAGATATGCATGGAATGTTCAATATGTTACAGCTAGTTGGTTAGATTCATGCCTAGATTTTATTAAAAAAAAAAATTGTATGAGCTGACTACCATTTGTAATTTTCCATTCACTTTATGGAATGAAATGAGCATTTTGCTATAAAAAAATAAAATAAAATAAAATAAAGTTTAGAAAATGTACTCTCCAATCAACTTGAGTCCAATGAAATAGAGAAATACGCATCAAATAATACTTATAACATGAATTTAAGAGTTTGGAGCAATATTAAATTAATAATAAATCATTTAAAAGTTATATAATGTGTCTATCTTTCTCTTATTTGTGACGGGTGTCGGTGGCCTCGATCTTAATGTTTTATTAATATATCAAATTATTCAAATCTATCGTCACTCAAAATAGATGAAATCCGGTGGAATTATGAATAGAATAGCATTAAAAAAAAATGTTTTGATGGATTATATGGAAAAAACCTCCTTTGCTGCCTCTAACCAAATTATAACTTTGTAACCAGCGGCGGAATTAGGATTTTGCTTTAGGGAGTTAAATAAAATATTTTTTATTCTATTTTTATAATTTGTAGTACTTTGAAAAAATGAAAACAGAAGATAAAAATATCTACAAGTAGAATTATAGGCTAAAGATAATTTAATATCTTTTTTTATTTTTATCTGTAGTAAAAACGTGTCATCATATTATTATATTATTTTATTTTATATGATATATATATTTTTAGAGAGGACCAATACAAGTTGATATTAATATTATCCTATTAAATTATAAAAAATTAATATATATATTTTCAAAATAAATATGTATTATATATGATTAATATGTATTAAATTATTAAAAAATAAATCAATCCTACTTAGGGTAGGCCGCAGGGGCCGGGGCGCTACCCCTTAATAGCTCTACCATTTTCTGTAAGAAAAAACAATAGAATATTGTGTGTAAAGAGCTTCAAAAATATTTTACCTAAATATGAGTTTGAATTTTGGAAAAAGACACTATTTAGATATAATCACACAAAGAATAATAAATGTTAAACGGTTAAGTGTGTTTATCTCTCACTTAAAACTAGTTTTATTATTTATAACTCATTTTAACTCTATTATTTATAACTTTTATCTCAGCTCTAAATTCAAACGGACTATAAGTGTGTTTATCTCTCACTTAAATCCAGACTCGGATAAATAAAAAAGATAGCTAAATCTGATTCTCACTGACACCATGGCATTTGCCAATTGCCATTTATTTCATGCTAAGGTACATTGCGAAAAAAAGAAGAAGGTTAAGGTACATTAATCTGGGCTGGGCTTGGCCCAAGTATTATTTTGGAGCCGGAACTCCAAATCAGACGACAATGATTTATCCAACAAGCGGATCAATCCAAAATATATATATATATATATATTTATATATATATATATCTGATTTATTTAGGTTAATTTAAAGAGAAAAAGATAAGCCAACGAATTTTTGTACACGTATTTTTAACGAATTTTTTAAATTATTTTTAACTTAATAATTAAGAAAGTATTTCCTAACAAGTTTGTAAATTTTTAAATGGTTAAAATGATTTTAAAAAATACTTAAAAAATTACGCTGGAATAGCATAACTATAGTGTAAATATCATGATCTAGGCCATCCAAAAGCTAATTCATTAAATGGACTGAAATAGAGTGCAGTATTTGGTGGCTAGCTTTTCTGATCACAGCCCTATTATGCTTGCTTGTAAAGGGCTATGCTAATATTTTAGAAAAAGAGTGGAGGATTAGAGGAAAAGAGGGGGTGATTTTTCAAGAGATTCAGGAGACCCTTACTTCGTAAAGCCATTTCTAGATGGAGTAAGAATAGGGAGATTGCTTTCGACTATCTTTAAAAGCCAATTTTACAGTCACCCAATCCCCAAGTGCCATGTAGGCACTCTTCAAAATGATGTCTTGAACCTACATACACCTGATTTGGCAATGGGATATAATATACATAGCATTTTCAATAGGGGAGTGATTTCATGTAAATTTATACATGCTAAATTTGAGCCAATATCCATCATAGCTTTTAAGTCTAAACTTTGTTAAATGTTACTTCTATGCATCTGGTTAATTTTAGCCATAACCATTGATTTTGTTCTTGTTTCTTATGCTAGTAAGCTTCAACTCCACGTAAACATTCTTCTAATCATTTTGTCTATTTGTATCTTATAAATGATATCAAGTTGCGTGAATAATGAGTACATCAAGAGATAATGTTGAGATTTTGGCAACACTTTTAATTGTAGCGCCGATGAAGTTGAGATAATTGAAGAGAATTGTGAGATTGAACTTGACAAAAAAATGCTCGAGGAAGGCCATACAATGTCATCTTCATATGTGGAGCTGTATGTAGGGCCAGAGTTTGATAACGTAGAGGATGCACTTAATTGATATAAAACCTTCTCCAGATGAACTGATTTTTGCATTCAAACAAATCATACGCAGTTCTCAGGCACAGATAAGTCATTAACTAGTGTCGATTATGCGTGTTCGAGAGAAGAGTTTCATCTATATAATTTTGAAGGGAAAAAGAGAGAAAAACTCGAGGCTCTGAAAACAAAGTGCAGGTGTAAGGCGATGATATCAGTAAAGAAGAATGAAGGCCAATGGGTTGTGTCTAAGTTCGTATTGCATCATAATCATGAGTTGTTGACACCTCGAAATACGACTTTACTTCATGGGCATAGACGGGTGACACTGGCTTAAAAAACTTTGATAGACACGCTAAGTAAGTCGGTAATACCAACACGAAAAATAATTTTTGTCTTGAGTAAAAAGCATGGTGGTGATTACAATATTGGTTTCATTCCTAAGGACATTCAGGATTATTTGAGCAGTCAAATGAAGTGAGTCTTTTAAGAGGGAGACACACAAAAGTTATATGAGTACTCCTTCAAAAGGGGACGTAATCATCCAGGCTTAGTATACTTGATACAAGTTGATGCAAATGGGTTGATGGAAAATTACTTTTGGGCAGATGGTAGATCACGAGCTGCCTATCAATGTTTTGGGGATGTTATGTTTGACGCTATGCACCTAACAAATCGATACAAGATGCCTTTTGTCCCATTCACTGGACTTAACCATCATCATCAATTTGTGATGTTTGGATGTGCATTGTTGATAAACAAAACAGCTGAGTCTTACACATGGTTATTGAAAACTTGGTTAGAAGCAATGTTTAGTCGTGCTTTCCTACAATAATAACTGATGATGACAAGTCAAATGGCTAAGGTCATCCAAATAATATTGTCCAATACAACTCATAAATTATGCTTAAGGCATCTCTTACAAAAGTTCATAAACATATAGCTCATGTTTACCACAAATATCCACATTTAAATTTGATTTTAACCACTGTATTCATGACACACTGACTATTGAGAAGTTTGAGTTGGAGTGGACTAAAATATTATCGATGTACAAGTTGGAAAAAAAAAAGTTAGTTGCAAACTATTTACGTAAAGAGGAAAAAGGGGTATCCATTTACTTGAAATCAACATTTTGAGCCCGAAATGTCCACAACTAAGCGAAGTGAGAGTATGAACAAGTTTTGTAAAGACTATGTTCAATCAAGTACGATGATAAGTGACTTCGTTCATCAATATGAAAAAGCTCTAAATGCCCATTATCTAAATGAGAAAGAGAAAGACATGAGGACAAAAATATCAAGGCCAATTATGAAAACTTCTTAAAGTATTGAAGCGGAAGTGGCCAAGAAGAGCTAACCGAAAGTCAAAAGTTCAACGCACACAAAACACATGAGGAAGATGGACGAAAAATCTATTTGGTGACCAATCTTGGGAGAGAAAAATGGGCATATAAAGTAACACTTTCCATGAAAAAAGATATTGTGTCTTGCATATGTCTTGATTTTGAATATATGGGATTTCTATGTCGGCACATCCTACAACTTTCAACTAGAAAAAATTGTTTGGACCTTGTAAAACAATCATATGTGCTGGAGAGGTGGATGAGCAATGCAAGAAAGAGCATGGTACATGGGATATGCGTCTATAAAGAGCCATTGGAGACAATCCCAACTACATTTGATAAGAAACATCGTTTAATGAGACAGTTTTATCTTGTTGCAGATATAGGATCACTATCATTAAAAGATATAAGCATGTTTCACGGGAAGTATAGAATATTCATCAAGAGCTTCTCTTGATGAATGATGATGATGATGAAAGTGGTAACATAGAGGGACATGCAGTTCGGAGCCAATTACTCTCAAACTTCTCATTGCAAGATCTCCCAATCATTGTTGGTAAAGGAAGGTCCAAAATATCATGTCAAAAGAATTCAAAAGAAAATATGCTAACAAATAAGTGACGATGCAACATTCATAAATAAGAAGGACATGTTAGAAAGAAATGTCCACCACTTAGGTACTTGCAATGATTTCATTATGTTTCTAATCATGTCATATGTCTATTGTGTGAAGCTTCTAACTTAATGAATTTTTTTTTTATAGTAGAATGGCAAACCAAGTTCAACTACATTACCTGTAGATCCGACCATTATGTCAACATCATTTGGTATATATGAATATTAATCTTATCTTACTCATTTGTTATATTCAATTCTTTCTTGGTTTATAGGATTAAGCAATTCCTAACAATGTTACAAGAAAATTTCACATATGGAACACCGTGAAATTTTAACTTCTTAGAAGATAATTAATTATTAGACAACTGATGGAGTGGACATATGTTAAATTTGTTGTTTTCTTAGTCTGTGATTTTTTGTAGACATGATATTTTATAGCCATTATACTTTTGTAAAAAAATTTATTTTGTAGCCATGATACTTTTCTGGCTGTAATTATGAAGCTAGTTGCTTGTAAGTTGGCTGTATGTTTGTTATTATGTAGAATTAAAGTGTTTGTAATACAAAATGGTTCTAGGGAGTTTAAAGTTGCAGAGAATAGAATTTAGTTTGCTCTTCTATGCTTTCATGTTGCTGGGGGCTACAACTCTACAAAATGGCTCTAATGGGATAAACTCTTCAAATATAAACACATAGCCAACTACATAAGCCAAGTAAGAAACAAATACAACTTGGCCCTATAAGCCAACTACATAGCAAATAGTCTTTTTAAAAAATGATCTAAAACATAAATACAACTTGTCCCATAAGCTGGCTCTAAGCCAACTACATTTGAATGTAGCATTAAACGATTTACATAGCATGAAGGCTCGTTAGATTTTAAAGTAAGAAATAACGCAAATAGAATCCAAGGTGTAACCAAGACACATTTGTATTTCTTCTTCATCGATTGTGATTTTACGTCTTCAGTTCTTGCACGTTCAGTTGTTCCAAGGTTCATTTACAACAATCCGTTGTTCCATTTCAAGGTCAACACATTGAAAAAAGCCACACTATTTTTTATCCTTATGATTTGAACAATTGAAAAATTGCCGGCCAAAATTTTTTGGGTCACTCGATGTCCGCATTTTAGAGGGAATGCTGCAATAACATATTGGTCTTCGTTTCAATATCACACTATCTCCTACCCTCATAGACCATAAGCTAGATATGGTATCTCCTCCACTATTTTGTATATTGTTGCAAAAAAAGAAAGAAAAATGGAATAAAAAAAATATAACAATGCAAGGCAGAATATGATTGGAAACCAACTACTAACTTACTGAGTTTTAACTTTGCTTCTAATCTTTTTTATTTATTTATTTATATGTAACTGTAAGTAAGAAGAAACGAAAAATTTGCATCTAATCTTGGGGGAACTAGATACTGAAATGCAACTAATATCTAATGATGAGCGGTTGAAGTAATTAATGGATATGCACAAATTTATTTTTTTTTATAAGTAGAATATATGCACAATTATAAATATTATCTCATTTAAGTGATTGTTTTTTAAAGAAGAGTTAGGGTCTTATGTCTAATAGTGGCTCATATCCTAATTTTATTAATAAACATTCACTTATGACGGGAAAATACCATGATAACAACATTACACTTGAGGATTGCAAGATAAGAACATAAAAAATACCCAAACCCAATTGTTCAAAAATACTTAGTCTTTAAAGCCAATATTGAAAACAACAAACAACAAGAAAAATGATCTAAACAAAGCCTAGTCCAAAAAATAAAACAAAGAAAGAACCTACGACACCCTCAAAGAGGGGGAAACCAAAGTACTCCATGCGAATCGATCCTCTTAGCACATGAGCCACTTGAAGCAAGTTGTTATAACTTGAGTTCACACCTGAAGCACCGTCCTTGGCCAACCAACCTGCTACCTTGTTACCTTCCCTATAAATATATGTTGGATTGAGGAAGTGAAGGATTCCAACAAATCAACTCTATCTTCCCAAAAATCTTCAAAGTACCATATCCAGTACCATCTTCTATTCCACCGAGAAATAACCACCATAGAGTCAAGTTATATAAGGACATGAGTGATATTCAGCATTTTACACAACTTCAGAATCCGAACGAGCGTAAGGAGTTCCGCTTTATTATTGGTACATTTGCCCATATGGGTGGCAAAAGCTTAAACTACGTCACCTTTATTAATCTCGCCAACCCCACACTAACCTGGATTACCCATACTATTTTCATCAGTATTCAATTTGAATCAGCAACTGGAGGTTTCCACCAGTGTACTACCATGCAACTCTTTGCCTTGGGATTAATCGGTTGAAGTTGCAAACTATGGAGGATATTTAAATCCAGCTGTGAGAGCTTTTTAATATTTGAATTTTCATTACCTAGGAAACTAATTCAATGAAAAATAGAATGACGTATCTCACTGAAGGATTTTGAAATACCTTCCATGTGAGTAAGGCACATTCATCTCCAAAGTCTCAAGTAATGAGAGTAGGGAGAATGCTAATAGTTAAACCCAACTGAGAAGAAGACATAGCTCAGCGAAACCAAGCTGAGGCTATATCTTTCCAATTCCTACCAATTGGAATACCAAAAAGGGAGCCGAAGAAATTCCAAATTTGGTAAGCAAATTCACATTCAAAGAGAACATGATTCTAATCCTCATAGTTTCCATTAACGCAGCAATCACATTTCAAAACTGTGGTCCTCAAGGTCATATCCCAATCCTTCCACTTGGTAATAGACATTTTTAAAGGAAGACTTTTGTGCCACATCCACGGGTGCCAATCAATATAGGAGCCTCTAATTTGAATAGAATCCTAGGCATCTTTAGATGTAAGAATCCCTGAATCATTATTGGTCCATACCAACATATCTAGGCCTAGCCTAGCATTAGCTAAGTCAACCAAAATATTATCAATCTGCTCATGGCCAACAAGTTGTTCAATGAGGTCCACATCCCAACTATTAGATAATTTGCAATCTTTAATTTTGAAAAAGGGTGAACCCACTAATTGAATGTCATTAACTAGTGGGCCACTATCTCGCCATTTATCGTACCAAAAGAGACATTGCCTTCTTTAATATTCCATTTAGAATTTTTCAAGAGAATAGGATAACAACTGACAATCATTCTCCAAAATCTCATACCTTTAGTAGGATCAATCAATAGCCACAATTTAGAGTCTACATACTTGTCTTTGAAAAACTTAGCCCATAAGGAGTTACCTTGAATTAGATTCCAAGCAAACCTCATGTGGGGAGCTTTTTGCATATCATCAAGATGTCTCAAACCAAGACTTCCTTTATCAATCGGTCTACATATATTCTTCCATGCCACCTATTTTTTCGTGTCTTTGCCATTCGTCTCACCCCAGAAAAAGGAGCTCAATAGTTGGTACATTATACTTCGATGGTGGATTGTGGAACTTATAAGACAACAAGTAAAGAGCCATACTAGATAAAACATGCTTGCCTAATATAAGTCTTCCTCTTGTAGAGAGGAGTATCATCTTCCATCCACTGATTTTATTTTTCACTTTAGTTATCATCTCCTTCAGGTAGTGGTGTTTGAGACAACCTTGAATAATTGGCACTCTCAAATATTTGAAAGGGAATGAACCCTCCGTGAAACCTGTATTCCTGGAGAAGAGCCCTCTTGTGTGGCAAGTTGATTCTTTTATAGCAATATATAGCCATTTTCTCCTTGTTAGTGCATCGTCCTGACCATTTTTTATACTGGCATTAAATACAGCTAAGTTCTCGAATAGATCTCTGGCTACCATTGTGAAATTAATCACATCATCAGCATACAGTAATTGGAAAATGATGGTAGTACCTCGAGCTTAATATAATTGACCAAACCTTTTTTCTTCCACACTTAATTTAATCATTCTAGAAAGAAACTCTTGCTGGATAATAAAAAGATATGATGACAAGGGATCACCTTATCACAATCCTTTACTACTCGAAAAAAAAAATCCTTTTATAGTACCATTCCCCATAACTAAATACCAAGGACTAAAGACACAAAAATGGATTAGATCACAAAATAAAAAAGAGAAGCCGAAGCTTTGAAGTACCTCAATCAAGAATTTTCAGTCCACCCTATCATAGGCTTTAGCCATATCCACTTTTAACATAATATTTCCGCCATGGCTTTTTTTATTAATGGAGTGCACCATTTCTTGGGTGAGAAGAATATTTTCAAAGATACTTCTTTTAGGAATGAAAGCATCTTGTTCTAAAGATATCATTCGAGATAAGAAACCTATCATAGGGTTAACAATAATCTTGGAGCAAAATTAATAAAAAACAGAACTTAAGCTTATGGGACGAAATTTATTAGAACTTGTTGGCGCATCAACTTTAGGAATTAAGATCAGGTAGGAAATTGTGAAGAACTTTGAAAATTGTTTGGAGCAGAAAAATTCTAAGATAGGATCCATGTCCCAACAACTCTTGTAAAAGCCAGACTATAAATCATCAGGACCCGAGGTGCTATTTGTGGGAATAGAAGAAAGAGCTGAGTACACTTCCTCTATATTCATCACCTGATAAAGAGAAATATTTTCTTCGGCTGAAATGATTGGAGATATGAGTTGAGAGAGATTCGGCTGCTCACTAGTTGGTTTACTTTGGAAACGACGAGAGAAGATATCAATTGCACCCTAATGAATACTTTCCAGATTCTTAAAAACCAGACCATCTAAAAAGCACATTTCTACTATTTTTCAATGCCTTTTTTTTTTGCCAAACATGCATGGAAGAATTTAAATTTACGATCCCCCTCCATTTTCTACTTTAATTTAGTCATTTGTGCCAAATGAGTTTCTTCACGATGACGTCTGGAAGCCAACTCCACATATGCAAGGTAACTCTCTTTCCATGTCTTCATCCCAATTTAGCTGTAGATGATGCTCAATCTCCACCCCTCACTTTTTGAGCATATCAATGTATCTGAGGGTATTACCCAAAATTCTTTTATTCCAATCTCGTGGGATTGGAGAGCCACTTTAGCTCTTTTAAGCTTCACCACAAATCTTTGAATGGTCGAGCCTTCTACATGTCCAAACCAATCTTACCGCACACAGTCAAGAAAAGTTAGGTGATCAACCCACATCTGTTGGAACCAAAACAGAGAGGATCCATAATTGAAATAATTCATCTTGAGTTTAATAACCATCGCGAATGATCAGAATTAAACCTCGGCATATAAGAATAAACAAAATTAGGATACAATGTTAGAAGAGAGGTAACAAGGCTCTATCTAGCTATCTAGCCTTGCCCAAGACCAAGTCAACCCAAAATGACCATTACACCACGAAAAGATACTTCCTTTAGTATGCATATCAAGCAAGCTGCCTTGAGGAATCCAATCACTAAATTCATCCATAGCAGATCTAGGATGAGAGCGTCCTCTCTTCCTTTCAAAGTCAAAGCTAATAATATTGAAATTGCCAACAAAAAGGCATGGCTCCATCCCTATATTATTGATGCAAAGATCATCCCACAAACTTTTTTTTCCTACCATACTACATTTGGCATAAATGACATTGCATAAAAAGCTACTATCATTTTCCTTTATACGAATAGAAATAAATTACATGATATTTTCCAAAAAAATCCAAATTTTATTGCTTGAAATTTCATTAGAAATAACATGATCAAAATTCAAAAATCTCATCAAACGAGTAGCTATATCAAAATTCTAGAAAGGTTCTAAAAGAGCAACAACTTTAGGCTTAACTTACCAATCAACTTCTTTAGCTTGTTTTTCAAGGTACCAACCCTCTAATATTCCATACAAGGATGTGGTTAATCATTGAGATGGGTTATTTGATCAGGCAACAACCCGAGCAGAACTCGAGCGGAACTCGAGGGCAACAACTCTTTTCGTATTTTTTCTTTTCTTCATTTTTTTTTTTGGTTTCAGTATGATATTCTTTGTCCTGAGGAATGGCTTCTTGAATAGTTCCAGTTCCGACACCACAACATTTTCTAAAACAATCTCATTATCCTCGGTATCAAACTCTCCTATATTTAATTCCCTCACGGGATCCACAACAGCCACATCTCTATCATGGATTTCCTGCATTGGCTCAGGTTCGATAACATTATTATATCGGATTCTCAGCCTAGGATTAACCTAAATAACATGTACATTAGATGGTTGAGGGACGTAAACCACCCCTTCATTGGCCACGAACACGGATTCTGACCTATGAGAGATGTTGTTTATATTTTCACCCGAAACTTGAACTTCCTTTGTAAGTTTAGCAAGCTGAACATTTTCAATAATAGGCTTATCCCTTCTATCATGATATCAGCCTCCAACATGGTAAAATTCGAAGGTCCAACCACATTCTTCAATAGTAGGTAGATTTCCTTTTTTCCGAATCCATTTCTTACCTCCAGTCTCCTTGTTTCCAGCCTTACAAGTTCAAGAATTATGACCTTGCATCATACAAATACCATAGAAAGTAGGTAGGGTTTCATACACTACCTTTTTATGTGGCTCAAAGGTTGACCCAGAGAACCAATCTAGAATAGAGTGAGAGGCTCCTTGGCTGAGTCCATCTCCACACATAACCGAGCGACATCCATTTTTGTAGCACAATGGGTAGGGTTGTCCCATCATATAAACTTTCCTATAGGTGCCATGATTATCCAAAAAGGCTTCTTGGTAATAATTGTGAGGGAGTCCCAACAATGAAATCCACACTGGGACTAGAGAAGGTTCCTCATCTTCATTGAATTCAGGGGTTCAGTGGAAAACCTGATAGAGGATTCCGTTGATGTCACATGATCCTCTCAAAAAACCTTTCACGAAATCCACTCCATTTGACATACAAACAAAGACATGTTGTGGACGTTGCATAGAGGACACCACTAGGGTGGTAGAGAAACCCCAGCAGCCATGAATGTAGGCTTGCACCACACCTAGTGAGGGATGTTGCTTCAGAAATTTAATTACAATGGAGTCTGACAAGGCTCTGCTGATTTACTGATTTCCTCCTTGAAATTTTGAAAGCAGACTTTACCATCTACCAATTCGGGAGCACGCAGCACGACAACCATCATTGGGATTGGCTGCTGTAACGAGGTCGGCAAAGGATTGCTGGCCTTCATTGCCATCCAAGGCTGCCATGTAGCCCGATGTCGAAACCCTAACGTAGCATGATTAAAAACCCTAGCAAACGAAACCCTTTGCGCTGTCTTTATAATATCTTGTTCTTATCAAGCTTAGATGAGCCCTGCCAATGTTTACTCTTAAGTCAAAACTACAACTTGAAATATGATACTTATAAGATAATTTAAAAATGGCACAAGGTTTTGGGGAATATTTTTTTTATGAACACACTTTTTCCTTAAGCAAGCCATTGGAAGTTGTCATATTCATTGTTGGAGGGACAACATATGAAAAGTCACATTCTATTGCTCTACAAAATACCTGCAATTTTAGAATTCATTTTATACTAGGTGGTTTTGTGGTTCTGAATTCTAAGAGGTATTATTCCGAATGATTCTTCTGATTTTTCTTCAATTGCACTTGGACCAAATAGGCATAACAAAAAAACAAAAAAAAAAAAATCTTACTTTGCCAGTCCTCCATCATGCTTGCACACTTGCATTAGCTTTAAATGCTAAGTTCTACCGTTTGCATCTTTCTTGTGTTAGTTGCACAACTCGGAAAATATTTGTAGGTTGGCTTGTTGGCTTGGTTTGGCATCATTCATCCATTGTAGGTTTGCATGCCTAAGCACCATGATTGGTTTCTTTTAAAAGTTTAAAGAGGAAGTCAAAAGTTTAGAGTTCTATTCAAGAAAATCCAGTGCCAACTCAAGCATGGAGAACTGAATAAAACGCCTAAATGAAGTACTCATTTAACTTTTGGTTATTGATTGCTTAAAATGGTTTCATTCTATCGAAGTAAGGCAGATCCAGTCCCAACTCAAGCATGGAGAACAAAATATAACGCCTAATAGAAGTACTCATTAACTAGAAATTCAATGGCTAGGGATGACAAAAAAGCACTTGAAGAGAGTTTGCAGGAAAGAATTTATTCAATTATAGTCTTACAAGAAAGGAGAAATTTACTTAGTTTAGAGCGCAAGGATAAAGAAGAAAATGTTCAGAGTTTTAAGTCTTCTCTTGTTGAAAAGGAACTATAGTTGAACAACTTGAATTTTATCTACAAGCAAACTAAGGATGAACTAGCGCGAGCACATTCTAAATTTTATAATTTGAAATTTACCAAACTAAAAATTGAATTCCATGCACAAGATTACATGACTCCTTTTGTCAATTAGCATATTTTTTTTCAACACCCACGACAAAAATCAAGGGTTCTATAAATCCCAACAAAATCAACAATCAACACCAATCTCCTGCTAGCTCTTAAAATGTGGTTCTATAAATCCTAACAAAATCAAAACAATGAACAAAATCCATAAGAGAACCGAAAAAGCGATCGCATAGGAAAGAAAATTACCTTAATCGGCAGCAAGGTTGGGTTTGTCAAAGGCAAGGCTGGGTCGTCCTTCGGGAAAATTACCTTAGTTGGGTTTGTCATTCTCGAATGGGACTGGGGTTTCTTTGGTTCTCAGAAAAAAAAAATGCCAAATCAGATAAATACGGGTTCAGAAGATCATTTTGGGGAGTGCCTACGTGGCACTTAGGCATTGGGTGGTTGTAAAAACTTTTTTTAAAGATAGTCGAATGGAAGCTTTACTCTTGTTATTAATAAAAAATATGAGATGTTAAAAAAATTACTAGAAAAATGGGGGTGAGAGTGGGAAAAAATAAAGAATTGGAGAGTGTTATTGGAAGATTATTGGAGGAAGATATGAATTGCTGGTAGAGAGCAAAAAATACATGGTATAAGTTGGGGGATTGAAGTAGTAAATATTTCTAAACATGTGCATCACAAAGGAGGAAGATAAACATAATTTTGAAGACTAAAAGTGTAGAAAATCAATTTATTACTAAGGAGAGGATATCAGGGCAGCTTTTCAATCTCACTATTAAGATGTTTATATGTCTTCCAATCTTGGGAAAAGAGCAATTTTTTAGTGTTTATCCGAGGTTGACATTAGAGTCACAGACAACATGAATTACATATTGCAGAGAATGTTTAATAGAGATGAGGTGGAGATGGCATTGCAGGACATGGGCCCTCTCAAGTCTCCAGGTCATGATGGGTTTGGAGCTTTTTTTATCAGTCTTATTGGGGCATCGTGGGGGATGAGATTAGTAAAGTAATATTGGATTTCTTAAATTTTGGAATTTTTCAGCATTCAATTAATGAGACATTTGTTGTTTTAATTCCAAAAGTTAAAAATCCTAAAGGGTTGGGGAGTACAGGTCTATTAGTTTATGCAATGTTTTGTATAAAATTATTGCAAAAACTTCAACTAATGGGTTAAAGGGTGTGTTGCCTGAGATTATTTTCCAACATCAGAGTGCCTTTATTCAAGAAAGGCTCATTTTTGATAATATAGTAGCAGCTTAGAAAGTATTATATTTAATGAAGGTGAGGAAAAAGGGGAGGTGAGAAGTACGACTGTCAATTTAGATATGGAAAAAACTTATGATAGGATTGAGTGAGGATTCTTGAGAGGTATTATGCAAAAAATGGATTTTGGTAAACGATGGATATGACTAATTATGGAATGGGTATGTTCTATTTCTTATTCCATCTTGATCAATGGGTAGCCAAGTGAGAGCACTAAACCCTCTCGAGGATTAAGGCGGGGGGATACTTTATCCCCTTCCCTGTTTTGTTGTGTGTGGAAGGTTTTATAGCCTTGGTTAATAAGGCTGAATGTAACGGGTGGATTGAAGGAGTTGCAATTGTTAGGGAAGGGAAGAAATTGAGTAATTTGGTTTTTGCAAATAACTGTATACTTTTTTGAAGAGCAACTTTACTTGATTGGGATCAATTGAGAGGTCTATTAAGTGTGTGTGTGTGTGTGTGAGGAAATTTATGGGCTAAAACTGAATATACGAAAAATCTCCATTGTTTTTAGTTGCAATAAAGGACCTGAAACTAAGAACCTTTTAGTGAGAGTACTTGAGGCCAGAGTTTGTGGCGAATTAGAGAAATATTTAGGAGTGCTTGAGGCCTTTGTTTATGGGACAATTTAATGAGTCAAAGCTCGACTATGAAGGTCCTGGACTATGGTGGTGTGCATGCATGCACTAGCTGGTCCAACTTGGTCATGGCAATGAACACTCAAACCCGTGAATCCTTGAAGCATCGTAAAAGCATCGAAGCCTTGTAAAAAGAGAAACCTCAAGGCATGGAGATAAGTACTATGTAGAGGACACCGACCCAAGTGTGTTTGAGAGTATGCGTAATCCTCAAAGACGCATATATTGACAAAGAGGTCATGTGAAGAATGGTTGAAAGATGGCTACGAGATGATGGAGATCGATCAAGAAGCCCTAGCAACTTGAGGGAGCCTCAAGATGCAAGGATGGAACCACCTAGGTATGAACCACTTCAAAATTAGAGGCGGGACATACCCTACTATGGAGAGCATAATATGGGTGAGCAAGAAATGAACTAAGGTGGAGCAAATGCCCAAAATGACCAAGCATCAATAGGGTGCCATCAACATGGAGAAAGAGGCCAAGAAGGGGGAAGGAAACCTAGGTGAAAGAGTTAGGCCGGCCACACACATTGTGGTTTGGATTCGGTGCTTAGCACTTGGGCTTCCTTAAGGTGCAATTCGTGAATCCCTTTGAAAGAGGATCATCCATGCAATTCGTGAATCGGTGATTCACATCTATCCTTTATTTGTCTTCAGTTTATTTATAAAAATCTTGAGGTTATTCATAAAAAGTGTTTCGGTGTTGAGTGTGTTCTTGTTGAGTAATTTCATGTTTTTGCGTTTTTGAGTCTTTGTTTGATTGTTGAGTAAGTTTTGTGTTTGTGAGGCCAAATCCACACCACTTGTGGATTTGATAACTTGTGTATGTGTTCCCTAGAGGAATTCGAAACCCTCCTCCCTTGAGAGATTTGGATTGCTCAAGAGAGTGAGTGTTGAGTGTGTGTGAGTAATTGAAGAAGAAATAAGAATTGAAGGAAGGGCATTGCCAAAAACCCTTTGGTGTCTTGAAGGAGTTAGCTTGTTCTTCTATGATCTTTTGTTCAATCTTTAATTGATTGTTCAATTGATCATTTTGGTGTCTCCTTTGCCCCATAGCAGCCACGGCAACAACCCCCCAAACCCCCTTGAAGCACACGGCCAAAGGCCATCAAACCCTAGCCAACTCACTTGCCACTTTTGCCCTTTACCCTAGCCGGCCATCTATCCCCTTCCACTCATATATTTTCTCACTTAAATCTACTTCATCCCTCATCCAAATCTAGACAATTTCATGCCCCCTAGCCCTTGCATGACTGGCCACCACATTTGAATTTGAATTCAAATTGATTCAAATTCAAATCGAACCAAAATTCCTACTTTATCTCATTCACCCATCATCCCCTTGCCCTAGCTGAAACCTCACTTGCCACCTTGGTTATGATTTAGTGGAGTTAGGGGTAAATGAGAGGTTAATTGGTTAAGTTAGGTGCAAAGTGATGCACGGCTAAGGAGAATTTGGGGTGTTCGGCTAGGCTATTTGTGTTTAGGCTAGATGGAGTTTGGTTAGGGCATAAAGTGGCCAAATATTGCTTAGGGTTTTTGGCCAAGTCAATTAAGGTTAAGAATCTAGTATTTTGAGTGGTTTTGGATAAGTCCTAAAAAGTAGGAGTATGGCTTATAGCCATTTAGAGTGGACGGCAAGGCTAGGGTTTATGTGGCCGGTTGTGTGCTTGATGATGGGACTGGATTTGATTGGTTCCTTTCTTCAATTGATGACCAATCAAATAAGAGAATGATGTGGTAATTTAATAAGGTGACAAGTGAGGTTTCGGCTAGGGCAAGGGGATGATGGCCGAATGAGATAAAGTACGAATTTTTGTTTGATTTGAATTTGAATCAATTTGAATTCAAATTCAAATGTGGTGGCCGGTCATGCAAGGGCTAGGGAGGCACGAAATTGTCTAGATTTGGATGAGGGATGAGGTGGATTTAAGTGAGAAAATATAGGAGTGGAAGGGGATAGGTGGCTGGCTAGGTTAAAGGGCAAAAGTGGCAAGTGAGTTGGCTAGGGTTTGATGGCCTTTGGCCGTGTGCTTCAAAGGGGTTTGGGGGGTTGTTGCCGTGGCTGTTATGGGGCAAAAGAAACACCAAAATGATCAATTGAACAATCAATTAAAGATTGAACAAAAGATTATAGAAGAACAAGCCAACTCTTTCAAGACACCAAAGGGTTTTCGGCAATGCCCTTCCTTCAATTCTTCTTTCTTCTTCAATCACTCACACACACTCAACACACACACAAGTTCTCAAATTCACAAGTGGTGTGGATTTGGTCTCACAAACACAAAACTCACTCAACAATCAAACAAAGACTCAAGAACGCAAAAACATGAAATCACTCAACAAGAACACACTCAACATCGAAACACTCTTTATGAATAACCTCAAGATCTTTATAAATAAACTGAAAACAAATAAAGGATAGATGTGGATCACTGATTCACGAATTACACGGTTGATCATCTTCCAGAGGGATTCACGAATTGCACCTTAAGGAAGCCCAAGTGCTAAGCACCGAATCCAAACCACAATGAGTGTGGCCGACCTAACTCTTTCTCAAGAGCAAAAGTCTAGTTCTCAAAATGTCCAAAGATATCTAGAATGAAACCTAGAGCTTACAAAGTGGAAACAATGTCGAGGACCTCAGTCCAGAAAAGAAGTTCTTATCAAGACAGTTTTGTAATCTATCCTAACATATGAGATGCCTATTTTCAGATTTTCTAAAAGATTGTACACTGAAATCACTTCTTTGTTAGCAAATTTTTGGTGAAGTAGTTTGAAACATGACAAAAGGATGCAATGGAGAGGGTGGAATAAGGTTGGGGAATCTAAAAGTATAGGATGATTGGGTTTTAGGGATATTATATGTTTCAACCAAGCTTTATTGGCTAAACAAGTATGATGGTTAATTACCAAACCTGACTCTTTAACTACAATAATTATGAGAGAAATGTTTTGAAGGCAGGCTAAGTTGGGACAAACACCATCTTATATTTGTGGAGTTTTTGGGGTGCACACTTGTTGATAAAAATTGATATGAGATGGAGGATTGGTAATGGAAAAAAGGTCAAAATATGGAATGATAATTGGTTGCCTACTCCTATTACTTATAGAATGCAATCTCTTGTTAATATTTTGGGCCAAGATGCTTTGGTTCGTGAGTTGATTGAGGGTCAATTCTTGAGTGTAAGAAAGATCTTATTTTTAGTGTACATAGAGAAGAAGAAGCAAAGATTATTTTTAGTCTACCTTTTAGTAAAATGGGGGCAGCTGATGAGGTGTTTTGGGGTGTGAATAGGGATGGAAATATTAGTAAAGTTCTTATTTGCTGACTATACAGTTGAAAAACATGATATGGGAGTATGTTCTAGAAGAGGGGGATATGAATTGTTTTAGAAGGTTGTGGAAGATGGAAGTGCCATTAATTGTGAAGACATTTATTTGGAAAGCAGTGTATGATGTTTTTGCCACTAGAAAGGACTTGTGTAAAAGTGAAGTTAATGATAATGCATTGTGTCCCATTTGTAAGCAATATGAGGAGACCACTTATCACATTTTGTGGTGTCGCAGTGCAGCTTCCAATGTGAGGGCAGATCAGCTCTCTATGTTGTTAAAAGATGAATTAGTGAAAAGACAGATTTCAAGTTGGTTTGGAGGAGTTAGCATCCTTCTTACAGCTAAAACAATTGGAAGAGGTAGCTTGTGTGCTTAAAAAAATATGGTTTAGGAGAAACAACTTTATCTTTGAAGAAAAGTTAGTTGATCCTATGTTAGAGATGGATAATTACCAATAGGCTCAAAATAGTTCATTTCAAAGTGATGATTGAGGCTTGTTACCAGTTGATAGGAAGGGATGTTGGCAAAAACCTAAAAAGGGGAGATTGAACGTTAATTGGGATGCCGCTTTTGATAAAGGTTCATGAAAGATGGGAAGTGGAGTAGTGGTTAGGGACTCAAAGATGGTGAGTATTGGCTGCTGTTTGTTAACACTAGTTGTTCTATTTTGCAACTTGTTATTGTTGATATTTTTGCATTATGAAGGGCACTTGTCTTCTGTTTGAAGCTTGTCTTCTATAGAGTTGACTTTGAAGGAAATGCTCAAATCATTGTAAGGGACATCAATAGCATGGAAGAAAACTAAAAGTGGTATGGGCATCTCATTGAAGACATTAAAGTTGTATTCAAATAATAGTCACTATGGGTTCTACAGTATTCTACTAGGGAGAGGAATCGAGTTGCTGATCGGCTTGCTAACTTTGCTCTTTATAATGCTGTCATTGAAACTATTTGGATAGAAGAAATACATGCATGTGTGCAATGTATTGTTTTTTATGAGAAACATTGTATATTTTGATTTATTAGAATGAAAGTTTGAGGTTTAGTTGAAAATAAAAAATTAAATGGAATGAAATTGGGCCAACACGTTTCAAATTTAGAATAGAGAAAAAAAAAAATTGTGTATATGGTCCAGTGACAAAAGGTGATGATTCGAGTGCAAGATTTCTCGATGATAGTTGCTAAGAAATAGTACAGAGGGGACTGTTTTCAATATATTATATTTCTCTTCTCCAGTTATTTCATAGCTGTGATTTGTAAATGCTACTCGTCGTTTTAATTTTTATTATCTTTTTAGCATTTTATAATATTAAATTATTAAATATTATTTATTATATCGTATTTTTAAATTTATTATTTAATACCACATTATAAGATGATGTGACATTACTGAATACATAGCAATAAAGACCATCCCATGGAAACATTATGAAATTTACTAACGATGGATAAAAATTTAACAATAAGAAATAATAATTATAGTTTTAGCGTGTGTAAATTTCAAGAATTATTTAAAAAAAAATTAAATAAATTTGAGACCTACATGATAAAATTTTCTTTTTAACAATAGATCTCACTTTCTTAAAGAGAGTGCGAAACTTACATAAATTAAAACTATATCTAACAACAACCTTATTAATAGATTTTGGTGAGTTTTGGATAATGAGTTAAGATAAGATGAGATGAGTTGAGATAAAAGTTAAAATTTGAATAAAATATTATTAGAATATTATTTTTTAATATTATTATTATTTTAGAATTTGAAAAAGATAAGTTGTTTATTATATTTTGCGTTGAAATTTAAAAAAAATTATAATGATTAGATAAAATGAATTAAGTACAACTCTGAGTACATATCTATTTATTTTCCAGATTGTGTATTTTTAAATAAAATTTTATTTACCAAACTAAGGTGTACTTCGAGCGACAAAGTATCAATTTTTCTCTCACACATCTTCACAAAATGAGTCGCCAATGAAATTGGCAAAAGTATTCCCATACAATCTACCTATCCCACCTTTCATTTGTCCCAAATCCAATTTTCAACCACCTTAAACATGAGTCATCAACTTGTACTGTGTAACTTATTTTAGAAAACAATCTTGTGGTTGTGTACATCTAAAAATAAAAAAAAAAAAAGGGACAAAAAAAGAGATAAAGGGACAAAATATGGAGAATATGGGGGAAATGAGAGATGAGAGAACAGAAAATTTGTATGGGTTTTGCTTTTCAATCTTGTCAATTTATCCTTTCAAAATTATTTTGTGTAACTGTATTTTTTATAAATATTTTTTAAATGTTTCTAAAAATAAGAAATATATACACATTTATTCCTAACCACTTTTTTTAACTATTAAAAAAGAGAAATTCTATGGGGTCCCACGGTTGGAGCCCGCTGCGCCCCCAGCTGAAAGACCACAAATCTAGGTTTTGAGGGAAATCAAAAATTGCGTTTAGAGAGAAACTAAAGAACTCCAATTCTGTCGGTCATCGCCGTTAGCCAATCATATGTGTCATCGCTTGAGCCCATTTGGAGCACCATCACCTATATATTCATTGCACTCTCAACCTTTATTATTAAATGAAAAAACAGAATGCATGCTTAAATTCAGGTAATAAGAAATTAAGTGATTGTTAAGCATGCTTTAGATCAATTAGGTATTTCAATGAAATTTACACTATACTAGCTAGTAGGGGTGAACAATGGCCGTTCTACCGACCCATCAGATATGCCAACCTGTTACCGACCCAATAACCCGACCTGATAGCCATGCAAACGGAAGCCCATCCTTTCGATACCCATTACCAACTTGTTTGGATTGCAAATAGAATACCTGATAACCCGTTTATCCCAAAACTCTTCTGCTCGCCCCATTCTCATTTCTCCACGATTCACGATCTTCCCTCTCTCTTGCCGACGACGATGTCACTGATCAAAAGGTCGATGTCCTCCGCCATCCCATTCCTGGCGAGCGCGGATGCCACGTCGGCGTATTGAGATCAATTGGGTTGGTATTCGGATCGGAAGACGGAGAACGCGTGAGAGTGAGGGCACAGCTGTCTTGTCGCATGAGCTCACATAGGGTGGCGAGGAGGTCAGACTTGATGAGGCGGGGGAGGGTTTTTGAGAGGAGGTTTGGGAGGTCGTTGGGGTCTGAGGAACTGTGGGCACACTTGATTGCTTGAATGGCGTTGACAGCTTCGATGCTCAGGACCCGACCTTTCATGAGGGGCCCACGGTTGGACCGTGGTGGAAGGTCTGGGAGTGGTGATAGGGCTCAGCTTTGGAGGGTGGCAAAGTTTGAGGAAGGTGAGGTTTTGGTGTAGAGCGGAGGCCATGGGTGATGGGCTTGAAGAAGGATTGGAAGAGATACACAATTTACGAATGACCCGTTGGTAAAAGTCTTGGGTTTGGAGACAAATTGACGAAATACATAAAATAAAAAAATAAAATAAAAAAGAAAACGGCTTAACGGAATACTCGATAAGCTATCAGGTCGGGTATTCGACTTATCGGCTATTCGCCTTAATGGAAGGCATGCTATCAGGTCGGGTCGGCGTACACCCCTACTAGCCAGGCACCTTGTTAAATAGAGAAAATAACTAGGCAGATTTTCAAGTAGTCCAAAATTAAATTGTTTAGTTCATATAAAAGCCAATTGAATGTGGCACTCATCAATTTGCAATATTTGATTCTACCATTGATCTCGTTTCATTCCCACTACCTTTCAGCTCTCTTTACGGTCCTATAATGAACATAGTAGCAGTCACAAGGTTTAAAACAAATTATTTCTTTGCATCTTAGACTGCAGGAAGAATATTGAAGGCAACAAATATATTCCAACCTCCATGGCCTTCAACCCAACTACAAACATTTGCCATAAA
Organism: Platycarya longipes; assembly: GCA_036559045.1. Classification (NCBI taxonomy): domain Eukaryota; kingdom Viridiplantae; phylum Streptophyta; class Magnoliopsida; order Fagales; family Juglandaceae; genus Platycarya; species Platycarya longipes. The sequence continues at coordinate 19,861,004 of CM071797.1, forward strand.
AACCCAGTGTAAATATCTCTCTGAACGGGATACATTTTGCAGCAAATCCATTTAACTGAGATGTGAATTCATTCACCATGTTTACACTCAACCTACTGCTATACAAAGTAACAGAAAAGAAATAAAATCAAACCAATAAAAAAGATAACAATATCAGTATCTCTGCAAGACATTGACAGAAGTTCCCAAAGCAAAGCATTATGATCCCTGTTCATTTCTAAAATTATTTCAAGATCTTTCCCTATTCAACTAGGATCCTCAGATAACTTCTAGTTTATACATCCATTCATCCCCTAGAAAAACACAAAAGATGCCAAATTTGTTTAAAAGACCATTGGGGTTCTTATTGAAAACCAAAAAAAAAGTGAAAAAACGAAAAGAAAGAACGATTACTTGAACCGAAACTGTGCTCTTGAGGAAAGATTGAGAAGAGGGGGGGGGACATTTGGGAATTAATTGAGAAGAAGGGGAAGTGTTATTTAAAAGACCATCAAGGTTCTTATTGGAAGCCCAAAATATAAAACTAAAAAATGAAGAAGAAGAAGAACGTATTCTTTTGTCCACTGGTCAGGCGATGATAGATGGAAGGAACTCAAGCACCGACGCTCCAAATGGGCTCAGGCAACGGCAAACTGGATGGGTTGACGGTGACGACCGACAGAATGGGGGTTCTCTAGTTTCCCTTTAAACGCGATTTTTGATTTCCCTCAAAACCTTTTTTCTTTTTCTTTAATATCAAATGGTAACTTCATTCAATTACCAAACCGATAACAGCATACATAACTGTTTGGAAAGTTACAAACAGAAACCCAAACAATTAATCTACTATAATTACAAGGCTTCAAACTCAACAAGTTGAGAAACATGCTCAGGAATGTTATCCATCCAAACTGAGAACCCTTGAATAAACCAAGCATGCTTAGCCAAACTATCAACCACACCATTAGCTACCCGGAATACATGTTGGATTGATACTTTTGGAATCTGAAGCATAAGATCCTTGATAGCATTAATGATTTTTCCTTCCATAGCCCATGAGTCATGTGGATTAAGAAGAGCTTGGACACTTAGCAACGAGTTAGACTCCACAATTACCTCTAGTATGCCCATGGGAACACAAAATTGAAGCTCCCTTAGGATAGCAATCAGTTCAATCTCACGAGGTTCTTGCACTACATTCTCCTTCATGCTAATAGACATCAGCACTTTCCCTTTATTGTCCCTTAAATTGCACCTATCCTTGACATTTGTTGATCAGTAAAAGTAGCCCCATTTGTGTTGAGTTGAAGGAGGGGGAGGATGCCACTTAAATTTTTCTGTTAAAGTTTTCAATGAACTTTTCTTAGCGTACAAGCAATCAAATTGTTGAGAAAGTCCATTATCAATAGCCTGCTCTACAGATTGGGACACCCCTTCAAAAATAAACTGATTTCTTCTAAACTAAATAGCATGTAACCATGAAAAACTTGCCTAGGTCAGACAAATTCTCTTTCTATGTGAAGTCTTGTGCTACAAATAAGAGGTCCTTTTGATCCATTTGCTGCCATATACCACCAAAAGTTCCCTTCATCTGATTAAAATTTTGAGGAGAAAAATTGATTGCATGGCCAGTATCTTCAGAATTGCACAAACACACCTTGCATAGATCATAATCCACTATCTGTTTCCTCTTTAGATTATGCAAGGTAGGCAATCCATTTCTCAAGGCCCTCCAAGCAAAAATCTTAACTCAATTAGGAACATTTAATTTCCATAAGGTCTTCTGAATAAAGCTTTGCTCATGCCTGCTAGAACTTTCACCATCATTGTTCTGAAATCTAAGGGAATAAAAGAGCCTATAGGCACTTTTTACACTAAAAATTCCATCTCCTTCTGCACCTCAAATAAGTTTATCTTCATCATCATTAGGACTCAAGTTTATTCTTAGGATTTCCATAGCTTCATTTGGAGAAAATAACTACCTCACAACGTCAACTTTCCACCATCTTGAGTCAGCATCAATGAGTTTATCAACTGTATCAACATTATTACAAAAAGTACTCTGGTTTGCTGGTTTGGTAATGGTTGAGACATCAGGTAACCAACTGTCAGACCATATGTTAATGCATTTACCATTTCCCACTTGCCATTTGCATCCTTTAAACATCAAGTCTTTGGCCTCACATAAACCCTTCCATGCATAAGATGGAATTCTGTCCATCCCTGCTGATTTGAAATCTGAGGATGGGAAATATCTTGCTTTGAAAATCAGATGTAAAAGTCACTCCTTCTCATGCATAATGCGCCAACTTTATTTGGCTAACATAGCCAAGTTAAAAGTTTGGAGGTCTTTGAACCCAAGCCCAGCATTACATTTTGCTTCACACATCTTATACCAACTTACCTACTTAACTTTTTTCTCTTCCTTTCTTTGACTCCACCAAAAGTTAGCCATTATATACTCAAGTTCCATACACAAAGTTGCAGGCAATTTAAAACAATTCATAGTGAAAGTTGGGATAGCTAATGCCACAACCTTGATTAAGATTTCCTTACCCCCTTAAGAATGTAGCTTTTCCTTCCATCCTTGGAAAATGCCTTCTTCTTATTCTTTCCAATCATAGCTGGCAAGTTATGATACTTCTCATATTGTTGCTCATGAGTCACCCCCCAAAAACTCAGAATCTAGTCATTGCAAGCAGGTGAAACATTTTTGCTAAAAACTATTCTTGTTTTGCTTTGTTCACCTTTTGACCAGAGGCTCTCTCAAAAACATCAAGGATGCTTTGAATATTAAGATTATCTTGCAAATTGAATCTACAAAAAGATAAAACAATTATCTGAAAAAAGAAGATGATCCAGTTTTGGTGAATTTCTGCAAACTTGAATTCCTTCTAGCAAATCATCACTTTTAGCTTGCTGTAATAAGGTAATCAAACCCTTTGTAAAAATAGAAAGAGATAAAAAGATAGTGGATCCCCTTGTCTCAACCCTTGAGATGGGTAGATGGGTCCCTTTGCCACCCTATTAACCAAAATCGAAAAGGATATTGTTTGCATGCACATTGACATAAGGTGCCTCCATCTTTCAACAAAGCCAAGTTTCTCCATAGTTGCATCCAAATATGTCCACTAAACCCGATCGTAGGCCTTAATCATAGCCAATTTGGACATAAATCCTTGCTTTTCTGTTTTCTTATGTTTCAAGTAGTGAATAACTTCATGGGCCACTAAAATGTTATTTGTAATAAGCCTCTGTGGTACAAAAGCTGCTTGAGTTCAGGAAATAACACTTGGTAACACAAGTTTTAATCGATTAGCCAAATATCTTGGAGACCAATTTATAAGCAAAATTACATAAAGAAATTGGTCGAAAACCAACAACAGATTTAGGCTTCTCAGTTTCGGGAATTAATGAGATAAAAGTATGATTCCACTCCCTTGGCACATCTCCACCATTCAGAACTTTTAAAACACTAGCTTTCACATCTCTTTCCACAACCTCCCAATATTTTTGGTAAAATATGGGAGACACTCCATCTGGTCTAGGGGCAATCATAGGGTCCATTTGATGTACAGTTGCTGTCACTTCATCTGCAGTAAAAGTCTTGATCAAGTCTTGGTTCATCTTTTCAATAACCTTTGCAGATAATCCTTGTAGAAAGCTCAAATCACCAGTCTGACTTGTAGTAGTAAAGAGGGACTGAAAGTATTTAAGGATAAGATAATCTCTAGCATTACCCGAGTGCCAAATTGATCTATCATCTTTTGGTTTCGGGATAAAATTCCTTTGCCTTCTTTGAGTAGCCTTCTTATGAAAATAATTTGTATTTTGGTCTCCCTCTTTGAGCCATAATATTTTAGAATGTTGCTTCCACATAATCTCATCACAAGCAAGCCATTTATTAACATCAGCCTTTGCTTCTTTATAACTGACTAGAATTAAAATTGAGTGGATCTGAAGAGAGGAATGCTTTCATTCTGCTTCTTGCTTTCGATATCTACTTTGTAACATGACCAAAAGAACTTTTGTTTCATACTTGCAACATTTCTCCACATGTTGAGATCTTTTGCATAAGCTTACCTGGTCCTGGAGAGCACAAAGTTCCATTCCATGCTTGCTCAATAACTTGCTTATATTCTTCAGAAGAGGTCCACATAGCTTCAAATCGAAAGGGCTCAGGAGAAAACTGAGACAGTAAATCCTCCATATTTCGATGCTTCAAACAAATAGCCATATGATCTAAATGAGTCATTGCGATGTGTACTGCCTCCAATGAAGGGAAATATGCTTTCCATTCAAAGTTTTCTAAAAATCTATCCAGTCTTTCTAATATACTGGCTTCCTTCTCTCTACCATTCCACCAAGTAAAATGAGGGCCCTTAAAGCCCAAATCTGAGAGATTACAATCATGGAGAACTTGTCTGAACTCAACCATAAATCTATCATCTTGAAATCTGCCACCCTTTTTCTCACCAACATGAAGGAGTTCATTAAAGTCCCCTGCTAAAAGCTAGGGTATTCTAGATCGCACTTGTAAAGATCGGATAATTTTCCATGTTTCATGTCTCCTCGATGCCACCAGATTACCATAAACCCCCGTGATATACCATTGTTTCAAACCTGGTCCCTTACTTTGAATTACAACATGCACATGAGAATTTGAATATTGAGGAATACTTAGATCAACAGATGACTTCCATAACAAGGCTAAACCACCACCTCTACCTTCAGTATCAACAGGTAGGGAGTTTGCAAAACCCAGAGAATACCTTAATCTTTCTATTTTTCTAGAGCATAAACATATCTCTTATAAGAACAGGATTGAGAGATATTTTCTTTGAATTAAATCACAAAGAGTTCGAACTCCTTGTTGGTTCCCAAGCCCATGGGAGTTCCAATTTAGGAGACTCGTGGCAGTTGGTAGGGCTAGAAACCAACCACTACCAATAACATAACAACATCATTAGAATGCCTATCCTCTTTAGTAGTAAGACAACGAACAACACCATTTGACCCTACCCCTCTTTCACCCTTCTTACCAATGCTCTGGACAACATCAGTTTTCTACAATTTTAAAGGATGTTCTAACAATCAACAACACTAGATAGAGAATAGGAAGAACCTGGGAATCAAGCACGAGTTTTCCCTCTCCTAGAGACTGGAGTATTAGGCTGACTTTGCTTGATCAAAAGAGTATCTTGGGTCATATTAGCAGCAAAATGGGCACGTGTCTCCTCATTCAACCCATTAACAGTTTGGCCCATTATAACTTCAACATCTTTCTGCTCAGTGAAATTCGTTGATGTCATAGTAACTGAATTAACTACCCCGACCTTGTCCTCTTGACCTAGCAATACCCCATTAGGTCTGGTGTCTTTTACCGTTTCTTGATTCAAATTTGAACATTTAGCAGCAGTTATCTTTTGAGAAGTAACTGTCAACCCCTTTGCAGTTACCGCCACAACTTCCTTCTCCGCCGCCTTACGGCTAAGACTCTGATTAACTGGAGTCGGCTCTTTAGCAAGAGACCGACCGAAATCCATTCCTTGATGGCAATTCAATGCACACAACCATTCACCGAATTGATTGCTATCCAAGTCCTAGGAATTTTGCAAAGGACAACCTTCACTTCCATGGATAGCATGGCCACATCTGTAGCATGCTTTAGGAAGATTTTCATACTAGAGTGGAACCCAAAATATTTGATCATTGATGTTCACTATTTGACCCCTGGCTAGTGGCTTTGCCAGATTAATTTCAATTTTTATTCACAGGTAGTTGCCCAAACTCACATCATCGTCATCAACCATTATCTTTTCCACCAGACCCACTAAACTTCTTATTCACATACCGTAGCCTTTGGTCAAACTTGCACAATGCAAATTGTGCAATTGCACCTAAAGGAAGGCCTTAGAGAAATCCGTCTTATTAAGTTGTAGCATGAGACCAAAAGTTTTGATTAAAAAAAAACAAAGAATTAAAGAACCACGGTCTCCCATCTTTAATCCTCGTCTTATCAGCATGAGTAGGAAACTTAATAACAAAGATATTTGCCCCCATCTCTTTAAAAATAGCATGTCAACTAATCTTCCATATTTTGGACATGGTAGATTCAATTAGCATTTTGCTAATAGACCTATTTGTACATACTTTCCCAACCAAGCAAAGATCATTGTTCTTCCTTGCAGCAATTGTTTTCCATATCATCCATTACAATTGCCAAGTTCTCATCTTCAGTTAACTTGAATTTTCCCCATAACTTCTCGAGACTTTCCATCATAGAAAAAATAAAGAACAGAAACTGAAACAGAGCCCTAAAAAACTAGAAATCATTTTTCACTAAAATGCGACAATCACTAGATTAACACTGGCTCACCATCACTTTTTTGCCAGAGAGAAAAGAGAGGAGACGACTCCCTGAAAACCTTAATTTTTGGTCTTTCTGCATTTTTCTATTTTCAATTTTTGGGTTTTTTTTTCTTTTTCTTTTTCTTTTTTTAAATAAAATAAGCTGACTGATGGGCGTGCAGCAGGACCTCATAGAATTTCTAATTAAAAAAAGACAATGTTAAAAATAAGGAAACGTTGTGTGCCGGTCGAGCTATTTATCTGATAATAACAACCCTTCAATCACAACATGCTACATAATAAAATACATCACAAGAGAACTAAAATTACCCTAGTCACTCCCTCATAGAATCACTTCGCACCCAACATTGATCATATCCATCTCCTCTCCAAAATCAACCCACAATCAACTGCCAGATTAAGATGCACTCTTGCATCCTGACCTTTGTCATCACCTAAGAATAGCTCAACTGCATCATTTTCGAGCTCAAGCCAAAAAAGCTTCGCCTCCATTCCTAACATCGTAGAGCGCATCAAATCGGCTTCTTTTTTCTTGATGGTCCATCATTTCTATGTTTTCACACAAGATCATTATTTGTTTATTCACATTTTTGGTAAGTGCTTCATACGTCAATGCTTCCATTCATTTGTCTAAGGCTTTTTTGTGGTCTTGATGGTCCATCATTTGCCTAAGACTATGCTCAATCATCACACAAGATTGTAACTTCTATGTTTTCACACCAAGCCTTTGCCTGAGACCTTTTTCCAAGTAATTCTTGAAGAAAAGAAATTAATGCTGATTACTTTCTAAATATCTTCAATTTCTATCTCAAGTATTTTCAATTGATTGACTCATCGGGAAAAGAGTTGGACCCAATAAAGCCGTCGATTGGCTCATAAAACCAAGGTTGCCATTGACGAGTTTGCCAAGCTTTTTTTAGGGAGTGGTTTTCAACGAAGAGGGGAGTACTGGAAGTGGGGAAGGAGAAGGCCAAAAAGGGGAAGGGGGATTAGTTTTCGATGCTTAGAACACTCCAAATAGAGTAGCTAAACAACACTTTCCTTCAAAATATAGCTCAAAGTATCAAAAAAATCACTCCATTTGACACTTCAAAATGAAGAAATTATGAAAGCATGAACAGTGATTACACTACATGTAGCGTAATACTGTTCACCTTCAAATTATTTTTTATTATTATTTTCATTCTTTGCTGCAGGATGTCTTCAAGCTTGCAGTGGTCATTTTCAAGTTTCGACCCACCGCCGGCCACCACTAGCTACACCGCAGGCATTATCGACATCTATTCAGGCCGGCGACCAACTTCCGACAATCCCATCTCCGGCAAGTCTGCCATAGTCTCCCACGCGCAATCCCAACTCCGAAAATAAGTTTCAGCATTTGCAATTTCAAATCCTTTTTTTTAATTTGTGAAATAAATATTATTAGAATAAAATATGAATATTTTAAAAGATATAGAAAAAAAATAGAGAGGTTGATGTATGGTAAAATGTAAAAGTGAATAAATAAAATAAAAAAGTGAGTTTTTGATAATTTATTTTAAAAAAAAAATAACTACTCTATTAAAATTTCATAGCTAGCGTTTGATTATTGGAAGGCTACTTTTCTCTAAAGATGAGCCACGAGATACCTGCCACTAATTTATAACTAATTTATAATTTATGTGTGTATTTGAATTTTTTTATTTTTTATTATTTTCTTTTAAGCATTTTTTTAATAATCTTAATCGTTAAGAAAAAATAAAATAAAATCAAAATTTTATGAATATTCATCTTCTTAATTATTAATAAAATTAAAAATTTTAAAATATATACAAAAAAAATTATTAATAAATTATAAAATGATAATAATTTATCATTTCTCTTTTCGAATTCGTATAGCTGACGTCAATATAAGACGAGTTGTAAACTGTACCATCTCTCCAACCGGATATACATGACTCTTGTATTGGAGCTCTAACGGAACTTTCTGTTAAAAAAAAAAACTTATATTTTTATTTTATTTTATTTAAAGTCAAATATATTTTAAATGAAAAATTAGTGTTCATGGAATCATATTTGTCGGCTGTTACTTCTTCGAAAGTAAGTTTTAATTTAATTTATTTTTAAAAATGAGAAGAGATAAAAAAATTTTAAAAAAAAATTATTATAAAATATTTTTTTAATATTAATTTTATTTTAAATTTTGAAAAAACTATTTTAAAATTTAAAAAAATTAATTTTTTATTATATTTTATATAAAAATTTAGAAAAATATAATAATGTTATAAAACTAAAAAAGAAACTACTATTGTTGCAAGAGAAATATAAAAGAAACTCTTAAGAAACTCTCTGAAACTTTCTTTCTTGGATATATTTTCTTATGAATTTCATAACAACTGAAACCCATATTTATAAGTATTGAAATTACTATGCAAGTTACTGTGCAAGACTTAAAATAATGGTGGTGGAGTCATTCACAAAATAATTAAGGGTGACGGGGACCGCCTCCAATAATTCATAACACTCCCCCTTGAATGACCACCCATAAAAAATCTGCCTCATTAAAACATTGCCAAGGAAAAACCCAGTGGGAAGAAAAACCAATGGCGAAAGAAAAAGAGTACAATCTTCTTATATATCCACAAGTGCTTTAAGATTGCCTCATTAAAACCTTGCAAAGGAAAACCCAGTGGGACAAAACCTTAGCGAAGGAAAAAGAGTACAATCAGCACAAGTCTTCAGGACTTTTACTCCCCTAGAAAGTGCATGACGATAGATTTTTGAGTCTTCACATTTTAATATTCTGCACAATTTTCTTGAATATTGCAGTTGCTAATGTCTTTGTGAATAAATCTGCCAGATTATCACTTGATCGTATCTTTAATATATCCTCCTTTGATTTGAATGATAAGTAGTTTTATCTTCGTATAAAATTGTTGAGCTATCATTGATTATGAAATACCACACTTTTCTTGGATATATTGAGTCATTGATCTCAGTCAAATATACTCTCGACTTGTTTCATGAATTGCAATAATCTCTGAGTGATTTGAAGATGTGATAAATAATATCTGATTGACAGACTTAATAGAAATCTGATACTTGCAGTAATACTCAAACTCTCCCTAATAATATGTATTAGTGTTTTAAGTAACAAGCAAACATTATTTCAGCATATATAACAGATTACGAATTCAAATATGATTTCCATCTAAATAATGCATTAGAGAGAACATTATAATATTTTCATCTAAAATTTTCTCCCCCTCATTCGGCGTTATTAGGGAGAACTTGTTTATATATGGCGGAAATAAGATTGGAAACCATCTATGTATGATAAAAGCTGTAAAAGCTTTGAGGTCTAATATTATCAGTTCAGCAAAAAATAAAATCCGCTTGACATTGTTGACAAACGAGATCTTGAAGAGATTTAAAGGTTTCAGGTTGTTGTTTAAATATAACCAATTTTACCATTGGTTTACTCCAGAAAAAATATCTCACTTTCCTCATAGATTCAGTTGTTGTTCATCTAGAACGATATTATATCTGATAAAAATTCTAATGTCCCAGATTTGAACCATGAACCTTTTATACCTCAACCACTTATATTTTCTCCTGAGACCGTAAATACCATTATAGGAGCAGAAATATATCTTTCTAGTAAATCTGATCCTGAAATTGTTGCAGCATCAAGAACCATCAGTGCTCAATATGCTACCTCTGTTACAACCATGTCTCAGAGGTTTCTGGCGAGAACGAGTGAGGTTGATCATCTTAAAAATCAAATATCTGAGTTGCATCAAACGCTTGCAACTAAAGATAAAAAAAAATTAAAGATTTAAAACAAGAAAACAAGGAACTGAAGAAACTTGTAAACTGATATTCTCGTGACCTGAAAACACGAATAGAAGAATTGGAACGAGAGAGAGCTCAGATACAATATCAACAACAGCAGCTAACTGTAGAGGTTCAGCGTTTACAAGAAAATAGGGATAGCTGTAATTAATCTCGCTGGTTTTTGAAATTATGCATACAGCATATCTTGTAAAGTGAGATTTGAAGAGATGATGATTTGTCTTGTTCTTATTTCTATTTCTATAAGAACCGTCTTTAGTTTTATTTAGTACGCACCAAATCTTCTTCTCATATCTATAATTCATCTGTATTTACATTCTTATTCTACAAATTCTCAATGGCTCATCAATTTCCTTTCACTATTTCTCACGATCAACATATGAGGTGTCTTTCACCTCAATTACAAATTATTCTTGTATCTTCCACAGGTGCCTTGTTGCAGCAAGCGAATGATCTGGCTAATAAGTCAGATCGTGAAGTTGTTTATGAGCTGGTGACTCTTGGCACCCGATACTCGTCCTCTATTGTCGGATTTTCCAATCGATTACAATCCAAAAATCGTGAGATTGAAGAGCTTAACTAGAAGGTTTCCGTACTTCAACGACTTGTTCAAGAGTCTGACAGAAAAATTACAAACTTAAAGTAAGAGAATAAGGATTTAAAATCCTTACTTACTTATTCATTTCGACTACCTAATCCTTTAGATAAGGATGTCATGTTATTTTATGAAGAGCAAATGTATTTGAGAGATGAGACTAGAAGTCTCAAATTCTTGTAACTCATCTATCAATTGAATAATAAGGTCTTTTCTTTTCAAATGCATTCCTTGAATTTATAGCAACCCTTGTAATCTCTTCAGGATTTCTAATAAGGTAAATTATCAATGTAAACTGCAATAATGACAAATCTGAGTTCTGATAAAACACATGGACATATAGGATTATTCTCAAATCCTTCTTTTTTTATAGATACTCGTTGATTTAATTATACCACATGCGTCTGGATTGCTTGAACCCATATAAAGATCTTTGAAACTTTAGAAAGTACATACTCCTAAATGTACTTGGATTAGATGCTTCAAGTATCGTATATTTTTATATATGTAATGATCTAATGATCCTTATAAATATACATTGACCACATTCATTAACTGCATATCTAATCCTTTTGTAATAACCAAATCGATTAAAAATATAAATGTGATTGCATTCATAACAAGGAAATATGTTTCCTCATAACTACTCTCGGGTTTCTGTAGGAAACTTTGTGCGACAAATTGTACCGCATAATTTCATTTCTCATTACGTTTTCGTATAAATATTCACTTATATCTTATAGACATTACACCATTTACTGTTTGGACAACAGGTCCAAATATTTTTCGCTTTGTTAGCAATTTTAATTCAACTTCTAGCTACTTTTCATTTTGGCCAATAATTTAAACGTCGACATTCTTCGACAATTCTTGACTCACTTTTTTTATACAGAAAATACGGACTCTTTATGAGCACCGATTTTTTTTTCTCTTTTGTACCAATAGGTCTTCAACGCTTCAGGCGTATCTTAAACTCATTTATTGCTGTTTTAACAACTCGTCCTTTGGGAACTTTAATTCTTATTTAAGCATTAACAACAGTAATATATGATTTTACAACACCTTTAGTGTCAGTAAATACATCCTGTAACTGATTTGCAATACAAATAGATAATTCTCTGAACTTCTGGTTCACATTCATTTGTAAGAGGATCAAATTTAGACAGGATTTTATTATCCCAATTAATTTTTTGTCGTGCTTCAGGCACCGATATTTCATTATTTCAAAACATGATGAAATATTAATAAGCTTATATATAAAAGCTTAGTATAAATAAATCAAGTGATTAGCCGTACAACAAGTACGTGACCACTGTTCAGTCATACCACATCTATAACAAACAATTTCATCTTTCTATGAACAATTATTCTGAGGGTCTCTACCATTTTCTGAGTTGGATCACTTCTGGTGATACGATATATTTTTATCATCTTTAGTGTTGTCGCTTTTGGGACCAACACTTCTATAGTTTTTCTACCACGTCTACGCCCTTAATTCCTTTGAAAGGATGTACCATTCACTTCTGGGAATGGTATAAATTCAATATCATTAATAGGACGTAATTGGTGATTTATTAACAAAAACTCATTATTTAACTCAATCACTAGAAGACAAAATAAAAGTTTAGAATATTTGTTGAACTTTCACTCTCAATATTGCTACTACAGGAGCACATTCGAGGTATAAAAAATAATATATGTCTTCTTTTAAATATCATCATCAGTGATTTTTTTACTGCATAATTTTAATATTAAACTGATTTTAAATAGTGTAGAATATTCAATACCACTCTTAAAATCTTGCAACTTCAGGTGCAATAAGTCATAATGATTTTTTGAGAGGATTACATCTTCTGGTCTTCATATCTCTCTTAATTCATTTCACACAATAAAATGATTTTTCATCATGAGATACACAGCACGGTCCTTCAGAGACACATGATTTTCTTCTATGATTGTATCTTCCAAGTTCATCATCATATCTAAATAGATCTCATCAAGGATCTTAAAGTAGAAGATCACTAGCTTCAATATCGGTAGAATCTCATGCTGATAACGTGTTATAAAACTAAAGAAAGAAACTACTATTGTTGCAAGAGAAATATAAAAGAAACTCTTAAAAAACTTTCTGAAACTTTCTTCCTTCTATATATTTTCTTATGAATTTCATAACAACTGAAGCCCATATTTATAGGCGTTGAAATTACTGTGCAAGTTACTGTACAAGACTTAAAATAATGATAGTGGGATCATTCACAAAATAATTAAAGGGGATGGGAACCGCCCCCAATAATACATAACAAATAATAATTTTTAAATATATTTTTAATTTTTAATTTTATTCCTGTAAACAAACCGGGCCTAATATCTTCTCTTATCTTTTGGCTCTCCGAGAAAAGTCGACTGCTCCTGCTGCTGAAACTTGGGAGGAGATTGACATTTCAATCCAACCTGCACGATTTTGGGTAAGACTCCTCATTTGCAATAAACCTGTGTCATTTTTGCTGTTGGTATCGGTTCAATATCAAGTATCATAATCATCAGTTTCATGTAGTCGTTCATCTGGTTACCTGCATAATTTGCGAGATTTCCTTTTGGGATGGATGAATATCCTCTGTTTGAGAATGATACAGTTAGACTCTATTTTTTTCCGTGAGAGTTGAGCTTTGGAACTTCTACCTACCTGCCTCTGGGAATGTCATCATTCTATTTAGTAAAGCCTTCAGTTTTGAGGAATGTTACTCTTGAGTCTTGGGAGTGCCCTAAATTGTAAGGGGTTATCCACTAGGAAATTGCCTTACTATGTCCTTGCCCATATAGGTTTATGGTTTTCTAAAAGCTTTCATCCAAACCTTTTGAAATTATGAGAGTTTGCAAGCATATTGTTCCATCCATGCCTGTTATAGCTGTTGTTGTTTTCCTACTTGATCATAAATGAATGACCTCAATTCGTTTTTGTTTCTTAAATCATCCCCATTTTACTCCAAGCTGTGATCATGGATATTGTTGGGGCTATTCTTGGGGTGCTAAATTTATCATGGGGGTCCCTTGGCAGACAGGTCTCTTTTCTGCAAACTGTTGAGAAACTTCTGAAGGCTCTTCATGTCAGTATAGAAGACCTAAATGGTCGAGCAAATGACATTAAAATGGAGATGAATACGGGTATAGCATACTTGAGTAAGAAACCAAGAAGTGAGGTACAGTCGTGGCTCAAACATGTGGAAAAGTTAAATGATGAAGTGAGTATCTTAGAAAATGAAATTGGCATTAGGGGAAAATGGTTTAAAGGGTGTTTTCCTAATTGCTATTCACGTCATAAGTTCGGAAAACAAATTGTGCAAAAGATCAAAGACTTGACTGAGCTTCAAGGAATGGGAGCATTTCCAAATGGCTTATTCGTTAATTTATTGCCTGATTCAGGAAGAGTTATGCCAACAACAGGGATTATAGGTGAAACAATCCCAAGGAAGGTTCTGCATGAGATTTGGGAATGTCTGATGGATGTCAATATCAATAAAATAGGTGTCTATGGTATGGGTGGTGTTGGAAAGACAACTATCATGACGCACATTAATAATCTACTCCATGAAGCTCAGATGTTTGATAATGTTATTTGGGTGACTGCATCAAAAGCCTTTGACTTGAGGAAACTACAGATTGACATAGCAAAAGAAGTAAACTTGGAGCTGGCATTTGGATTTGAAGACAATGTGATTAGAAGATCAACCGTATTATTTGAGCATCTGCAGAGAATGACAAAATTTACACTAATCATAGACGATTTATGGAGTAAGTTCACCTTGGAAGAGGTGGGGATCCCGCAACCCAATAAAGAGAACGGTTGTAAATTAGTATTCATTACTCGACTAATGGAAGTATGTCGGGGCATGGAGACACACAAGGAAATCAAAGTGGATGTCCTCTCTGAGTTGGAAGCCCAGAATTTGTTTGCTAATAAAGCAGGAATGGATGAGTTTAATTCACATGAAATAGTTTCCGCTGCAAAGCTAATTGTTGAAGAATGTGGCGGTTTGCCACTTGCAGTCGTCACTGTTGGACGAGCCATGAGGAAAACCAATGATGTAAGAGTTTGGAAGAATGCACTGGAAGAGCTGAAAAGCTCAAGAGCAGAAATTGAAGGCATGGAAGACGATGTTTTTGCACGCCTGAAATTTAGCTATAATCACTTGAAAAGTGACAGAGTCCGGGCTTGCTTTCTTTACTGTGCATTGTATCCTGATAATTACAAAATTGATGTTAAGGAGCTGGTCGAGTACTGGATGGCAGAAGGTTTAATAGATGAAGTCTGGGATAGGGAGCATGAGATCAACAAAGGCCATGCATTGCTTAAGGAACTCAAAGATGCTTGCTTGCTGGAGGATATTGGAACAGGGTATGTGAGAATGCACAATTTGGTGAGGGATTTAGCAATTAGAATGGCGAGGGAGAGTCCTCGGTTCATGATCAAAGCTGGTGTTGGTTTGAAAACATTGCCAAGAACATGGGTGGAAGGTGCAGAGAGGGTCTCCTTAATGGCTAACAACATTGAAGTTCTTCCAGATCATCCCACTAGCATGAATTTAACAACTTTGCTCCTGCAACAGAACCCTCTCTTGAAGAGTATCCCGAATTTATTCTTTCAGAGCATGCATAATCTTAGAGTACTTGACCTGTCCGGTTCTTCAATTAAGTCACTCCCAGATACTCTTTCCAGTTTACAGAATCTCCATGCACTCCTGTTACGGCTTTGTGAGCTTGAAGAGTTACCATCACTAGCAACACTGAAAGAGCTAAGGGTGTTGGACCTTTCATATACATTAATCCAAGGGTTACCACATGGAATTGAGGGCTTGGTAAATCTCAGGCGACTTGATCTTTCGTATACTGAACAATTAAGCGTGTTTCCTGCTAGGGTTATCCCAAACCTGTCATGCCTAGAAAATCTATCAATGTTTCATAGCAAATGGAGATGGTCATTGACTCCGCAAGGAAAAGAGAGAGGAACAGATTTTGCAGAAATCACCAACTCCTCACACCTAACTAATCTTGGTCTTTCCTTCGAGAATACAGACAGCTTCAACCACTATGTGAGATCTGGACACTGGAGGGTTCTGAAAGGCTACCACATTGGTATAGGACTTTTATCAAGGCATTTACCTATTTCTGAAGGAACTTGTAGTGTAGAAGTTCAAGGCTGTAACCTCATTACCAATGGGAGTTTAATCATGCTCCCAGACAACACTCAGGAGTTGGCATTACATGGTTGTCATGATATTGATATTCTATCCAAACTGACAAACATATCAAACTTGAAAAATCTGAAAGACTGTTACGTCTCCAGTTGTAACAGGTTAGAGTTCTTAATAGTGGAAGATAAAGACTATTTTCCAAACCTGGAGAAATTGACCCTCCACAAGCTGCTTAACTTAAAGGCAATTTGTAATGGAACTGGGGCAGATGGTGTATTTTCAAAGCTAAAATCCGTGCATATCCATAACTGTAACAAACTTAGATACATATTTACATTTGGGTTGTTATGGTTCCTCCAAAATCTTGAAGAGCTTGAAGTGTGGAATTGTCATTCAGTTGAGGACATAATTGAAGTGGAGGAAACTAGTGGAGGAAATGGTAACACATTTCCTTCAATAACGATTCCAAGGCTACGGGTGCTGTACTTATCCTCTTTACCTGAATTGAAGGCCATCTCTAAAGGGGTATTAATTTGCAATTCATTGGATTCTATTGATTTATGGGGCTGTGAGAAGCTAAGGAAACTGCCTTTCTCAATGGACAAGTTGCCTCTCTCCCTCAAGCACCTAAAGGGAAGCAGAAAGTGGTGGGAAGAGTTGTACTGGGATGAGCCTAGTTGTAAGAGTCTTTTACAACCCTTCTTTGAGGGAGAAAAATGAAAAGAAGAGCATTAAATATGGACTATGTAGCTGGTCCAGGGCAAGTCCTATTGATTGGTGATTAAAATTTCTTCTGACATTGAGCTGCCACTTGATTAATGGATTCATCAGCACGAATTCAACTTGTTCAACTTCAAGTTCAGGGAATTGAGAAAACACTAGTTTTTCATCTGGAACTTTTGTACTGATTCACAAGCCATCTCATCTTTAGGATTTTAATGAATTTTAAACTTTGCAAACAGTTTCATTCAACGTTGACTTGAGGTTGATTTATGGAAATTGCAGCATTGTGAATCTCTCAAAATGCTGGAGTTCAGACTTCGATAGTTGCCTCCATTGGTGGCTGGCCACCACAATTTTAGCTGACATTTCTTGTTATAGATATATTGGCTTGTTGCTTCTCAAAGAGGAGAGACCTCACAGTAATCTTGTTAGATCGCTCTCATCGTGACCTGGTTCCATACCATCCCTGTAACCCAACAATCAGCAAGAGATTGTTTGTGGAATCAAGATTCCTTTTCTCATTCGGATGTTTCAATTTGATCAGCTCATTTTGGGCAGCAAGTCCCTTTCTGATTTATTTGATATCTTTATATTTTTGGTTAACTAGACATGGCAAAATCACAATTCTCGTTATTACAAGTAAATTTCCAATCTTTGATGCAGACTCAATTTTGAAGCCAAAATAAACAGCGTAGTCGGGGGCGTGGGCTTCTGGGCTGATTTCAATTGATAATAAGCAACCTAGACGTGGCTTGTAATGACCTGGACCTTGCTTAGCAGGATATTGTCCACTTTTATTTTTCTGTCTAAAACTTGAGTTGGAGAATGTCTAGATCTGGCGCAAGAAAAGGTAAAAAGAAAAAGAAACAGGATGAACAAGGATTAAGGATGATGGCCAAAAGATAAACACACAGATTATAATGTCTATACCAATTTCTTCTTTTCAAAAAATAAGCGCATGGGTATAGGTGAGGTAGTGTATATTTATGCATATACACATCATTGGCATTTTAGAAACGGCTCATTTGAATAGTAAAAGTATTTTATATCATCTCACATCATTATAATTTTTTCAAATTCTCATACAAAATATAACAAATTCAACTTTTTCAAATTTCAAAACAATAATAATCTTAAAAAATAATATTCTAACAGTATTGTTTTCAACTTTCATCTAAATTATCTTATCCTATCTTACTATACAAACGGCACCTAAATAATCTTAGCTGAAGGCACCGATCCCTGTGTGGATAGTGGCCGAGTTAAGATGGCTGAATTGGCAGATTCGATAGACTGAATCCAATAACCAAGACCAATCCAACAAACCTTAGTGACCAAATTTACAACAACCAGCATTTCAGTTCAACTGATCAAGTAGTACCCAGTTGTCCATCCAAGGAAATGGAGAGAAACCAGAAAAGGTGTTACCGAGTCCGAAGAGGAAGATGTTGGGAAAGAAAGGGTGAACGGAATTTGGCTCAATGACATACTTAAAACAGTAACCTTGTCAAAAGGATAAACAGGGAAATGCAGAGTAGCTTCGGTATATTTATGAAAATATCTTTTGGTCATTACAGAAGTTTGAACTCTTCAATATAAATCTGGAACCATAAATGAGATCTATATTATTCTGATGACAGACTGGTTCCTTAAACTTAAATTTCAACCAAATAACGAATAAGAAGCAGTATCATCTTGTTACAACCTTGGTGCAATACGAGGACGGTCCCATTCAGTCACAATGTGGTCACGTGTAATCTCTTTGAGTGAACGGCAACCGCTTAAAGCCATTGTTAATTCAAACTCGTCACGAAGCATTTGAAGTACTTTTCGTACGCCAGCCTCACCTTCAGCAGCCAATGAGAACACCACTGGTCTTCCAATCTGAATTAGACAAGATGATCAAATGAATTTCATGCACTTGTGAAAAACTGTTAGTTCATACCTCATGAGTTTCTACAACTTTTCTCAAGAGTTTTTATTCTAAGTTTCCACAAAAAATTCACACCACTTCCAAAACTAGGAAGTTCCATTTAGTACCTTTAAAATCTTAATACTGTTAACGTTACACATTTTTTAGTCTAGTTTTGATATTAAAATCAGAGCAAGTGAAAATTTATTTGTTGGTCGATTTAGTAGCAAGTTTTTTTCATTGTTAAAATGGCCATGCAGCATGTATATATATATACTCACGAATATCCCAGATGCTCCAAGAGCCAATGCTTTAAAGACATCTGTCCCACGCCGAACTCCACCATCCAGAAAAACAGGAACTCGGCCTTGTGCAGCTTTGACAACCTAAATCATCCCAATCAGAACCATAACGTTAGAACATTGTAAGGTTCGAATTCAAATGAATGCAACTTAAACAAATTCTCCCGCCGTATGGAGAATAATTTCAAGATAAGGTAAAACTGAGCGGAGTATGATTAAGAATAAAATTGATATAGAAAACAATACTTTCTTCTACATCTTACCCAAGATTACTTAACAAATTTGCGTATAATTTTGAAATATTAGATCAACAAAGCCAATCTTACAGTGCTAGTATTGAACTTCAGGGCACTCAGAAATATGTCAACAATACAAAAAAATAAATAAATAAAAATGTGTAGCAGAACTAAGCATGACAAAAAAAAACTGGATCACCTCCACCCAATAGTTAAATATGATCAAAACTCATGATAGATAATTGAAATGATGAGAAATTATGCTGACGTAAAGAATGTTACCTCTTCCAAAGCCATAATAGTTGCAGGAACATAATCAAGTTGGCGAGCTCCATGATTGGACACGATGATTCCTGCAGCTCCAGCTTGTATGGCCAACCTTGCTGCATTTATGACAAGGAATGTCTTTTTGGAAGAAGAAGTTGTAGGAAAATATAGATAGGAAAATGTCAGAAAGAGATTTTTTTTTTTAATTTAAATGAATTTCATTTGAAAAGGAGAGGGGATAGGGGAGGAGGAGGGGGGGTTGTCGGAATACATACTATCCTCAGCTGTAATTACACCCTTCACAAGAATTGGTAAATTGGTGATTGTCTGAAGCCACTTCACATCCTGTCAAATAAATGAAGATAATATAAAACTTTTATTGCCTCATAGTTCAAATAATGTTATAACTTTAACTGAAAGGTATCTGAAATATTTTAAATAACTTCATGTCATTTTAAATGATATATGCTTAAAATAATTCGCAGCCATCTTACCTTCCAGCTGAGAGACTGGTCAACTTGTCCAGCAACGTATGAAGCTAGTCCAGAATCATCGGACTGCAGGTTCACCCAGTGTACAATAATTGAAAAACTAGATGTACAATAAACGAATGTCCAAGGAAAAATGATTGTTTGATATAAAAAAATAAGATCAGCCACCTTATCCATCTTCCCGATATCCAGTCCCTCAAAGTTCTTCAATGTCAAAAATGGTGGCAACACAAATCTGAAGGAGAATCCAACAAACAATTAAGTTTCTTATGTCACAGCGAGTATGTGGTTCATTTTATACAACTCTTCCACTAGATCTAAACATTACATAAGAAATACTGGGACAAGATAAGTGAACATTTGAAATTGTTTCTCCTCCATTTATTTCCCAATTGTATTTTCGAATGAATGTTCACCTGTTCTTAATGTCAGCCTCCCTGCGGCCAAGCCTTGGAGTGTCCACAGTAAGGGCAATTGCCTTGAAACCAGCCCTTTCAGCTCTCCTTACAAGCTGTGCAACCACATTCCTGTCTTTATACACCTGAAGGAAGCAGAGCAATCAATGCAAAAATAAATAACTTATACAATAGATGAGAGCTTAAAAGCATCCCATACTTGGGGACATAATAAACATTAATGATTATAAATGTAGCAAAAAAGAAACACATTTTCATAATGATCTCCTGACAAGAAGCCAGAGGGGCCACCATTTTGGATCACAGCGCCTGTATTTTGAAACTATAATAAGCCAACCTTCATTAGAAAAATAAAATTGCAACAAGTTAGTTAAAAAGTAAACAGCCTAAGTGGGAGTTGAGAATATGGGGGCATTCATGGACTATTTTATATTTATACATAGAAAACAAATCCAGCTTTGTGAATAGTGAGATTTGAATGAGATTTGTATAATAACTCCTTGAAATGCCAAACCAAGAACATTGACAGTCTGTAAAGTAAAAACAGTGATTTTGGCAAAATTTTAGTGAAAGAAAAATAAATATTAGCAACAAAGTGGCAGATGATCTCTAGCACTCACATAGAGTTGGAAAAAGCGAATGCCAGGTCCTGTTGAAGCGACCTCTTCAACACTGGAAGTAGCCCATGAGGATAACGTCTGAAACAACCAATCATGCATATATTGAATGGGAGAGACATGTAAATATGGATCTCAGCACATGAAAGCCAACTCTAAGGAGTTGCAAGAAAAGATTAAATTCAGTCTAGACAAAAGAGCTCAAAGAAACTTGAGGAGAAACCAAACCATGATTGTGCCAGCTGCGGATGCTGCTCTTGCAGTTGCATACTCTCCTGCATGAAAATATTATATTGAGTGGATAATCAAGATAACTCTATCAAGATGCAAAATATCTTTATAAAATCTTCACGACTCTCTCTCTCTCTAAGTATAAACTCTTCAGAATTCTTATGAAGTCATAAGAAAAAATAGTTCCTAGAAAGTGCAGCTACACCATTCCAATGGATGATGTTGAAATGGGCCATGTAAAAGAATCCGCACTCAGAGTTACCAACAACTTTGTATTCTATCTAAAATAAGAGATCGAAAGCAGGCTAATAGCGATGGTCAAAAGCAACTATATACGAACTGACTTTCAGCTGCATTGTCAGGCTAATAGCACTGACAATGCTCTGGAGTAATATACCATCCCTCTTAGACACTAAATAGTTCCCAGCAGGAATTTAAAAGGGGACAGAAAAAAAGGGTGACAAAAGAATAGAAGAAATTAGGATCCTCTTCTTAAAAGTGAAGTTGCAGATAAGGTACAAGAATGCTCTTTGTACCCAAATGAGAGGAGATTGAGCGAGCAACATGCATATTGTGGCTATTACAGATTATACCTTGAAAAGTTTCCTGTATTCACTCTAAGATCATCTCTAATGTGTGAATATTATACAGATCACGAGCATACTGTGTACTAGTATCGGACATGTATATATATATAAATATATATAGGAAAATACTTAGCCACAAAAGGGTTACATAAAAGCAAATATATACATACACATGCAAATACTAGAACATAGAACAAGCCCAAGAGAGCAGAGGTACACACCCTCAGGATGAGCCATCTTCTGCATGGCTGTAGGAGCAATCATGATGGGCATTGAGATTTTGAAGCCCAAAACGGTTGTGGCCATGTCTATCTTGGTTACATCAATAAGAATACGAGGTCGAAACCTATTTTCAGTAAACAAAAATAAATTGTTAGATAAGATTTCCAATAACAAACTTGAGGTAAAAATATGAGAGAATCGAAAACAGCCTATAATTGGGAAGAGGAAAACTACCCTTTCTTTTCAGGAAAAAGAGGAAAATTTCAAGTACAGAATATATATCAAAGCAAAAGCATGGCTCACCAAAAAAAACCCAAAATAAACACATCAAACCAAAAGGAAGACTACTTTTGGGGTCACCATCAAGAGAATAGCTTACAAAATTCTCGAGAATGCATTCCGATTCTCCTTTAGAGTCCATTGGTCCTCTGCTCCTGATGCATAGTAGTCAAAAACCATCTTCGGCAATTTTGCCTTGGCAATTGCTTCATATTCAGTGACATTAGTGATCTCCATCTTTCCAAATAACTGTTTATGCTATCTCCAGAATATTCTGAACGAATTGAAACAATAACATAAAAAGTTTAAGGTCAAATAAGAAAAAATGAATGTATATGATTAAGATTTTGTGAAAGCATTCATTAAAAAGAAAAAGTAAAGCAAAAAATAAATCTAGGCAGTACATTAAGTCTACCATATGCACATAATATTGAAAGAGCTTCACACAACATATTAACAGTGTTTAGTCCCCCAGCTATTGCCCTCGAAGAGTTTCCACCATCTGTTTATAATTATCCTTTCGAAAGATTCATCGGTCCCCAAGGATGTAAATAGGATGTGAACCCCGCACCCTATTGGTAAAACTTTAGTCTCACGCACCCTTTACTGATGGGGATGAAAGGGTCACTAGGGGCCATTGGGGGTGAACATTCAAACTTTACTAGAAAGGGTACGAGACTAAAGTTTTGCCAAAAACACAAATGAACTGCATGAATTCAACCTACGCTAAAAGCAAACACAATCCGAGACTGAAATCCAAAATCATAATATTCGGCAAACCTTGAACTCGGAAGATATCCTGTCCCAGAAAAGAGCTCGAACAGAGAACTTGCAATCATTAAAGACTAGAGAAATTAATATAAAACGAAAAGGCCTTAACTACTATATCTAACCCATAACTTCCGATTCAAAGAATCAAACATACATGTTAACAATCTCACAATAACACAAGCAAGCATCATGCACTGAAGACCCAAGTAAAAGAAGACCGAAGATAAAGCAGACAACAAACCTTTGGCTCTGGAGAAGAAAGAATGAACAGAGGGGGTGCTAGGGAGAAGAGGCGAAGATAATGTTGCGGGGTGGGAGTGGACAGAGAGGGAGAGAGAGACTGAATGTCCAAGTAGTATAAACATACAAATACAGCACTGCAAGGAGAGAGAGAAAATACAATAGAAGAACAATGAACAAGGACAAAAAGGGTGGGGATCAAATGAGAGAGAGAGAGAGAGAGAGTCATGCGGATTGGTTTTTTGAGGTTGGCATTGGCAACCAAATCTTCTTCATGGAAACGTAAGACTTGTGTGGCGAGCGTTTTTGTTGATTATCATTTTTCATCCCCAAAAAATGGCAGAAATATGAACAAAACAGAGACAGAGTGTGCGCTTTCCTATAATTCTGTACACGTGGTGTTGATTCCGGCCATCGTTTATGATGAACTGTTGAAACTTTGAGACTCGACCAACCCATATCCTTATCTATTTCATATTATGCTTGTGAGAAAATAATTTAATTTGTAAAGTATAGTAATATAATGGAAAACATAATTATCGAAATCAATATATTCAATTCCATGATTTATCCATATGAAAAAATAAAAAACTTATATATTTTTTATTTGTATTAGGGAGTTATTTTTTTATTTGAAATTACTTAATTCTATTCTCTATGGTTAAAAGGGTGACCTTGTTACTTTGATGGATGAAAATGCTTATCCTTTCATTAATGATCATGTTTTAGTTTTACGAGCAATCAAATACATTTGTATTCATCAAACTAGTGTATCTTAAATAATTTGTTTACACCACATCATTTATGTGACATAATTTAATTTAAAAATTAAATTATATCATATAAATTAAGTGGTGTAAAAACTTTCAAATGATATTACTCATCTTAAATTATCTTCATCTTTAAAAACAACAACTAAAAATAAATAAATTACCCTCAAATTATGAGGTTTTTAAGAACTTTATGTAATTAATATTACACGTAAATAGCAAACAGTTGGGTAAACTGATTGGGATGGCGGCCATCACGGGTGACTGGATTTTGGGAATGAACTACAAAGTGACGATCACAATTTTGAAAACTTGAATGAATGAGAAAGACAAGTTCTTGGGACACTGAGAGGACAAGTCGTCTCCTATAATTCAATTGGCTGTTGGAACTCTTTTCACCAATCAAACCCCTTTATTTTTCCTTTTTTTTTTTTTTTTCTTTTGTTTTCTTCCTCATTTTCTTGAAAGGATTAGCAAGTTGCGTTTCTTACCCATTTTTTCCTCATTCAGGGTTATTATCTGTTTTTGACACGTAAAACCTTAAAGAGGACAAATAGGCATCATCAAACAATAAAATCATGCCGTTATTAAATTTTTTCCATTTATTTCTTTGACTGGTATCGGACGTTCCGAAGCAAAATTCTGACTAATTCTGATAGTTTTATCAAAATTGAGTATGAAAAAATGCTAATTTAAATACAACATTTCAAAAGGTTACAGTCTGAATACCATGTTTGAAAGGGAGCTGTAAAGTATAGTTTTAACTTTTAATTTTATGGACATTTTTATCATTTTACCCCATTTTTACATTATGTAATAATAATAATAATAAAAGATTATCCATGATTTTTCTCATTTACCCAAATCAATATTTAATCGTCACAATAAAGAACATTTAATGAAATGATGTAAGAGTTTTGATCAAGTAACTATACTCATTATAACATAATAGTTAATTCTTCAATTCTAAAGTAAGCCACACTAAATTGAAATTTTTTTGTGTCATGAAATTGACGAATTCGATTTTGTCTTCTTTTGGGATTTTCTTTCTTTTTTCTTTTTCTTTTTTTCCTTCTTTTTTTTAGAAAAACATTGACATGAATGGCACTCATTTTCAGCACCATTTTAATAAGCAAATAATCTTATCTTTTTATATTGGGCCCGACAGGAGGCACGTGTTTAGGTGTAATTATATAAAACTATTTAATAATGCTAATGGCCCAATACGAGCCTATAGCGCAAGAGAATATATATCAATATATGCTATCAACATGGGTGCCACCGTGCCATCCTTTTATGGCCGACTCTTCTATTAAATCATTTAGATAATTATTTAAAATTTTAAATTAAAAAAAAAAAGCAACTAAAAATAATCTAAAACAAAAAATTTAAAAAAAAAATTAATTAACTCAATAAAAGAACATAAAAAATATCAAATAGATATTACATATATATGATATTATTAATTAAAAATATTGGTTGAAAAGCTAGTATAAAATTTTAAGTAATAATTTATTTGGCAAATGAGAAAAATTATTTTTAAATAAAAATCTAATGTAAAAATAAATAAAAATATTTTTTTTTTTTAAAGCTCCAATCAAAATTTAGTCTTAGACCTCCTGATTTATTGAGCCGGCCCTGCATCCTATTGGGAGTCTGATCCTAATTAATATGGACAATCCGGTGATGTGGCCATATTCAAGAGGATTTCTTTAAGTTCGGATTTTCCAAACCAGAAATCAAGGTTGGATCAGAAAAGTGTCCATAAATGTCTGATCTTTTTTTTTTTTTTTGAGAAAAAGTTTCACTTCATTGAAACTCTTGGAAACGAAACTTAAAATGTGACCAAATGATAAACTAGTTGCATATTGACGCTCGGCTTCTAAATCTCTAAGGTAAAATCTGAGAAAACTAAACACTACCTCCATAAGAGGCATGTACTAAAATTCTCCTCCAAAAGAGGAGAATACTAAACTCCCAACGAACAAAATGTTTGAGAGACTCTTTCTCAATATTATAAAACTTTTCTATATACAAACATTATTCACAAAATCAACACCACAAAAACAACTAAACAACAACACAAAATACCACATTCAGCCTATGGTAGCGCGTGAACAGTACGCGCCACTCTAGGAGTTAAATCCCGCTAGTTTGAACCGCCCGACGAACATATATTCTTGAGAAACCACGCACGGCAGAGTAGATCCACCAAATGGTGAGGCGCATAGAGAAAACTCCAAACTCTGAGCCCTGCGCATGCCTTACACGCATCACTTCGTTTGGCAAAAAATCCAATCGATGACTAGATCGACGGACAGGGGAACAGCGGCAATGGTGTGTGATGGTTTTTGTCGTCGAACAACCTCAAACTTTCATTCCCCGAATCCAAAAAATAAAACTGAAACCACCATAAAAAGTATAAACCAGTGTCCATAAAAAAAAAATTAAAAAAAAAAAAAGGAGGAGAGGGTAGAGAAGGGAAGAAGAAAACGGAGGAGAGAAACGGAGTTGAAGCGCCGCCCTCCTCCGAGGGCGGCAGACGACTAGAGGGTTTTCTAATGGGAATAGAATCGCACGAGCTCGAGAGAGAAAAGAGAAAAGAGAAAAGCCCGGTAATAATACACTTGAGAGTTGAGGGAGCAAAATGAGAGTTCTAAATGTCTGTTCTCAAGAGAATCATATTGCATCCAAACTATATATATACTCTATATATATATATATATATATTAATATCTAAACAGTAAAACAAATGTGGTTGGAATTAGCCTAAAGAAGAGGAGCATAAAAACATGATATATACAAAACTTTTATGTTTTTGAAAGAAACCAATAATGCTGCACTAAATTGTCGAGGAATCATAGATAAAAAATAATGCAGTTCGTAGTGATTAGATCCAACTTAATCCCAAAATATCATTTTTTTTTAATTTTTCATTTTATAGGAATTGGCTTTGTGTTCACTCCGTGTGTGTGCGAAATATATTGGGAAAACCATATTACATTCAATAATAATACAAAGCTGCAGAGAAAATAATAACAACAATTACGAACCTAATTTTAGTCGAGATACCTCATTTGTTATTATCCTCAACTGATCATTGGTAGCTACTCAAATGGTACGACCTCTCTCGTTGGAAAAGAAGGCAATGAATATTGTCTTAGTTAGATCGGGTTCTTTCTGAGTGTTAGCATTAGAATCCATTGGTTCCTTCGTGGACTTGGCACCGACTTTGCTGGTTTCTCCTCCACGCAACTAGCACTCTCCTCGCTACCCCCTTTCCATGATCTGGTTCCATTGGCTGAGAGTTATGATCTCTTTCAAAAATCTTTGGAATCTAACTTTTTATCTTCCATAGCCTTTATAGCCACCAGCTCTTCATCTAGGTGTGGGAATTAGTCTCGCAACCATCGCTCTTGTAGTGGTTCTCATTGAACTTCGGCAACTCCTCTGGTAATGCAAATAGCCACTCCAATGGCTCCAGTCGCAATCGGTGTCCCCATAACTCGAGATTAGGAGTGTTCATCCGAGTTCTGAATTTGAGAATCTAGAATTCGAATTCGAAATTTCCTTAAACTTTTTTTTAAAAAAAATTCAAAAGTATTAAGAAATAAATAAAATTTCAAATTGAGCCGGGTTGTACCCGGCTTGGATGAACAGGCCTACTCGAGATGCCAAATTTGTAAAACCGAGGGTCATACGGCTGATAAATGCAGGAACCGTTATGACCGCTCAAACCCTTCGGCGCAACTCGCTAAGGCCTTCCAAAGTTATTGCTCATTATCCAATGGTCCCTCTTTTGACTGGTACATTGACACTGGTGCTTCGGCTCATTTGTTGTTACCCTCAACCGATTATTGGTAGCTACTCAAATGGCAGGAACTCTCTCATTGTAAAAGAAGGCAACGAATATTGTCTTAGTTAGATCGAGTTCTTTCTTATAGTGTTAGCATTATAACCCACTGGTTCCTTCGTGGACTTGGCATTAACTTTGCTGATTCCTCCTCCACGCAGCAAACACTCTCCTCACTGCCCCCTTTCCATGATCTGGTTCCATTGGCTGAGAGTTATGATCATATTTCAAAAAAAATTGGAATCTAACTCCTTACCTTCTATAGCCTTTACAGCCACCAGCTCCTCATTCAGGCGTGGAAATTAGTCTCACAACCGTCGCTCTCGCAGTGGTTCTCATGGAAACTTGGGCAACTCCTCTGGAAATGCAAATAGCCACTCCAATGGCTCTGGTCGCAACCGGTGTCCCTACAACCCAAGATTCCATATTTGTAAAATTGAGGGTCATATGGCTAATAAGTGCAAGAACTGCTATGACCACTCAGACCCTTCGGCACAACTCGCTAGGGCCTTCCAAAGTTCTTGTTCACTATCCGATGGTCCTTCTTCTAACAGGTACCTTGACACTGGTGCCTCGGCTCACATGACACAAGACTCGACATCCCTAGACTCTTCTGAGCAATATGTTGGTAAGGATAGTGTTGTTGTGGGCAATAGGGCATCTTTACCCATAACATGCATTGGCACCCCTCATTCCTTTCCTAGTTTGCCTTTACTTGATGTTTTAGTTGTTCCTTATCTCACCAAAAATATTTATCCATTAGCAAATCAACTTCTTAGTTTCCTTTCCAAGTTATCTTCACTGAATCTTCTTTTGTTATTCAAAATTGAACCACAAAAAATGTGGTGGCAACCAAAAAACATGATGGAGGTTTCTACGTACCAAAGCGTGGCAATGCTACTTTTATTTCTGTTTTAAATAAATATGCCCTTAAGGTGTCGTATGACTTATAGCATGCATGTCTTGGGCATGTTCTATTATTTCTTTACTGAATAAAAAAAAGGTTAGGTTTATCTTACATCTGCATTGCCTAACCCTTCTCTTTGTTCTACGTGCCAACTTGCCAAGAGCCATAAGCTCCCATTTTCCACAAATGATACTCGCTCTAATGTTATTTTGGGCTTTATTCATTGTGATATTTGGGATCCCGCTCCTGTATAATCGATATTGGGCTTCTCATATTATGTTGTTTTTATTGATGACCATTCTCGTTTTATTTGGCTTTATCCTATGATTTTCAAAGTGATAATGGCACTGAATTTCGTAATCTACGCTTTCAGTCTTATCTTCTCTCTATTGGGATCCATCACCAAATGTCATGCCCCTACATACCGTCACAAAATGGTCGTGCTGAACATAAGCACCATAACGTAATTGAGATGAGTCTTCCTCTCCTATTTCATTCACGCGAATCCACTTCTTATTAGGTTACCACATTCAGTACTACAACATACATCATTAACTGGTTGCCTATACTGCTTCTTGGAGGTATCTCTCCCTTAGAAATCTTGTATGGTGAGCCCCTCATTACATAAATTCTCATCCCTTTGATTGTCAGGTTTTTCCTTGCTTACGTGACTATGCTCCCCATATATTTTCCCCCTAGCATTCCTTGTATTTTTTTAGGGTTATATTCCTTCATATAAAGGCTTTCGTTGCTTAGATCCGACCACCACAAAAATTTATATTACCCACCAAGCCCGATTTGATGAAACTCACTTTCCTTTCATTCCTAAATCTCCCGTCAACCCCATAACTGCCCTGGATTATTCCTCCTTTAGTGAGCCCAATCAAGCCCAAACTTCACCTCCGTCCACTGCCTCACTGCCAAACCACACAATGTCGACCATGTTGCTCAGTCCAAGCCCACTAACTATTGTCTCTGTGTTAATCATCTTGTTGAGCTCATGCAAGTTGAGCCCACCACTGCCTTGGAATAGCTAGCCCAGTCTGCCAACTCCCTGCGCACAATTTCTACTAACCCATAAGCCCAATGCGCCCCTGTTGCACAACCACTCCTGGCCCAGCCCACCTCTGTCGATCCAACACCAGTCGTCCCTCTTTCCTCTCATCTGATGGTCACCTATGCCAAAGCAGGTGTTTTTAAGCCACGCCATCCTGCCTATCTTAGTCAACAAGTTTCTGGTCTCTTTTATGCTTTGCTCTCCTCTGCAGAGCCTCGTGGTTTCAAATGTGCTGCCAAGAATCCTGCCTGGCTCGTTGCTATGGATGATGAGATTAAGATGCTCCATGACAATACACTTGGGAAATAGTGCCACGTCCCTCCAACATAAATATTGTGGATTCCAAATGGGTTTTGCGAACTAAATATCTCTCCAACGGATCCATTGATCGTCTCAAGACTCATCTTGTAGCAAAGGGTTACACTCAGCTTCCTAGTCTTGACTATACTGATACTTTCAATCTAGTGGTCAAGGCGTCCACCGTTCATGTTGTGTTTTCCCTTACTATTACTCATGGTTGGCCTTTCCTCCAACTTGACATAAAAAATGCCTTTCTTAACTGTGTTTTGCAGGAAAATGTCTATATGGAGCAGCCCCCTGATTATGTTGATCCTTGCTTTCGTGGCCATGTCTGCAAGGTCAAGAAAGCTCTCTATGGTTTGAAACAAGCTCCCCATGCCTAGTTACAATGCTTTAGCTCCTTTTCAATTAAGCTTGGATTTTCTTATAGCCGTGCTGACACCTCTCTGTTTGTTCTTCATCACCAGCACCATCTCATTTATCTTCTACTCTATGTGGATGATATTATTGTTACTAGTAGTGATCACTCTCTCATTGTTATTTTTATTCACAAACTTCATGCAGAGTTTGCCACCAAGGACTTGGACTCCCTCAGCTACTTTTTGGGTCTTGAGGTCACCTCTGCTTCCGACTGCCTCTTTCTCAATCAAACCAAGTATGCACATGACATTCTTGTTCGGGCTCATCTCTTGGATTGCAAACGTATCACCACTCCCATGATTGTTAGAAAACGTCTCTCCTCTATGGGTGCTCCCTTCTCTGACATCACTCTTTATCACTCTCT
Source organism: Platycarya longipes (assembly GCA_036559045.1). NCBI lineage: Eukaryota > Viridiplantae > Streptophyta > Magnoliopsida > Fagales > Juglandaceae > Platycarya > Platycarya longipes. The sequence continues at coordinate 19,891,938 of CM071797.1, forward strand.
TGGTAGTGCATTGCAATATCTGACTATCACTAGGCCTAATCTTGCTCACTCTATCAACTCCGTCATGCCCCCACTGAGGATCATTTTCAGGCTATCAAGAGCATTCTTCGTTATTTCAAGGGCACTCTCCACTTTGGTCTCACGTTTATAGCCTCTACTTCTACTACCATTATTGCTTATTCCGACATTGATTGGGCTGGTTGTCCAAATACTCGTCGCTCCACGTCAAGAAATTCTATCTACCTTGATGATAACTTATCTCTTGGAGTGCAAAGAAACAACCTATTGTCTCTCGATCCAATTGTGAATCTGAGTATCGTGCCCTTGCTACCGCTACTGCTGAGGTCCTTTGGCTACAACATCTTCTTCGTGATCTGCATGTCACTACTCCTGCTCCGCTGCTTATACTTTGTGACAATAAGAGTGCCATATTTCTCAACTCTAACCCGGTCTCTCACAAGCGCTCGAAACACATTGATTTGGATTATCATTTTCTTCGTGAACTCATGGTTGTCGGCACCATACGCACTCAGCATATTCCCTCTTCCTTGTAGATTGCTAATGTTTTCACCAAAAGTGTTTCTCGACCATTCTTTGCTCTCTTTCCACTCCAAGTTTCGAGTATGCTCAAATCCCACGCTCAGCTTGCAGGGGCTGTTGAGGATACTCCAGAATCCTTTCCTGATATTCAACAATCATCTCCATGCTTATAGTAGTTGAATTGTAAATATATGTAACTCATTGTATGATTTACTTCCTTTTTTGATTTGTTTCCTTTCTAATGTAAAGCTATACGTGTATGTATTTCTCTATAAATGAAAATATCTCTCCACCTCAACAAGTGAGGTGGTCTCCATGCTTATAGTAGTTTAATTGTAAATATATATAATTCATTGTATGATTTACTTCCTTTTTTGATTTGTTTCCTTTCTAATGTAAAGCTATACGTGTATGTATTTCTCTATAAATGAAAATATCTCTCCACCTTAACAAGTGAGGTGGTCTCCATGCTTATAGTAGTTTAATTGTAAATATATGTAATTCATTGTATGATTTACTTCCTTTTTTGATTTGTTTCCTTTCTAATGTAAAGTTATACGTGTATGTATTTCTCTATAAATGAAAATATCTCTCCACCTCAACAAGGAAGGTGGTTTCACAAAACAATCTCAATGGGGCATTTCCTTTCTAAGATCGACACACGAGTGTTCTATAAAATGTTAATGAAACAAACAAAGATACCATAAAATACACCAAATCAAAGCACCCATATTTTAAAATATAAATGTCATACAAAGTGACGCAAACCTAATCAGTTATTAGTAGCAGACTATTTTATTGTAATGAGTCAATGTTCTTACGTAGCTCCTCCAGCCTCTTCATCCTCAACCTCTCACTTTCACTCACCAACTGATCAAATCATAAAACGTTGCCAAAAAGGACAATTATTAGATGGCCAAATTAGGTTATACAATCATTCATATACTTTTATTTTAAGCAGAAAGTTACGATACTAACCGTCATTAACTTGGTTATAAGTTGTACCTTTTCCTTGTTCTTTTTATTGAAAGCCTCAAGAGCTTCTTTGTATTCTTTCTCTTATATCAAAATATAAATCCATATTCACTGGTTATGATTTGGTTTTCTCTTACAAATCAAAGTAAGATGTTGGATGATTCAACGTATTATGCACAGCAAGACTTAATAGAGACCAAATATGGCATTAGATAAGTTCTTGACCTTCTTCTGGTAGGTATGCCCCCATTGTATCTACATTGAATTTAGACATAGCAGAAGTAACCATTAAATTCAATAGGGTCTCAAGTTCCTTAAACTTTTCCGAAAAAGAGAATTTTGACACTGCACCTATATCCATAGGAAGAAAGAAAAGGTTAGAAATCAATATATTGATATTCATCACCAAGTAAAGAGTATAAAAAAATTAGTATAAGCTATTATCAAAGGTTGCATGTACTTTTTGTTCTAATGGGAGAAGTGTAAATGTAATTTTCGTAATTGGCTAGGATTAGATGATTAGGGTTTAAATTCTGAATATTGGATGAATGTAATTTTACTAAGGACTTTAAGAGTTATCCAAAAAGATAGAATTTGTTTTGGATGAATGTAATATTTTAAATATGACTCCAGTTGTTATTCGATAAGGAGAAGGCTTTTTATTTAAATGTAACTCTTATCAGGTATTGTTTAAATCAAAAGATAAGAGGTTTCAAGAATCCTAGATAAAGTTCAAGTCAAATTCCAAAAGATAAAGCTTATCCAAAGAAGAGTTTGAAGTTAAAGCTGCCAGTGCTGAGAAGATAAATATCAAGTGCAACAAAATCTGTCAACAAAATTCGTCAGTAGAGTTTTACTATGACTCAAACTAAATAAAATATTATTTCAATATTATTTTTTAATATTATGAGTATTTTGGAATATGAAAAAGTTAAATTATTTATTATATTTTGTGTGAGAATTTGGAAAAGTATATGAGAATTTGAAAAAGTTGTAATAATGAGATGAAATGAGTTGAGGAGGGTTTGGGTTCCAAACGGGGCTTATTTGTTAATAGAGTTTCACTCATATTAGGACTGATTCAGAGAGTTTTATTATGATTCAAAAAACAAAATATAATCTGGATAGCTGACTTAAAAATAACTGAAGATATCAAAGAAATCGAGATGCAAGATTTCAATGAAGATATTGAAGCAAACTTAAACTAGGAGACGTCCAGTAGAAGTGTCTTAGTTACGTTTGCAAGTTGTTAACAGCGTAACAGACTGGAAAACTAGATAAACCGTCAGCAGAGTCCTACTCCAACTTAAACACTACATTGCCTATTTAAAGAGGAGTTGACTGAGGATTTTATTGAACACTTCAATTGCACACATTCACAAGCATTAAGAGCTTGAAGATTTGGGCAGAACTTCAAGAGATAGAGTGATTGAAATTCCTTGAGTGAAATATTTTCCAAGAAACTTAGTCCGTGGGATTGAGTGAGAGCATACTCCAAGGAGGAGTTACCATGTTCTTGATCAACCACTGGAGGTTCCAATAGGAAAGATAAAGATTGGAGAGCGTAAGAGGTTTTGGCTATTTATTGTGGTAGAAGACAAGCGGGTCGCGTGTTTAGGATAAACATGTCTAGTTACAAACATTTTGTAAACGTTTTATTTATAATACTCTCAATCAATTAAATTGGTTTTCCTAATTTTGGTTGTCTCGTAAGGTTTTACCTTTAAACAATTATTCAAAGGGTTTTTCTTCGAAACTAAATTATTGTATTAATTTTTTAATATTTTATATTGGTTACTAATCAGTGCTAATGGCTTTTGTTTAGCATTAATGTGCATAACCAGGAGTACTTGGGTAATTTCAATTGGTATCAAAGTGAGGTTCACTCTATCTTGAGTGTGATCCGTTCTCCTGGGAGATTATGGCAATACTATCATCACCACCACAATTTGATGGTGATAACTATGCCTACTGGAAGGTAAGGATGAGAGCATTTCTTAAGTCACTTGATGAGAAAGTCTGGTAAATCATGTGGATAGGATGACCTAGGCCCAAAACACCGATTGAAGATTGGACCAAAGAACAATCAAGCAGCTGTAATTGGAACAACATAGGTCTAAATGCCATTTTTATAATAGTTTCTCTTGATGAATTCAAGAAAATCTCCATGTGTGAAAAAGTTAAGGATGCTTGGGATATTTTAGAAATTACACATGAAGGGACCAAAATTGTGAAAATTTCTAAATTACAAATATTGACCTCAAAATTTGAGGAAATAAGAATGCTGGAAGATGAGACATTTAATGAATTTTATGCTAAACTATATGATATTGTTAATTCTAGGTTCAATCTCAAAGAGAAGGTGGAAGAGGCACTAGTTGTGAGAAGAACTGGTAGGCTCTCTACAAACCTATGAATCTACCTATCCACAACAGAAGATAGAAAAGTCCATCGCTCTAAAAACTGCTAAGGAAGAAAATCACTCTGATGATGAAGATTTGTATAATGATGACTTGGCTCTTGTGGTTGGAAAATTAAAAAAATTATGTTTAATAAAAAAAAAATCTGGAAAGATGAAAAAATGTAAGAATTTCACTAAACATAATGAATATGAAAAGTGGAATAAAGACAAAACTGAGTCCAAAGATAAAGTCGAATGTCATGAATGCTCCGATTTTGGTCACATGAGAATGTAGTGTCCAAACTTTAAAGAAAGGCAAAAGCTTTGAATACTATACTTAGTGATGATTCTGACTCTGACTCTGAAAGTTTAGATACATCCTCTAACAATGAAATTGCTTTTGTTGTTTTTTCTACTTCTGTCATTGATCGTGCTAACACAAGCAAACAATGTGCTGATAACAACGTGTTGGTTTGTGATGTTGATTCTGATGTTGCGACAGAAATTGCTGATCATCAACTAAGTGTGTAGGAAGCATATGAGGACTTATGTGAAGAGTTTATGAAAATTCAAAAAGTAAATAAAAAGCTGTACAAAAACCTAACCACCATAAAACATGAGAAGAACAATTTGATGGAGACACTGAAGTTGATAGAACTAGAAGTGACAAGACTGTGTGCATAGAAAGAGGTACTGGAAAAGATGTTAGCAGCTTGTCAGGAAGTCAAAGAAAAGACTCCCAAAGTACCATCGATCATTGTCTTTGTTGCGCAGGGACCCACTTCGATAGGCCCTCTAGCTTTTTAAGCTAAAGGGGTCCTCATGGTATCCCAATCCACCATGTTGGGTTTGCTATTAACGGCTGCTGAGGTGTAAGTATAGTTTGAAGGAAGAGGCAAGAAAACCACTTCATCCCTAATTTTGACTCAAAATGAAACCTATCCCATAACCTAGCCCGTATAGTATCAGGGTTTTTCCCACTTTCCCTGATGCAAGGTCGGGGTCGTTACGAATAGGACAAATATATACCAAACCTTTGAAGGATGAGGTTCTAGTACCCATTGGTACTAGCTTCCCCTTGCTCGACTTGGCCCGGCGAAGTTCCCTGGCTTATAGAGGTCAATCAGTCAGACATGCCATGTTCAGTCTAATTGCCCTATAGGTCTTACAGACTAACTATTCTTAGTGTCAGAGCTAATCGAATTAGGATACCTTAAATAGTCAAGATCTTGCCCCTATGTCAGTTGGATTCGTGAAAAGAGAACAGCTCCTTCTTTGCATCAATTACCTTTCAAGGCTTTGGCGCTTTTGTCAAAAAGTCCTAAGACCGGTAATGCCGCATCTGAGAAATAACTCAATGAACTACTGAAAGTTCAAAGAGATAGTTCTGATCGCACAGGGTTGGGATACAATACTTCCAAAGATCCACATCGTAAAGCATTTGTTGCCTAAGGCCTTTACATCCAAATGTATCACCTTTGTTAAAGGAAGTAATGTAGAAAATGTCCCAAAGAAACCTATGAACAAAAGCAAGTCAACAATGATTCATCCTGGTAAGTCTAACGGTAAGTTTGTCCCTACTTGTCATTTTTATAGTTTAACTGGACACACTAGGACAAATTGCTTTAGACTTAGAAAAGAGAAAGAAACAGGAAAAAGAAATAAGCTTTCTAATAAGGGTAAGAACCTAGAAATTAAGGTTGATAAATTGAGCAATCAAATAAACACCCTAGGTAAGAAACTTGGTGAACTATCTGAATTGTGCTTTCCTAAAAACATGAATGATACGAATATCAAAACCAAGTGGGTAGTGAAAGATAAAGCCTTATGTCTAGTAGCACACAAAATACTCAAAACTATGGACACTAGCATGTGAAATTTGAACAATGCTTGTTCTAGACATATGTCAGAAGACAAATGGTTGTTTAAGAAGATTGAGTCTACCAATGAAGGATCCATAACTTTCGATGATGGAAGTATAGCTACAGTGGAAGGAAAGGGAAGTGTAGATGTCCCTAGTTTACCTACTATTCATAATGTTCTTTTTGTTAATGGCTTTAAGGCCAATCTATTGAGTATTAGTCAGTTCTATGATAATCATCTTTTTATGCAATTTTCAAAGGATGAATGCAAAGTCTACAATAGTGCTAGAAAATGGATCTTGAAAGGCATCAGAACTGCTGACAACTGTTATGGAGTCTCTTCTATGAACATGATGCGTTGTCATAAAGTAAAGCTAGATGAAATTGAGTCGTGGCACCATTGTCTAGGCCATATCAACTATAGAGACATGCAAAAGATCTCTAAGAAGCTGTATGTAGACTGTCCAAAATGTTGAAAAAGAAGAAAATGGTGTGTCGAGCTTGTCAGGAAGGAAAGCAAACCAAAGCACAACACAAGAAGATAGTTGATATTCTAACCTCAAGACCACTTGAGCTGTTACACATGGATTTGATAGGTCCTACTCAGAATGAGAGTCTCAACGAGAATAAGTATATAATGGTCATCATGGATGACTACTCAATAGACACATGGATCATTTTGTTAAGAGATAAAATAGAAACATTTGACCTTGCGAAGAAACTGTTCAAACGGTTACAAACAGAGAATGATTTCTCTATCTCTCGTATTTATAGTGATCATGGTAGAGAATTTGAAATTTTTAATTTATCTTCTCTTTGTGATGAATAGGAAATACATCAAGAGTTCTCAGACCCAATCACTCTACAACAAAATAGAATTGTAGAAAGGAAAAATAGAGCAATGCAAGAGATGGCTCGCACTATGCTGAGTAGCAAAAAGTTGGCTTTATATTTCTCGGGTGAAACTGTCAACACTGCTGAACACATCTTGAACTGGGTAGGTTTTTGTCCAGGCACCAAACTCACACCTTAGGAGTTATGAAATTGAAAGAAACCCACGATAAAATAATTTAAGGTGTACGTAAGTACTTGCTATATTCTAAGAGATAGAGAGAATGCCAACAAGTTCAATAGCAAAAGTGATGAAGGCATCTTTCTTGGATATTCATCAAACAACAAGGCTTTTACAATCTATGGAATCAAACTATGATGGGATCAGTCAATGTAGTTGTGGATGAAAACTCTAAAGAGATGACCAAGAAGAAACTTGACTACCTTACTAGAAAGGCCGAAGAAACTCAACTGATCAAGAGGATATAGATCCAGTGGAACTTACTACACCAAGCCCAGTCTCACACCATGAAAAAGAGCCATCCACAAGGATCAACCACAATCATCCAAAAGAGAATATTCTTGGAGAATTGGATGAAAGTATGAGATTAAGAAAACGTATTTTAAATCAAGTCTCATATATTTGTTATTTGTCTCAAGTTGAAACTAAAAAGGTGGAAGAAGCCTTACAAGATAAAAGTTGGGTCAATGCCATGCATAAGGAATTGCACCAGTTCACTTGAAACCATGTATGGGAGCTAGTTCCAAGACCTGAGGATCACAACATCATTGAAAAAAAATGGATCTTCAAAAACAAGTCAGACGAACATGGAACCATTGTTCGAAACAAAGTCAGGCTGGTAGCACAAGGATATATCCAAGAAAATTACCTAAAAAGACCCAAGCTTTATGGATGAGAAAAACATGCTGATTTTTTAAAAATTCATTTTATTCATTTTTCTGTTATGCAAGTTTTGTTTTTCAAACTTTGAAAATAAAAGAACAAACATAAAAGGAGAAAAAGTGGGAGTTGAAATTGCTTTGTTCCAAAAGTTTCTGAGAGAAAGAGTTCAAACAAGACTTCAAATTGTTTTCAAAAAATCTTTTGAAAAATCCTTTTAGCATCCCCAAAGTATTTGAAAATCAATTTGGTTTGTTGTTTGCTAACAATCCACACAAGGAGAAAGAAAGGTGAATGGTTTAAGGGGAGAACCAAAGGGAAACTATTAGCAGGAGATGCTAAAAGAATCATGCGGTAATTGTAATATAGTTTTGAGGTGTCAATTCCACAGGGAGACAAATTAAAAGAATAGCAAAGAAACTAAAAAAATATTGAATGATTTATAAGAGAAGAAAATTTGATTTTAAATGCAAATTAAAATAAAATAAGTGATTAACGGAAAAAGTATTCAAAGTTGACAAACAGTAACGATTCAGGAATCCCTTCCACATATCCGGTATTTTAATTATTCTTAATTCATTGATAACTCAATTGAAAATTTAATTCCAAAATTCTCAATTGGAAGATGTATAATTATAGATCAAAATTAAATCAAATGTAACCTTTTGAAAAAATCATTCATCACTTTTAAATCACGCAAATTGTTATCTACATTGAAAAAACTCAACGACGACAATATACTCAGGGAGAGATATTGCAGCAGAGAATTAAATCAATATAGACAATCAATTGATCCGAACATAATAAAAAAACTAATCCATTCAATAGAAAAAGCATGATTGAATCCATAAACAGAATAAATTCTATGATTATTCGGGAAAAAAAAAAACATCAACAATATATTGAGAATAATAAAATAAAGAGTTTTAATAAATTAAAAATCAAATACATGAATTAAAAATATTATCTAGTATGCAAGTTTATCTCTTACCCATACACATGATGAACAACAAAACTCTCAACAGAAAGAAGCAGCAGCCGCCGACCATGGAATATATTTTTTTTTGTCCCTGTATGTTTGTGTATATGCTTCCAAGTCTGGTCCTTCCTTTGTAAATTCACAAGCATAGAAGCCTAATTGATGAGTGCGGCTCAATTAATTGTTGAAGCCCAAATGAGTTACCATGGGGCCCATATGATCTTTTCCACTCCTTCACACCAATAAAGAAAATAAATAAATAAAATCAATGAAAATAAAATAAAATAAAATAAAATGAACTAAAATAAAATGAAATAAAATAAAAAGAATGAAAGAAGATAGACAGTGCTTAAAGACATCTCAATGTAAATAGAAATTAAATTCAATAAAAGAAATTATATCTCATTATTTTTATTCACACTCTAGCATTTTAATCCAATATTAGAGTATTTAGAGTGCACTTTCGTATACTCATCACACCCCCAACTTGCTCATTATTAGTTCCTAGCAATTTTCATGTCAAAATAATGAAAGAGACTAAAGAAAATCACATATAAAGGTCACTAAGTCATACTTTCCAAAATTTAAATATTAAAGCAATTTTAGAAATCCAATAACCATATCACAATCAATCCACCTATAGCAATTCATAGAGTGTGTATGTTCCAAACTATATCCATCAAATCAGAAACCCTAACACATACAACATGAAGAACATCTCAAGAAAAAGGTTCAATTTTATAACTCACAGGTAAATAGTATTTCGAGCGAAGGTTCTATTTATGGAGTTGATAAGGGGTATACACACTCCTATGAAGAATTTGGCAGTTATGTACAAGTAATAAGCAAATATTGATCTTATAATAAGAACATTAACAAATGAGAGTTTCTACCACTCGTTCCATAAGCTTACTTAGGATCAGAACGATTAACACAAAAAGGTTGTAATGTGGCTTAGGTTAAGGGCTATATGAAGAAAAAGATAAAAATTATTCAAAAACTTTCAAGTACACATCAAAGAAATTTTATTAAAAATTTTTATTGACCACAATTCTCACATGATGTACTCTTCAACTTTTCAGATCATCAAATAATACTTTTCATTTTTCTTCAACTTATTTTTCTTTTTTTTTTTCCTTTTGTTTTTGAACTTTAAAGCTCACTCAATTGTACACTTTGCACTTGTACTCTTCTCTTTTTCCTTTTCTTTTCTTTTCTTTTCTTCTCTTTTTTCTTCTCATTTTTCTCTCTTTCTTCCTTTTTTTGCTAATAAAAAAATTATAAATTCCACACCTAATACACACTTGGAAGTAATAAGGGTAGAAAAATTAATGTACAAGCTATACTCCAATGTGGAAAAGTAAGGATGATGTGGGCATATGAAAGAAAAGGCTACATGTGTTTGTTGGTTCAAAATTGGTTACTAAGGGTCTATGATGAGAAATGTTAGCTTGAAAAGCTCAAACGTTAATCCTAAGTTAATTTTTGTCATATGCCAAATATATCCACCATCTTACCACTAACCATATAATGATATTCTCAAAAATAATGTCTAATTCAACAGATCAATGAACGCTTATCACAATTCCTGCATTTGTAAGCTCTCAATCATCTCCCAAAATGGACATGAATACTTAAGTAAAAGACTTCTCTAACTACATGTATCAAACCACCATCTTACCATAAAGTTTGGATAAGTGCATTAAAAATTCTGTAAACGCCTTAGCAAAATAATTAAGATGGATTTGTTGAATTCATCAAGATGGCCATGAATGAGTATGAATACACATGTAAAAGGGTGCCTATGTGATGCAAATTAAAAAAAAAATTGACATATGAAAATATGTCACAAAGTTCCAATAAGCATTTTAAATGCTGAATTTGCATTCACACCCCCAACTTAAATGAAATGTCGTCCTCAATATTTAACAATCAAAATTGAATGAAGAGGGATATGAAATGGTAGAATACACATGATGTGTAACGTGGATAACTTGCTAAGCACCAAAGATAGTAAACTCAAATGAAAAGAATGAAACTAACATGCAAACAAAAACACGAAAAAAAAAAAACAACATCAAACAAAAAGAAAAGAACAAAAATAATAAAAAAGATAAAAATAAATAAATGAAAACAAAACAAAACAAAAGAAATAAAAAAACGACTGCATGGTGTGGTCAGGGTGGATATACTGGGTTCGCAGGTGGAATGCCTTCCACTTTTGGAGCTAGTTCTCTTGGGTCAAAATTGAAATGCTTGTAGGCCCAATAAGCTCGATGCTCGAGGTCCACAGGTAGGTGGTAAGATTTCAAATCAACTATTGGTGCTTCCCCATTTGAAGGAATCTATCTCACTTTTCTTAGACATCTCCTCAAACTTCGGTTGCTAAGCTTGTATGCCATAATCCTAAGTTGTATCAAAGATTGCACAAATATCAGGCACGTCAAATGAATCACTAATAGGATTAAATTCAGAATTAACGATGAAATATTCAAGGGGATCAGAATCATGAGTTGTGAAAACTTCCCTGTCTATGAGTGAGTCAATCATATATGTCTGGTGGCACTCATCATCATCTTCTGACTGTTTTGCAATATAAAAAATATTTACCTCAAGAGTCATATTTTCAAAAGAGAGTTTCATCAAATCATTCCTGCAATTAATCAAAGCATTAGCAATGGCAAGAAAATGTCTATCTAAAATTAAAGGAATTTTAGAGCTAGAGTCAACAACAGTAGTGTCCAGGATTAGAAAATCAACAAAATAATAAAATTTATCAATTTGGATCAAAACATCCTCTACCACACCTCGTGGTCCTCTGACTGAATGATCAGCCAATTGCAATACCACAGAAGTTTGTTTGATTTCTCCCAGCCCTAACTACAAATAAATAGAATAAGACATTAAATTCACACTAGCTCTTAAGTCTAGCAAAATTTGCCCAAATTCATGATTTCCAATGTTGCATGCAATGGTTGGGCAACTAAGATCCTTGTACTTAGGAGGAATTCCCTACTTTATTAGAGCACTAACTTGCTCTGTCAGGAATGTTGTTTTCTTTACATGGTGCTTCCTCTTAACTATACACAAATCCTTGAGAACTTTTGCATAAGTAGGCACTTGTTTAATTACATGTAAAAGACGAAAATTAATTTTTACCTTCTTGAGATTCTCAAGGATTTCATTACTAGGATCCAAAGTTAGCTTGTTAGATTTTAAAACTTGAGGAAATGGTATCTTAACTGGACTCTTTATTACCTCAGGTTCCTTGGGCAGATCAGCACCACTACTATCTTGATCCTTTTCAACATCCTCTAATTTGTACATTGTTAAGATGTGTAAAGACTTACTACTTCTTATTATAATGGTATTCACATCTTTCAAATTCTCTTGTGCCATATGTTGACTATGGGATACGGATTGAGCTTGAGAAGGAAACTTACCTCGCTCATTCACACTTAAGGAGCTCATCAATTTGGACACTTGGCTCTTTAAATTCTTCACTTCTTCAACAACCTGCATAATTAAATATTCAAATTTTCGTTAGTGTTACCATGTGCCTCAATAAAAGTATATAAAGTCTCTTCTAAAGGATTCCTAGAAGATGAAGATGCATGATATGGGGCAGTGTATGCTCTAAAAGGCTGTGCAGGCTGTTGGTTTTCAAACTTCCAGTTAAAATTGGAGTGATCACGCCACCTCGGATTGTAGATCTTAGAGAAAGGTGCAACAAGCTTCTTGTACATACCTAAGTCATTACATTGTTCCTCATACACCCCTCTCATCTCAGCAAATGTGGAACACTCTTGGGCGTGGTGATCTAAGCCGCCACATACAAAACATGGTCCAAAAGACAGCATGATTAGCCACGTGTGTTGGCTTAAAGTCCTTAGTCTGTAACACCTTTAGCTCCCTAGTAAGTATCTCAACCTTAGCTTTCAAGTTGTCCTCCTCCCTAAGATGGTAAATTTCACCACTATTTTGGTTACTTGTAGTGCATGACCTTTTGTGCTCTCAGTAGTACTAGGTCCAGTCCAGGTGTGAGCTTTTTCAGTAAGCTCATTGAAGTACTCTATAGCCTCATCAGGATTTTTCTATAAAAACTCATAATTACACATCATCTTCATAAATTGGCGCTCTCTAAGTAAAAGTCCCTCATAGAAGTAACTCACTAGATGCCAACTCTCATACCCATGGTGATGGCACATACTTAACAACTTCTTAAATCTCTCCCAAGACAAATACAAACTGTCATTGTCCTTTTGTGCAAAAGTGAAGATCTGTCTTTTTAAAGCATTGGTATTATGTTGGAGAAAGTATTTATTAAAGAAAACTGGAGTCATCTCATTCCACGATCTAATCGATCGTGGTCTTAGCAAGTATAGCCAACTCTTAGCTCTATCATTCAAGGAGAAAGGGAAGAAATTAAGTCTCACAATGTCATCCGTTGCATTTTGACTATGAAAAGTCACAACTACTTCCTCAAACTCCCTAATGTGCACATATAGATTTTCATTTTCCAAACCAAGAAAAGTGGGGAGTATCTGTATCATCCTCGTTTTAACATCAATTTAACGAGCATTAGGTGGAAACATGATGCATGATGATGTGGCTGTACGTGCAGGGTGGAGGTAATCCTAAAGAGTCCTAGTGTGTTGATTCTCATGTTCACTCATATTTTTAGAAATAGAAGAATTATCAAACAAATTATTAGAAAAATTAGACTCTAAATCTGATTCTAACACAGGCCTACAAGCAAATTGACCTAATGCGTCCCTATACCTATTATGCATGCAAGATAACAAAAAATAAAAAAAATGTTACGAAAAGAAAAAATAAAATAAGATAATAGTGCAGTAAGTAAAAAGAGGGAACAAAGTTACCGCCTTTACAAACTACTGAAAAGAAAAATTATCTAATGATTCTTCTACCATCACCCCAGCAACAGTGCCAAAATTTGATTACACCCAAAAAATAACACGATAGTTGTAGTGTAGTTTTGAGGTGTCGATTCCACAGGGAGACAAATTAAAAAAAATAGTAAAAATAGCAAAGAAACTAAAAAATATATTTAATGATTTATGAGAGAAGAAAATTTTATTTTAAGTGCAAATTAAAGTAAAACAAGTGATTAACAAAAAAATATTCAAAGTTGACAAACGGTAAAGTTTCAGAAATCCCTTCCACATATCCGATATTTTAATTATTCTTAATTCATTAATAACTTAATTGAGAATTTAATTCCAAAATTTTCAATCAGAAAATATAGAATTATAAACCAAAATTAAATCAAATGTAACCATTTGAAAAAATCATTCATCACTTTTAAATCACGCAAATTGTTATCCACATTAAGAAAATTTAACGATGGCAATATATTCAGGGAGCAATATTGCAGCAGAGAATTAAATCAATTGATCCGAACATAATTAAAGAAATAATTCATTCAATAGAAAGAGCATGACTAAATCCAAAAATAAAATAAATTCTATGATTATTTCGAAAAAAAAAAATCAACAATATATTGAGAATGATAAAATAAAGAGTTTTAATAAATAAAAAATCAAATACATGAATTAAAAATAAATTAAAAATATTATCTAGTACAAGTTAATCTCTTACCCATACACATGACAAATAATAAAAATCTTAAGAGAAAGAAGTAGTAGCCGCCGGCCATGGAATATATTTTGTTTTGTCCCTGTACATCCATGTATATGCTTCCAGGTCTAGTCTTTCCTTTGTAAATTCACAAGCATAGAAGCCCAATTGATGAGTGCGCCTCAATTAATTGTTGAATCCCAAATGAGTTGCCATAGGGCCCATATGATCTTTTTCACGCCCTTACACCAACAAAGAAAATAAATAAATAAAATCAATGAAAATAAAATGAACTAAAATAAAATAAAATAAAAAGAATAAAAGAAGATAGACAGTACTTAAAGACATCTCAATGTAAATATAAATTAAATTCAATAAAAGAAATTATATCTCAATATTTTTATTCACACTCTAGCATTTTAATCTAATATTAAAGTATGTAAAGTGTACTTTCGTATACTCATCAACCAACAAAGGATAAATAATAATGTTTGATTGTTTGATGGTTTGATGCTTATATTTTTTAGTTGCATGTGAATGCAATTCTAAATGTTAATATGATTTTAAAGTATAATCATTCTACATGAGATCTTTGTTGTAGCTTATTTATTTTACAAGAATTAATCACATTCATCCAAAATGTATTTTTGTCATCAATCAGCCAAAGAGGAAGATTGTAAATATAATTTTCGTAATTGGCTTGGATTAGATGACTAGGGTTTAAATTCTGAATATTTGATGCATGTAATTTTATTGAGAATTCTAAGAGTTATCCGAAAGGATAGAATTTTTTTTGGATGAATGTAATATTTTAAATAGGACTCTAGTTGTTATCCGATAAGGAGAAGTTTTTTTTTTTTAAAATGTAACTCTAATAAAGTATTGTTTAAATTAAAAGATAAGAGGTTTCAATAATCCCAAATAAGGTTCAAGTCAAGTTCCAAGAGATAAAACTTATCCAAAGAAGAGTTTGAAGTTAAAGTTGCTAGTATTGAGAAGATAAATATCAAGTGCAGCATAATCTATCAACAGAAGTCATCAGCAGAGTTTCATTGTTACTTAAACTCTTATCAGATCTTATCTGTTAGCAAAATTTCACTCCTATCAAGACTGATTCAATAGAGTTTTATTTTGAGTCAAAAGACAAACTATAATCTAGATAGCTGACTTGGAAATAGCTAAAGATATCAAAGTGATCGAGATGCAAGATTTAAATGAAGATATCAAAATAGACTTAAACTAGGAGATGTCCAGTAGAAGTGTCCTAGTCAGACACGTTTGAAAGTCGTTAGTAGCTTAACATACGGAAAGTTGGATAAATCATCAACAAAGTACTATTTCAACTTAAACACTACATTGCCTATTTCAGAAGGAGTCAGTTGAGGGTTTTACTGAACACTTCAACAACACACATTCACAAGCATTGAGAGCTTGAAGATCTGGATAGAACTTCAAGAGATCATGTGATTGAGATTCTTTGAGTGAAGGAATTTCCAAGAAGCTTAGTCCGTGAGATTAAGTGAGAGCATACTCCAAGGGAGAGTTGCCGTGTTCGTAATCAACCACTGGAGATTCCAGTAGGAAAGACAAAGATTAGAGAGTGTCAGAATTTTTGGCTACCTACTGCGGTAGAAGATAAACGGGTCATTTGTCTTGGATAAACGTGTCTAGTTACAAACCTGTAATACTCTCAATCAATAAAATTGGCTTGTTTGGTTGCCCTATAGGATTTTTTTACCTTTGAGGAGTTTTTCAAAGGGTTTATCTTCTTGACCAAATTATTATATTAATGCTTTTAATATTTTATATTGGTTACTAATCGATGCTAATAACTTTTATTTAGCATTAACATGCATAATCAAAGAGTACTTGGGTAATTTCAAGAACCAACCTTCCAAATATTCTAGGAAGTTTGGATATTTCATATATTAGATGACAGTGACAGAACTCTTGAGAATGCATTCGAGAAGCTTTGAACATAACAAAAACGTGTTTTATATGCAAAAAAACACGTTATCAATAAGAAATAATGCAACATGAACTCCCAATCATATCATTAGTGATAAATCAACCAAGCAAGAATAGAAACTTCAATACAATATCCAATGATTGCATGCATCCAAGTACAAAACCCTCTAAATATCATGCATTTGACCTCCTCTCCAATATATTTTAAAAAAAAATGCCTAGTTTTCCAATAACAATAAAATTGCAAAGACGTTATTGCAAAATATAACAAGATCTTGATAACACAACAACCAATCATGAACAAGCCTTTAATAAGACATAATCCAAAACTAAACTTAATGCAATAGTTCACCAAAAAAGAAATAACAAAATCAAAGTGGTGGAAGTTTTCATTCAAATACATCAAAAGTTTTAGGAGCTTTACAATTACTTTTAGTTGTTGTTAATTAATAATATAGTTTATAGGGATTAAGATCTAAATAGCAAAAATCATGACATTTATACAAGTTTCAGTTTATACAATTGAATGACATAGAACACTTTTGTGAATAAACAGTTTTTAAGTAGAAAATAAAAGAATATGAAGAAATCAAATGAACTAGACTATCATGGCTTTGTATTTCACAATATGACTCAAATATTTTAATATGATTGGAGCATCTAAAGCCAATATATAGACCACATTTTTTTAATACTGATAAAAAAAAAAGATATACACTACTTTTCATTTAGGATGTACTACTTGTAAGGCTAGTTTTAATTCCTCTTGTGGAATTATGCAGTTCACCACCTCTCAGCATGAACAAATGGGAAGAACACCCATCTCCGCTAATACCATTTGGCTCAAATCTCTCAACCTCGATATGTTATATTTTTTAAAAAAATAGGACTATGTTGAGTTGATATTTATGGATTTTGTACATGAATAGCTTGTGTAATAACCTCGGTGACTTTTAAGTTCAATATTGGTCAATCGTAAGTTGCTCTTCTAACCCTTAGTCATGAATATGTTTGAAAATACAGGTCTCATAGCCTCACTATACTTTATGCTTGCTCTGTTTTCTTAATAAATTTTTCTTCTTGTTCAAAGTACATCTTACCTTTTTCTTGGAAAATATTGCAGCAAGTATGGTTGACACTGAGACAACAAGAACCATTGTGGGTGACCTCGGTTAGTGCTTCAAACCTTCTTCATTAATATACTTTATTTACATATATATATGCTTTAATTTCATCATGTTTTGATCAGAGCATTGTGTCATGTAATTATTCCAATCACAATCCCATAAGCTCAACATCAATTTCAAGGCCAACAAATGTAGAAACCAAGCCTTTTTTTTTTAAATGAAAACACGTTTCATTAATAATCTTATAACTGTTCAGAAGTTACAATAGATAGAATACAAACAAGGTATTCTTCTAGATCCTATAAGTCTTCTGAAATGAAAATAGCATTCTGTGCCTAGGTATGTGCCACCTTATTGGCTTCTCAATATGCATGGGAAGCTGTCCAGGTGCAATACCTATTTAGTGAATTGCTGGCATCTTCTATAATCAGACCACCCATACTTAGGTTGGTAGTAGAGTGTTTCAGCCAATCTAATACCTGTGAAAAGTCTCCTTCAAATCAAACCTTGGTGAGGCCTAATTCTTTTCAAAATATTGTTGCTAGGAGTAGGTCGTGAGCCTCTGCTTCAAAAAATGTCCCTCTGTGTGCTTTATTTGCCTTTATAGTGCCAACCACTTGACCTAGATGATTTCTCACTATAACACCTATGCCAATTCTGCCTGTATCAGACCTCACAGCTGCATCCCAATTTACCTTATAAGTCCCAAGTGATAATTTGGTCCATGCCTTTCTTCTCTGGCTCACTTCTTGATGAGGATTAGGAATGTATAAATTAGCTTCCGAAAACAGCTTTTAAGCTTGCTTTGCTCTCTGGACTAAAGTGGTGGGATGTAGAAAATCTTTTTTGTGCAGTATCTCATTTCTTCTAGTCCATCAGGCTCTTAGTATCACTATTGCTTCTTTGAGTTAGCATTATCCAAATGTTGATAAAATAATCATTTTGCATTGTACATTTCTAGATCTTGGCATTCCCTTGACTCCAAACATCTTTGGCCGTAGAGTATCCCCAAATTGCATGGCTTGTTGTCTCGAGTTCAACTTGAAAAATTGTGCAAGTGTCCTTGTTCGCTATCTTCTTTTTCCTCTTATTGGTTAAGTTAGGGAGTGAGTCATTACATGCCCTCCAAATAAAATTCTTGACTACAGGGGCCACTTTAAGCTTCCAAATTTCTTTCCAAATGCTTTTCTGCCTCTGCTTGCATGATGGCTCTCCTTCTTGGTCTGCTTCCAGTAAGCTGTGATGGTGATACCCGCTCTTAACATTACAGATACCATTAATAGAAAACAACCAAACCAACTTATCATCCCTGCCACTTAAGCTAATAGGTATAGATCTGATCGCCTTTATCTCATTGTTAGACACCATTTCCTACAATAGCTCATAGTTCCACATTTTCAAATCTGGGATAATAATATCACTAACACTATTACACCAGTAAGCATAGTCTCTGGTGGATGATATGCTGAGGTTAGGGAGACCAGGGACCCATCTATTTGACGAAAACTTTATGGCATGACCATTACCCACTTTCCACATTAAACCTGTTTTGAGTAGGGATAGTCCTGTATAGATACTTCTCTAAGCATAAGAGGGGACCAAGCCTAGACTTGCATTCTGTAGATCAGATTTAGGAAAATTTTTCTGTTTAATAAGTCTGGACACCAAGGAACAAGGATCCTGAAACATTCTCCAACTATGTTTGGCAAGTAAGGCAAGATTAAAACTTCTGAAATCTCTAAAACCCAGGTCCCCTTCCTCCTTGGTTGAGCTAAGTTTTTCCCAGCGATCAATTGGATTTTCAAAAAGTCCTCATTGTAGCCCCATCATAATTTCTTAAAGAGTTTGTTCAGCTTATTAGTGATGGTCTCTGAGAAAAGGAAAAGGCTCATAACATATGTGGGAATTATTAAGGAGTACTTCCGTACCAACTGCAGACAAAAATTTAGTCTTCCAATTTGTCATTCAGTTCCAGACCCTATCTACTAGATTGAAAGGTAGCCACTTTAGATCTTCCTATGATTGCAGGAAGACCTAAGTATTTTTCGAAAGATCCAGTAAACTTAATCCCAGCATCAATAGGATGTTATTTTGTGTCTTTTTCAGGGTATTCTTATTGAAAAAAGTTGTTGATTTTTCCTTATTGAGCACTTGAATCAAGGCTTGCTCATAGGTTTCAAGGATGTTGAGACAGTAGAAAGTTCAGTTTGAGAAGCTTGGCAGAACAGTAAACTATCATTTGCGAAGAAAAGGTGGCTAATATTTGTGGGTCCCCTCCCAATAGGCACACTAGAGAGGTACCTTTTTGTTCAGCACTGTGAAACATGGCTAAGAGTGCCTCAGCACGGAGACTGAAGATGTAAGGGGAGATGGGGCCCCCTTGGCGAATACCTCTTGTAGGATTGAAAAGATGTTGGGAGGCACCATTGATCATGATAGAGTAATTGACAGAATTGAGGCATTTTTGGATCAGATCTGACCAAACTTGGGGGAAACCTAGTTTGCTCATCACGTCTTTGACAAAGTCTCACTTAACTCTATCGTAAACCTTGCTCATATCTAACTTGAGAGCCATGTAACCTTTCTTGCCTTTCATCCTAGAAGCCATGTAAGATCTCATATACCACGAGAGAATTGTCAGAGATTAGTCTACCAGGTACAAAGGCACTTTGGTTAGGAGAGATGATTTGGGATAAGATACTTTTCAGCCTATTTGCCAGGGTTTTGGAAACGAATTTGTAGGCTACATTGCATAGGCTAATGGGGCGGAAGTCGGCCACTTTTTTAGGTTTCTTAACCTTAGGGATTAAAATAATGAAAGTAGCATTCACTTTCGTAATAGAGCCATCATGGTTAAGAACATTCAGGATAAAATTGCATACATCCTCTCCAACCAAATCCCAATTCTTTTGGTAAAACTGAACAAGGAACCCATCGGGTTTAGGGGAACCCAATAGGTTCATTTGGAAAATCGCAGCTTTGACCTCTTCAGCCTTAAAAGGTCTCAACAGTAGATCAGTCATATCAGAGGTAATTCTGTGACTAAGAGGTTCCAAATACTAATCAATATTAAAAGGCATAGAGGTGGTAAATATGGAGGAGAAAGAACCTATGAAGCATTACCTAATTTGCTGTGGTTCAATGAACACTCAGCCTTGAGAGTCAGAAATGGAGCAAATTGTGTTGGTATTCCTTCTTTGATTAGCATGCATGTGGTAGAAGTGGGTGTTTCTATCTCCATGCCTAAGCCAGTGTTGTTTAGCTCGCTGCCACCACTTCATATCCTCTTCGTCGAGGGATTTTTCCACCTTATTTTGCGGGCTTTTCATCTGAGTTGTGTGAGAACCATCCCCTAGATTTTGCAACTTGCCCAATGTACTGATATATTGTGAAATACCCTGCTGAACTTCCTGTTTAGCTCTAATGTTCCAACAAGTTAATCTTTTTTGGCATTGTTCAAGTTTTGTTCTCAGCATACTTGCTTGGTTCACCCCTACCCCAACTTTATGCCAAGCTTCCTCAATGATCCTCTTGTTGTCTTCTCGAACATCCCAAGCTGCTTCATACGTAAACACTTTTTCTTTTTTCATTAAGGATCCTTTTTGCATGTTGCAAGCAGGTGCTAAAAGCTGAGTGGTCAGAACTAATTGCTAGGAGGATGTTGCATTGACTAGAGCTAAACAAGTCTAGCCACTTTTGGTTTGCTAGGGCTCAGTCTATTTTTTCCTTTGTGAAATCCTTACCTTGTCTGTTGTTAGCCCAGGTGTATCTTTGGCATGTGTATTGGATATCTCGGATTCCACAAACATCTAGCACCTATCTGAAGTCATCTATCTGGTAATAGGGTCTGGCCGCACTACTAACTTTCTTTTTTTGGCTAAGAATCTCGTTAAAATCCCTTGCACATAGCCATGGAACATTATATTCAGGTTTCGGCATTTTTAAGAGTTCCCAACATCTTGTTCTTTTTGTGGTGTCAGGGTGCCCATATAAGCCACTAAACTACCACTTTGGACTCTCTGGTGACTCTTGTACCATAACTGAAATGTGCCACCTTGTGAAGTTCAGAACTTTGATCTACCAACTATCTTTCCACATCATTGCAATCCCCTATTGAGACCCTTGCTATCTATTGCAAAGCAACCCTCATACTTTAACTTTCTCCCTATTTCCTCCACCTTATTTCTACTACATTTGGTTTCTACTAGGAAAACCAAATGAAGACAATTTTCCTTAGTGAGTTTTCTAAGAAATTGAATTGTCCGAGAGTTTCCAAGCCTTCGACAATTACAAGTTAATAGACTCATGAGGATAGGTAGGGCTGGAAACCAGCCATTGCCTTGCCATTTTGGTTGTCATCTTTATTTTCTTGGTTTTTTGTTTTCTTTGTACCCACTGGTTCCTGTTGAGACTTGGAATTGCTCCCCTTCCTTTTTCCTAGGCACTGGAAAATTGGTGATCTCTGATAGTGGGGTTAGGGGAGTAGAGTTGCCTCTAGCCTTACATTTCCACCTCCCTACTTGGGTCTTTGAGTCCCCCTCCTTTGTAACCTAGACAGCAATCGAAATCTATCCCCATGAAAGTCCAGGTTTGGGTTCTAGTTTGGGTAGGTGCTCCCTAATCATACTTGGATCAAGCTTCATTCAATGGTCAGAAATTTTAACCTCAGTTAAG
This sequence comes from Platycarya longipes, assembly GCA_036559045.1. Lineage (NCBI taxonomy): Eukaryota > Viridiplantae > Streptophyta > Magnoliopsida > Fagales > Juglandaceae > Platycarya > Platycarya longipes. The sequence goes on from CM071797.1 coordinate 19,913,797, forward strand.
GAATATTTCTTAACTTGGGTGTCCTTTCCCCCTCTACTCTTGACATGACCACCCCCCATGTGTTGGTGATTAAAATATGAGGATTTAATACTGCTTTTGGCTTCAAGCTCCTGTTGACTAACAGTTACCCCATGCGCTTGAATAGTAGGTTTGGAAGTGTCTCTTATCGATTCTAGTCTCTCCTGATTCTTTGTGTTTGCCATACTAGTTGAATAACAGCTCTTAGTACTATTAAAAGTACATTTTTCCTACATTGGTTCATTTTTCCCTTTCTTCTCCTCAGGGCTTGTTTCTTGTGATTCCCCTTTGCCATCATATTTCGAGCCTCCTTTATACTTTCTTTGGTTAAAGATAGAGGTGTTCATGAGTTGAGCCTGTAGCTAGGGGCGAAACTTAGATGCAGGTTTTCCTTCATTGTGGGGCTCTATTCTAGGTTTAGGACAAGTTCTACCTTTGTGGAACAGGGTACCACACTGAAAGCCAAAGCTTTGCAGCCTTTTGTATTTAAACGATATCCAATACTTCTCGTGTTCGAATTCCAGCCATTTTCCCCTCAAAATGGGCTTGTGCAGGTTCAATGCTACCTTAATACGAAGACACCTCCCCCACACAGAGCCATCAGACTCTGAGTCCACTCTAATAACAGGTTCTATGGCTTCTCCCAGTTTTTCCCCAATGTCTTCATCCATGACAACAACTATTGGGAGGTTGTGGCATTAAACCCAAAAGGGTTCGTAAAGGAACTAGATATTATTAATCGCAATCTTTTCATCTAACTCTTGCAAAGTTAACAAGTTGCGATCGAAGAACCAAGATCTTCCGCTTAATACTCTTTCATTATCGTCCAAATTTTGAAACTCTATTAAGAAAGTCTGTTCATTTAGGTCTTTAAACCGCATCCACCCCACTAATCTCTAAATTTGGGACATAGTAGACCTAAGTGCTTCATTATTAAGACCCCTTTCTGAAATAATCTTACCGACTAAACATACATTGTTCTTTGGGGCGTTTTCCTTTGTTCTTGAAGATCCCAGCTTTATGACAGGATTTTCTTCCATTAATAGGTTGAGCCGCTGCCATCGTTGTGTGAGTCCCTCATCCATTGCTGGTTGAGGCTGAGAAAGCACGATCTCAACTCTTTGTGAGACAACTCCAAAGGTCTAGCAACTTCGGCACTGAAACCCTAGTTCTTATCTCGAGAGAGAAAGAAAGAGACTCATCAAAAGGATCGCAGAGACCAAGCTTTTGATGGATACATTGGATGTATTAGTTGTTACGTTTGAAACTTGTAATTAGCACCAACTTGTTTTGATGTTTCCTAGGATACAAATTGTGAAGCAAATATGTAATTGACTTGTTTGAATATTTTATGGTTGCTTGTTCAAAGCTGTTATTGACTTGTAATTGATGTTACATCCAAAGTTGTTATACAAATTTGTAATGAACCTTTTTCTAGTCAAGTCATAGGTAAATCATAGCATTGACCATCAACTGAAAAAGTCAACAACCTTTTCATTTACATGTTTGTTTCAGAAGAAGCCAATAACTAATCAACAGATCTGATAATGCAAGTTGCAACAAACAGTGGACATTGATAAAAACTGAAAAACGATGACAAAAAACTGGGTGCTGGAGCAAAAACTCCTTTCTTAACAGTTTATTGTGACTTGGTTGAAGATCCGACATTCTGTATTGATCCCCCTCTGTCCAGTTGAAATATTTGCAATATGGTAATCTCTAAGATTTATACATATTTTGAAAAAATGTTAGATGCACATAATATTAATAATTTAACTAAAGATATAATATTGACAAGGATACAAAAGACATATAAGAGTGTATAAACAAAGAATTATAAACAATTCACCAGCTTTAGCTTCATGCACTTTCACATAGTTATGTGTAAACGACATGGCTACAAATTAAACACTTGTGCAAGTCTACAAAAGCTTGTAAAAACTATAAAGGGAATCTCGTAATAGACTTATTGCCATATAAGTCCAAATGTGACACTATGAGAAGTGAAGGCTCTTTGAGGCATTTCATCGAATACTTGCTGTGCAAATTTTGGGTTAGGCCAACAAGTCATTCTGAGGGGTCGTAGATATGAGATATGTTTTGCACCATTTAACAATTTTGTATGATCAATTTGCTAAACTTGTATTAAACTATGGTCTATTTTGAACTAATTTTTTGGTTTCTAATCTATCAAACAATTAATTTTTATACTTCACTAAATTATCATTATCAAAAAATATTTGCTAAAATTTGCTCTTATTTTTTATGTATTAAAAAATAAGGTAATGCGGTAATGCTATTATGCTCACTCCATTTGGCACCTCTTTTTGATATCTCTTGCATTTTATTGTTTTAAATTTTTTGTTTTATTTAATGATTAAGGAAATGATTATTAGTATATTGATATTTTTTTATATTTTTAAAAAATATTTAAATACATGAAAAAAATATGAAAACAAAAAAATAATAATTTTTTCTATAAAATAATTGTTTGACCCAACTAGATAAATGTGTTTTGCACGTTTATATATATATATATATATATATATTTATATATATATATATATATATATATTGACGAAACCATAGGAAGGATGAAAACCAGTTTTACAAAGGATGAAGGCAGAATTATTGTAAAATCTAGCCATCCCCCTCTTGAAACCATTCTAATTTCTGTTCAAGGAGAAGAAGTTAAAGCTTCACCCTTCAAATTTTCAGATGTTGATCCAAAAAATTCATCTGTTTTTAATGAAACAAAAAAGATCATTGAACAAAACAATTTTGTCAACCAGACCCTCCATACAATAGGTCGTCAGTTAGACCGTATTGAGGAAAAGGTTGAAAGTTCTGTTTTGAAAATTTCTACATCTGCTTTATCAAAGAATATTGAAAAACCTTTGATCCTTTTACCAGAGAACAGGCCAAAAATTGATTTAAAAAATACCAGTACTTTGGATAGAATTGATCGAATGCTTGCTCAAATAAAGCAAGAACAACCATCCACTAGTGTTTTAGACAAAAGTGGCCAAGGGATTGATTTCACAATTTCCACCACTGATGAATCATCTGAAGATGACCTTGATATAGATTTAATTAAAAAAAAAATTCAAGATATTTCCTTAAAAAAACTTGAAATTGCCAGACTTTCTTCAAAAGAACACAAACCAATGGGTTTAACAAAGAACTGGTACACCAGATCCACTCCCCCTGATTTACAATTTAAAAAAAGAGTTTTTAATCTCAGTTTTTCGTTTCTGCTAATAAGATTTATGAATGGAATATTGATGGACAATCTGAATAAGAAGTCATCAATACTTTAAATGTCCATAGTTGCAAATGCTTATATTAATAACAATCTTCAACAGCCTGAGATTGTTACTTTTTTAACTACTAGATTTTCGGACATGCCTCGAAACTGGTAGGATAAACATCTCACATTAGAAGCAAGAGAAACCATACAAAATGCTATCAAGCATGATGATGCAGGTTTGTCCATTTTTGACGAAATCATAGGAAGCGGAATCATTGATGGGTATCAATACTTTTTTTAGGATTTGCTGCTGTTCGAGTAGAATCTTCCAGAAATTGTTTGAGATTTGCATCTCTTCTTTCTGGGTTTGAAATACAAGAAGATCTAGAACCGGCGAAAGAATGTTTTCTTTCATTGGTCAGGAGAGGTCGGTCAAAGGAAATCTTTACAGTTCTATCAAGAAACTGTTGAATATGATTGAGGTCCTTATCCTTAGATATAATCTCAATAGGTGGAAGTTCTTGTTGAAGAATCCACTCATCTGGTAAGGTAATATCCTTCCAGTAAAGCATTTTGGGAGTTCTGATGTTGGCACCAGAGGTAGAACTCTGCATCAAAAGGGTCTCATTCTTGGCAGACTTGATTTTAGCCTTAGAGTTAAGATTAGTCTTTAAAACACGGTAGTAAATACGATAAACTAAAGCAAGAGGCCTAATACCTTCAACCATGTCAAATCTAGAGGTTAAAATGTTCAAAGTTAAAACAGACAAAATATTTTTATCATGCAAAGAAACAGTTAAATCAGGAAAACAATCAAAGTGGACAGGACCTTCGATAAGGGATGTCTGGACCACTCCAAGCATACTATCATTTAAATTTTTGAATTTACTATCACGCAAACATAGAAGCACCGAAGCATTTATACCTTTTCTAATTAAAGGTTTAACGGCAACTTAAACTGAAGCAATATGCATGAATTTATAACCTTTTTCAATAAAGGCTTGAATCATTTTTCTTTGAAACAAACAACATTTTTCTTGGGATTTTGAAATAGCAAACGTTTGTTTAACTGTTTTCACATTGAACTCAGTTTTGAAAGTAGATTCAAACCAAGAAGTATTATAGAGAGAAGTAGTATTAATTTTTGGCATATGCCATCGATCGATATCAAGTGAATCTGTTTCTTCAAAAGCACAATCTTTCTCATTGATAATATCAGGCGGTAAACTAGACCTAGAACTGACAGATAAATTGGATCTAAACATCCTATTCATCTTGATAATCACCAAAATAATACTCTGGTACTTCCTAACTCTAGGTCTGGGATCTCTCCCTATTGCACATACCCTTGACCCACAACATCAGTATCTCATGCTCAACATGCTTCCCTAGCAAACAAAAGGTCTTATTGTTCACGGATGTATTCAGATGGGGTGGCAAAGAAAGATATTAGAACAACAATAAGGAAATAAAAGAGCATATCAGGAAATTAGCAAGATAAACAAGCTGTATAAACACAATATATCTACCAGTGCCAGAAGTTTGGCTCTGATACCAAAGAAACGGATTACTACCGATCCCTTTGGACAGAAAGTTAAGTTTACATTTGCTTCAAAATTTCAAATTGATACTTCAAAAGATTTAAATTCTTTGATTTCAGCAAAAAAAAAACATTTGAACTTTTTACAACAAGAAGTTAAATTCAAAAAAATTTCTGAGCATTTGTCTGATCCTCTGCTTCAATAAAAAATCGATGATTTTCATAAAAAATTAATTTCTGATGTTTGTTCTGAACTTCCCAATACTTTCTGGCATAGGAAAAAATATGTGATTTCTCTTCCTTACATTAAAGATTTCTCTGAGAAAAATATTCCAACCAAAATCAAACCTATTCAAATGAATAGTGAGACTTGGAGTTTTGCAAAACTGAAATTTCTGATCTTCTCTCTAAAGGTATTATCAGGCATAGTAAGTCACCCTGGTCGTGTGTTGCCTTCTATATTCAAAAAAATTTTGAAATTGAGATAGAGACACCCCAGTTGGTTATTAATTACAAACCCTTGAACAAAGTTTTAAAATAGATTAGATATCTCATTCCTAACAAAAACAACTTGGTTCATAGGTTAAGTGATGTAGTCATTTTTTTCTAAATTTGACCTTAAATCTGAATTTTGGCAGATCCAAATTAGGGAATTCGACCGTTACAAGACTGTTTCACCACTCCGTTTGGTCACTATAAGTGGAATGTAATGCATTTCGACCTAAAAAATGCTCCAAGTGAATTCCAAAATATCATGAATGATTTCTTCAATTCATTCACTCACTTCACCATTGTCTATATTGATGATGTTCTTATCTTTTCTAAATCCATTGATGATCACTGGAAACATTTGTCTACTTTTCTTCACATCATAAGACAAATGGCCTAGTGGTTTCTGCTAAAAAGATTAAACTGTTTCAAACCAAAATCAGATTCCTTAGTTATGACATTTCTGAAAGTAAAATCAAGCCAATTCAAAGGGCTATTGAATTTACTGACAAATATCTTGATGTTATCCTTGACAAAACTCAGCTTCAAAGATTTCTTAGTTCACTCAATTACATTTCAGATTTTTATAAGGATATGAGAAAACAATGTCGTCCTCTCTTTGAGAGACTTCGTCTCAATTCTCCTTCATGGACAGATGTTCATTGCTTCAAAATTTCAAATAGATACTTCAAAAGATTTAAATTCTTTGATTTCAGTAAAAAAAAAAAAAAAACATTTGAACTTCTTACAACAAGAAGTTAAATTCAAAAAAAATTCTGAGCATTTGTCTGATCTTCTGCTTCAATCAAAAATCGATGATTTTCATAAACAATTAATTTCTGATGTTTGTTCTGAACTTCCCAATACTTTCTGGCATAGGAAAAAAAATGTGGTTTCTCTTCCTTACATTAAAGATTTCTCTGAGAAAAATATTCCAACCAAAACTAGACCTATTCAAATGAATAGTGAGACTTTGGAGTTTTATAAAACTGAAATTTCTGATCTTCTCTCTAAAATTATTATCAGGCATAGTAAGTCACCCTAGTTGTGTGCTGCCTTCTATGTTCAAAAAAATGCTGAAATTGAGAGAGGAACACCACGTTTGGTTATTAATTACAAGCCCTTGAACAAAGTTTTCAAATGGATTAGATACCCTATTCCTAACAAAAACGATTTGGTTCATAGATTAAGTGATGCAGTCATTTTTTCTAAGTTTGACCTTAAGTCTGGATTTTGGCAGATCCAAATTAGGGAATCTGACCGTTACAAGACTGCTTTCACCACTCCGTTTGGTCACTACAAGTGGAATGCAATGCCTTTCGACCTAAAAAATGCTCCAAGTGAATTCCAAATATCATGAATGATATCTTCAATTCATTCACTCACTTCATCATTGTCTATATTGATGATGTTTTTATCTTTTCTAAATCCATTGATGATCACTAGAAATATTTGTCTACTTTTCTTTACATCATAAGATAAAATGGCCTAGTGGTTTCTGCTAAAAAAGTTAAATTGTTTCAAACCAAAATCAGATTCCTTGGTTATGACATTTCTGAAGGCAAAATCAAGTCAATTCAAAGGGCTATTGAATATACTGACAAATTTTCTAATGTTATCCTTGACAAAACTCAGCTTCAAAGATTTCTTGGTTCACTCAATTACATTTTAGATTTTTACAAGGATATGAGAAAACAATGTCGTACTCTCTTTGAGAGACTTCGTCTCAATCCTCCTTCATGGATAGATGTTCATACTAAATTGATTAAACAAACCAAGGCATATGTCAAAACTCTTCCATGCTTTGGTATTCCCACTTCAAATTCTTTTAAAATAGTTGAAACAGATGCCTCTGACATAGGTTATAGTGGTATTCTGAAACAAATTCTTCGATTCCATTCTGGAACCTGGAATCATGCACAGCTTAATTATAGTACTATAAAAAAAGAAATACTATCCATAGTATTATGTATTTTAAAGTTTCAAAGTGTTTTACTTAATCAAAAGTTTTTATTACGCACTGATTGCAAAAGTGCTAAATATGTATTAGAAAAAGATGTTCAGAATATTGCATCCAACCATATTTTTGCACGATGGCAAACTATTTTAAGTGTTTTTTATTTTGATATTGAATACATTAAAGGATCTAATAATTCTATTCCTGACTTTCTTACCCGTGAATTCCTGCAGAAAATGAGCAGAAAAAATGATAAGAAGCCAAATCCCCCACCTCCTCTTAGGCCAACCACTCTCATAAGGCCATCCCATTTACCTGCTTCAAGTTCTCTTGAAACAGCCAACAGATTCACTCCCCTAGGAAGTATTTCTAGACTTATTTCACCTAGTTCTTTTGCTTCAACCCTGGCCATGCCTTATGACCCGTATGCTACTCCCCTAGTTACGGCCAGACCCAGGCCCACAAATGTTTTTCTTCCTGCTCTAAGGCAAAATATTTCAAAAAACCTTATTTTCAAAATCTGTTTTACATTGAACCCAACAGAACAATGTATACAGACCCTTTCCAAATTTATTCAAACTACTTTCCCCCTAGTTTTCACTGGTTTCCTGAGAATTCAGTAAAAGATTTAAAGTTTTACCTTGCAATCCTAGTTCATACAGGATCCAATTCCATTAAACCAATTCATTACAAGATTGATGTTTCAAAAATTATATTTTATAACTGTTATCTTCTGTCAATCATGACCAATAAAGAATGGGGAACTTAGCCTTATACCCCCAAAACCATTCCCAATTTAGAAATTCAATATAATTACAATGATTATATTGAAGCTTGACATAAATTTCCTCTATTTCAAACCCAAGATCTTTCTCACTCTTAGTTCTTCAACTTTGATAAAAAGTGCAAACACACTTTCCCTCTCTGGTTCAAAAGATGGTAGCATCAATATGGCCTAATTCCTGAAATATTTCCTGATAATCTTAAACAGACTCTCAACCAATTCAATATTTCAAATACCCCCAAAATGGACCATCATAATTCAAAGTTTCATTTCCTAGTTCATCTTTGCAAAAGATATAAGATCCCCTGGATTTGCAAATGGACTTATGAAAAGGAAGGTGATATAATGGTTCGTCATTTCTTTGTCAAATGGTGGTATAGATATCCTCACACAGATGATATTATTTCACATGCTTCAAGAGATTTTCCTCCGAAAGTACCAAATTTAAAAAGCCTGGAAGAATTCCCCTCACCTGCTTCAACTACTTCAACTGCCTTAATCATTTATCTCAACCTTCAGGAGAGTGAAATCTTAAGAGATTCAACTAAAGATTCATCTCCATCTTCAAAGAAGAAGAATTCAAAAAAGAAAGATTCAAAAGATTCAAATAGTTCTTCATCTTCTGAATCCAAGAAGAAATCTCCCCTTCAAGAATTAAAGAAGAAAGAATTAATTCAATTGTTGAAAAAATCTATCCAGAATAAAGCCAACAAAAATAGTTCAACTGAAGAATCAGAAGAATCAAAAGATGATTCTGATCCATACAGCAATATCTTTGGACATGATTCACCATATTACCCCCCAAGACTAGGAAATGATTGATCCAGTCACTGTTTCACTATTGGATTCTACTTCCAACCAACTTTCAGTATTGAAAGACAGCCACTATGCTTTCACTGTTTCACCAATTGTCGGTACAAAAAGTCAAAAATACTTTCGGTGCAGAAAGACAGTTGTTTTACTTTACTGTTTAACTCATGATTCACTCACTATGCTCACTGTAAAGCATGTGATTTTTATTGTAAAAGGCAACTCCATTTATAAAAGGAGACCTCATTTCATTTGGAAGGGCAGAGCGAATTCTACCCTTCTCCTTCTAAACTTATCTTGTAACCAGTTTTTCTTGTAATCTTGTGAGTATTCAGTTTCAATAAAATGAAGAATTTTTTGATTCAAGCTTTTATCCAATTTTATTTATATTAATTACTTTATTTTTGCATTACATTTCATGCATTTGGCCGGCTCTGCCGCCTCATATATGTTTCATATTTCATCTTATCCAGTTATCTGGTCCTTGTTTCAATCTTTTATATTCAATCTGTTCATATACTTCCTCATTTCTTTGCATCCAATTATCTAGTTATCCAGTTATCTGGTCCTTGTTTCAATCTTTTAGATTCAATCTGTTCAATCTACTTCCGCGTTTCTTTGGTATCAGAGCCAAACTTCTGGCCCTGGTAGATTTATTGTGTTTATACAGCTTGTTTATCTTGCTAATTTCTTGATACGCTCTTTTATTTCCTTATTGTTGTTCTAATCTCTTTCTCTGCCACCCCATTTGAATACATCAGTGAACAATAAGACCTTTTGTTTGCTAAGGAAGCATGTTGGGCATGAGATACGAATATTGTGGGTCAAAGGTATGTGCAACAGGGAGAGACCCGAAACCTAGAGTTAGGAAGTACCAGAGTATTATTTTGGGGATTATCAAGATGAATAGGATGTTTAGATCTAATTCATCTCTCAGTTCCAGGTCTAGTTTACTGCCTGATATTATCAATGAGAAAAATTGTGCTTTTGAAGAAACAGATTCACTTGATATCGATTGATGGCATATGCCAAAGATTGATACTACTTCCCTCTATAATACTTCCTGGTTTGAATCTACTTTCAAAACTGAGTTCAATGTGAAAATAGTTAAACAAACGTTTGCTATTTCAAAATCCCAAGAAAAATGTTGTTTGTTTTAAAGAAAAATGATTTGGGCCTTTATTGAAAAATGTTATAAATTCATGCATATTGCTTCAGTTCAAGTTGCTATTAAACCTTTGATTAGAAAAGGTATAAATGCTTCAGTACTTCTATGTTTGCATGATGGTAGATTCAAAAATTTTAATGATAGTATGCTTGGAGTGGTCCAGACATCCCTTATGGAAGGTCCTGTCCACTTTGATTGTTTTCCTAATTTAACTGTTTCTTTGCATGATAAAAATGTTTTGTCTGTTTTAACTCTGAACATTTTAACCTCTGGATTTGACATGGTTGAAGGCAGTAGACCTCTTGCTTTAGTTTATCGTATTTACTACCATGTTTTAAAGACTAAAGTTAACCCTAAAGCTAAGATCAAGTCTGCCAAGAATGAGACCCTTTTGATGCAGAGTTCTACCTCTGATGCCAACATCAAAACTCCTAAAATGCTTTACTAGAAGGATATTACCTTACCAAATGAGTGGATTCTTCAACAAGAACTTCCACCTATTGAGGATATATCTGAGGATAAGGACCTCAATCATATTCAACAGTTTCTTGATGGAACTGTAAAGATTTCCTTTGACCGACCTCTCCTGACCAATGAAAGAAGACGTTCTTTCGTCGGTTCTAGATCTTCCTGTATTTCAAACCCAGAAAGAAGAGATGCAAATCTCAAACAATTTTTAGAGGATTCTCCCCGAACAGCAGCAAATCCTAAAAGTTTGATTTTGCTTAAAGAAAAACCATCCACTTCTAATTTAAAATTGAAAGGAATATCTACAGATTCACAAGTTACTTCTGCTTATTACTCCACTAAGGACGAGATCCTGTCCAAAGGAAAATCCATAAAGAAAGAAGCTGAGATAGAAGAAGATACCTCTTCTTTATCTCCTACAGCTTCAGATATGGTTGCTCCTCTCCATCACCATAGTCAATTTTTAGTACTAGAAAAAGCCTTTGAGATTGATATGATTTCTTCGTTTAATGAATTTAACTCTACACAAAACTGTGAAAAGAGAAAAACTTATCACACAAATTTTACATCTGCTGATGAACAGAGAGTTAGACGAAAATGGAAAGAGATGATGTATGCCTCTAACAAGCATATTCTCTTTTTTGACTTCCTTGAAAATTTTTATGTTTCAAGAAATCACTCTTTAAATGTTTTGAAAACTAGTTTTACAAAGGATGAAGGCAGAATTATTGTAAAATCTAGTCATCCCCCTCTTGAAACCATCCTAATTTCTATTCAAGGAGAAGAAGTTAAAGCTTCACCCTTTAAATTTTCAAAGGCTGATCAAAAAAATTCCTCTATTTTTAATGAAACAAAAAAGATCATTGAACAAAACAATTTTGTCAACCAGACTCTTCATACAATAGGTCGCCAGTTAGACCGTATTGAGGAAAAGGTTGAAAACCCTATTTTGAAAAATCTTACATCTGCTTCATCAAAGAATATTGAAAAACCTTTGATCATTTTACTAGAGAACAGGCCAAAAATTGATTTAAAAAATGCCAGTACTTTGGATAGAATTGATCGAATGCTTGCTTAAATAAAGCAAGAACAACCCTCCACTAGTGTTTTAGACAAAAGTGGCCAAGGGGTTGATTTCACAGTTTCCACCACTGATGAATCATCTGAAAATGACCTTGATATAGATTTAATTCAAAAAAAAATTCAAGAAAGAGCCCAAACCAATGGGTTTAACAAAGAACCAGTATACCAAACCCACTCCCCCTGATTTACAATTTGAAGAAAGAGTTTTTCAATCTTAGTTTTCCATTTCTACTGATAAGATTTATGAATGGAATATTGATGAACAATCTGAACAAGAAGTCCTTAATACTTTAAATAAAATGTTCATGGTTGCAAATGCTTATATTAATAACAATCTTCAATAGTCTGAGATTGTTACTATTTTAACTACTAGATTTTCGGGCATGCCTCGAAATTGGTAGGATAAACATTTCACATTAGAAGCAAGAGAAACCATACAGAATGTTATCAAGCATGATGATGCGGCTTTGCCCATTTTTTACGAAACCATGGGAAGAAGAATCTCTGATGGTATCAATAGTTTGATTTATACTATTATTAAACATTTTGTGGGAACTCCTTCCTACGTCACTAATTGAATTTCTGATTATTTGAATAATTTAAAATGTTACAAAATGTCTGATTATTGTTGGTATAAAGATGTTTTCATGTCTAAGGTTATGCTTAGAGATGATAGTGATAAACCTTATTAAAAAGAGAAATTCATTGATGGTTTATCTCGTTTGTTTGCTCTTAAGGTCAAAGATTCATTTACTGATACTACTGGTTTTCTTAATTAAGATCATTGTAGTTACAGTGATATCGTGAGTACTATTAACAAACTTGGTATTAGTATGTGTAATGACCAACGTTTAATCCACCAACAGATGAAGGATAGAAAGAAAGTCAAATATGAGATGGGTAATTTCTGTGAACAATTCGGCCTTCCTCCTATTGCTCCATCATGTTAGAAGAACAAACATTTCAAAAGGTTTTCCAAAAAATCTCATGGGGATAACAGGAGAAAAGCCCGTGATGAGTTTTACAAAAAACATTTTCATGAAACAGCTTTTCATAAAAAAAGTTTCTAAAACTCCTTCAAAAAAGAAGTGTTTTAATTGTGGCAAGACTTGACACTTTGCTGATAAGTGCTCCAAAGAGCCAAACAAATTTAAAAACAAGCTTAAATTTTTGGATATTAAGGACAGCGATAAAGAAGAACTGATTCATCTCCTAGAATCCAGAACTTCATCGTCTCACCTCGATGAATTTAGCTCTAGTGATTTAGAATATCACTTAGAGGCTGAGTCATCAAATTCTATAAATATTAAGCTTGAGTGCAACTGCAATGACTCTTGTTGTAAACCCAGAATTAAAACAATCAATGCTTTAACTAAGGAAGAAGAACAAGAGAATCTTTTACTCACTTTGATTTCACAAATTGAAAATCCTGAACTCAAAGAGAAATACCTCATCCAGCTCAAGAAGACCATGGTGCATAAAACACCGTTGACTTCTATAGGAAATATCAGTTTTAAAGAAACTTTTGGGAAGTTTTGAAAAGAAAAAACCCAAAGACATTTCCGCAAATGATTTACAGTATGAAATTATTCTAATAAAAAAAGAGATTGTTGAACTCAAGTTAGAGATCGATGTTCTCAAGTCTGAAAATTCAGCTTTTAAATAAGATTTACTTTCTTTTAAAATTGAAAAACAATTTGATTTGGAATGTCCTTCTGATACTAAGGAAGCAAACAATGCAGATCATGCTGAATCTTCTAATTCGATTAAGGATATTTATTTAATTCGACATTCTCTTACTGCTAAGTGGTATTCTAAAGTTGATATTGTTATTTACCATGACTTTAGATTTTCTGTAATTGTTATGATTGATTCTGGATCGGATCTTAATTACATCCGTGAAGGTCTAATTCCCACCAAATAATATGAAAAGTTCTCTGAGAAGCTATTCTCTGCAAACGGATCTAAGATGAAGATCAATTATGAACTAAATAATGCTCATATTTGTCAGGATAATATTTGTTTCAAAATTCCTTCTATGCTTGTCACACACACACATATATATATATATATATATATATATATGATTTGGAGGAATTGTACCACTGAGATTGTAGTTTTTGCAAAATGCTACATACTACATTTTTATCATACTCTTGTCACATTTGATGTAGTGTTATTGCCCAACATCATTTAAATTTCTTTAAAAAAAATTTCTTTAGTTATAATTTTTTCTTTAAAAATAAACATATAAATTGATGTGATTTAATGTGGTACGTTATATTGTAAAACTTTTTTTATTATAAAATAAATCAAATATACTACATTAAATCATGTAAATTTATTAGCTTATTTTTATAAAATATTTTTTAGCCAAAATACTTATTTTATAAAAATGACAAATAAATTTAAAAAAAATATATATATCACATTGGAAAAACATTACTCGTAGTTGTCTAGAGCAAGAATAGTGAGATTTTCTTAGATAGCGATACATTGGATATTGGGCCCGTAAGCCCACACCTTGATAGGCTAAGCCCAATGATTTCCAGCTTCCTGAGGGTCCTTATGAGCAAGGGTATACCTGTGTTTCATAGGACTGTGATCAACTAACATATGCTCCAAGCCAGAGAGGGTTTTAAGGATTTGACCGTGAATATAGTTATTGCTCAAACCAAACATGGACAACCTGTTGAGCTTACCTACGGAATTAAAAAAAAAGGAGTTTAGGCCGTCTCATCTCATAGTATTGGAAATGGTGCTTGGGTTCTAAATTGGAATAATGTAATTGGGCTCTGAGTGGTATTATTCTGTGGTTTGAGTAGTAAAATTCTTTTATACCGCCAATTATAAAATTAGTTTTTTTTTTTATTCTTATTTTTTTATCATCTTAAAATATTTTAAAAAAATATAACGCTAAAGTAATAATTACTTCCTTATTTATTAAATAAAAAAATCAAAATATAAAGTATAAAAAATAAGTGTCAAAATGAGTGGATATAATAGACTTAATCTTGGGCTATTACACATTTGACCTAGAAAATTATATGTCTATTGAGCCCAAAATCAAACCCACTAACTTAGACCCTAAGAAGTCCAAACTGAATCACCCGAATAAACCGACCGAATGGTTGCAAATCGAATTGAACTTGTTTGTACACATTTTTGGTCGTTTGTCGAAAACAAAAAAAAAAAACTGATCGTAATTCTAGACTCTTTTTTTTTTCCAATATTATATATCCAACGTCGCTAACATATCAATATGCCAAACCAAAACAATCATCTTACGGCTCTATTATATGGTTCGAATTTATGTATTGTGGACGTGTTTTCGCACTCGTACGCATGCCTCCCATGAGCATATAATACGTTAATCAAGAAAGGCGGGAAGGATATTGAAATGTCTCGAATACTTAGATCAGACGAATTATTTCACTTATATAATGACTAGAGGTACCATTCACTTACTTGACTAGTGCGTCTCCACTTAAACATATAGAAGTTGGGAGGAGCATGCTCTCATCTCCTAACTTTATCACTTATTTGAGTTAGGTTGGTGATTTGAATCTCTCTCCTTATTTGATTTTTTTGATTCAGTGATGCATTTGAATTTATCCTGCTAATACGAATCCGTTAAATCCTTTTCCTGCGGGTGATGCATGGATTATGGAAGGGTGGCCCACATGAGCTTTGGGGCTTATCATGGGCTCTTTTTAGGTCTATGGGTCTTTAAGCCGTGTAGATGGGCCTTGAGGTTTGGAGTAGATTTCGGCCTCTCCACTATGTTTGTTTTATATTTATTGCTATGAGCCTCAAGTTGTTTTATATATAAGTGACACTAGGGATCGGTCGGTCTTATAAGTGGTAAAAATAGGGGTCGTGCTACGTTAATAACCGGGCTTACGTGCGCATATTTAGGTCATTTCCTTTATAATTTTGGTCAAATGTCAAAAATATCCTTCACTTTATCTCTTTCCTCACTGCGATAAACCAATCAAAGATGAATTTGGTAGAATTGTAAACAATAGAATACCAATACTCCATAGCTTATTAAAACCCACCCAATCTACTCTACTTTTGAGCTTTACTTTTTTTCTCTCTCTCTCTCTCTCATCTCAAAAGTAAGCAGATCTAAGACTTCTTTTCAACTAAAAAAAGCTTTGATTTCTCTACAATTCAACTTCCGATACTATGTGGAAGCTTAGTGGGGGGTTTTTGCACTTTCTATGAGCAATGTTTAGATTTTAGAAAAGTGTATATAGTTAGTGGGTTTTCTTCACTCTACTTGACTTCTAACTGGAAGAAAGACTATTCTTGGAAATGGAGAATATAACTTGAAGGTTCTTTCTTTTTCGATTTGAGGTGGGAGGGGGGAGGCAGCGAGGTTACTTGCTTATTGGGTATTTAATTTTCATTTTACTAAAATTTTTCCGTCAATGAGAGTATTTATTGGGTGCATTTAGTTGTGATGCTTTGCAGGAATTTGACTTGAATCTAGACATTTTTTTTTTTTAATCTTGTGTTCTTTGTTTGGTTCTTCTCTCTTTGTGTGCATCTTCTTTATGCTTCACATCATCTTCTGAAAGTTTCATTTGTAGAAAAAAATGAGGTTTTGACTCAAGAAAAGGAGTTTCGCAATTAAAATAGTAGCCAAGTTAAACAAGTTTGTACTCCTATGTATTTTTCCACTTAAATGAAATGAAGTGTTTCACTTTCGTGCGCACGCAGGCCCACAACTGATTACATTTAGAATTTTCCAAAAAACAACTCTCTACTTATTTGTTTTTGCCTCAACAATTACATCATAGACAAGGAGACTTTCCCACACTGAATAACACTCTTAAATTTGGCTGAACCATAGTTTTTAATTCCGTACTATACCGGCCGGTACGATCGAAATATGCTATACCAGCCAATAATCCGATACAGATATACTGCTACTTCGTTTCAGCAGATATTTCGGCCATACCGACCGGTATTTTGATTGTATAGGATTTTGGTTTTTTTTTCTTCATTTCTTGCTATTTTTTTTATCTCAATTTAGACTAAAATATTTACACACACATATATATATAATTTATTCATATATTGACTATTATTTTGAAATATAATTTATATATGTATTTATATATAAAATTTATTTATATATAAATTATTCCAAAATGGTATACGAAACGGTACTAGTATGAAATATTTCGTTTCAGTGCCTTGACCAATACGCTTATAGATACGGTATTCAAAACATTGGGCAGGAAACCAACGAGTTAACGATTGCAAAGCATTATATTCTTGGCTGGACACTCGAATGTGAGCATCCTCCTATCTGACGACCAATTCGTCAGAGTTCTTTCGCCAACCAGTTGGTCGAGTTTCTTTCGCTGATTAGTCGGCCAACCAGTCCTCCGTCTGCAGGATTTCTTTTCCCAGGCCAATTTCCCCATGAATTCGCCCCACGTTTTTTCTTCGCCCATTACTTTCAATGCACTTCCCAGGTCCATCTACCATTGTTCCTCTTCAACTAACGTCAAAGATAGCTGACTCCAGCGGCCTTTGTGTTTTTAGGTAGTTTTCCTCTTTTAGATTATAGACACTAGGTGTTTGACAAAATATTTGAATGAGTTCCTAAAGGATGACGAGCCAACATTTTGAGAAATATTTTCTATAAATGATCTATTGAGCTGAATTTTTTTTCTCCCTTTTCCCTTCTTCCTCTTATTCGGATGTTGAAGATGAGATAATTTATGTATGAATCAATTTATCATCCATTTGCATTTTCCCCTCTTTTTTTCATGAATAGTCACTTATTATTATTATTTATTTATTTTATCTATGTGAAGCAGCCAAACTTCTAATGAGAGATAAATTGTAATTTTTACTGCTGAAATGTGTATTATCAGATATTTTCATCTATAAGATCAAGGTACAAATACAAGAATAAGCATCCAAATCTGGTATTATTAGTGTCATGCTCAATTATAGAGGAAATTAGAGAATGAAAACACAGAAATACACCTACTGCTAGCGTCGTTTAGGTGGGTCATTGTCATCTGGGTAGGCTGTCATCTGGGTGGGCTATCATCTGGGTGGGTTGCACGAATGGAGAAACCAAAGGAGAGGGAAGGAGTTTACACGCAATCTGGTGGAATGCGGTGTATCAGTTACACCAAGAAATTGCTTAGTGTCGCCCCATAATTGGAGCGCTAATTTTTAAGAGAAATGATAAACCCACAATGCTTTATACAACATTTTACATAACAAGTGTTCTAAAGTAAGAGTATTTCTATAAATTGATGTTAATTTTATAAGAGAGTTTATAAAAATAGCCTTACTTTATAACATGTATTATGTAAATATTGTGAAATGTGTTGTGTGTGTATCACTTCTCAGTTTTTAAAGAGTATAGGATGGACCGGTTCCAGGTTATTTCGTGATATATATTACAACTTGTAAACAGTGAATGCATAACTCAAATTTCATACATGCAGATTATTTTTGTAGCTTATTGCTAGCTATTTAGGTTTGGTTTGTTTCAGGAGACAAAACTAAAAATCTCAAACTCTTTTCAAACTCGTCATTACATTTTTTCAAATATCCATACAAAATATAATAAATAATCAAACTTTTTCAAATATCAAAATAAAATTAATATTAAAAAAATATATTACAATAATATATATATATTTTTTAAACTTTTATCTCATCTCATCTCACCTCATCTTTGAAAATAAATAAGACCTTAATTCCCTCAAGTGTGAGAAGCATGATGCATACAATAGTACTCTAGAATATACCGACTTGGTTTATGGTAGGGACAAAAATAACACAAGTTGATATACACGTACTGGCTAAAAAAGTCTTCCTTGTTGTCTATTACTTAGAAGTGCAGGTGAATCATTAACACGAACAAGGGGTCCCTCTGTTCTCTCTCGAGACAAGTAGGGTTTCTTAGTACCGGAGAGTCTTGCGAATCACGGATTTGTCTCACACCAGTGAGATTTGTTCTTTACTAGGTCTTCTGCGATAACCATGGCTGAGGAACTAACGAGGTGGTGGGAGCGATTGAACCTATCCAACGCAAAACGGGAGTCGTCAAAATCAATTCGAAGGTCCGGAAAACTACCTCACTAAAAAGGTAAGGTTTGCCTCGTGGGAAAAATTCTAGCCGACAGGGGAGTCAACAATGAAGCATTCTGCAGAACCATTTCCCAGATTTGGAAGCTTACCGGCTAGGTCATGTTTAAGGATCTCAACGAAAAGGTGTTTCTAATTGAGTTCCAATTGGTAGCAGATAAAGAAAGGGTTCTTGGAGGGTGGTTGTGGTTTTTTGATAGGAGACTAATCACCTTGCAAAAGGTGGATGAACTAGCTTCCATTAACTCTCTCTAGTTCAGGTACGAACCATTTTGGATACAATGCCATAACTTTCCATTAGCTGCCATGAATGAGGCCATTGGAGATGAATCTGGGGCATCATTTGGTACGGTGATTAGAGTTGATGCTGAATTAGATGGCTTGGCATGGGGTTGGTGCTTAAGAATAAGTGTGACATCCCCAACTTACATTCAAAAATCTAACATAAATTAAAGAGTCAATACATGTAACACTAGGTTATATACCCTTCATATTTATTAGAAGTAGCATAATCATATGCAATGATTAACGCAGCGGGATAAGGTTAATTCTTAAAGTATGCAAAGAAATTTAATTTATTTCAGAGTCTTGTTGGAGGTATTGTCCAAATGGCATCACATAGACACCATTTATGGACAGAAATCCATCAGGGCTTAAGGACAAGCAACATCCGATACGAAACTGCTCTTCGGATGAGGTGGAAGCCTGTTACCTCATAGTCTCCAACATACCATCATTTATAGGAGAGGCATAGTCGTCAAAAAGAGAGTATTCAGTGGGCCCCTCAGGGCTTGCGTGAATCTCTCGGTAGGTTTGGGTCTCCCTCTCGGTCATATTTTTCTACAACAAATTTTATCATTCCTCTCAAAATGATAGATAAAATTCAAAAAATGAGATTTTGAGAAATTTCAGTAAGTGCACAAATAATATAACAAAAACAATAACTATATTTACAAATAACATGTAAATGCACATGATATAATCAAGAAACTTATTAATCATGACTTATGCATAACTTATCAATAACTTATGCACCTCTTTACAAAAACATGCATTTTTCCAGAAAAATGACTTAATTGACACAAGTGCACAATTTTTCATAAGTGACGTATCTTTTTTGTGAAAATCTTAATTTTCATGTTTTCATTCTTGTTCCTATAAGTATAAGCCTTATCTTTGACGGTAGATCGAATCGCTTTTACTGTCGGGTTTCTTAGCATGACAACAGATCGAATTGCCTTCACCGTCATGACGTGATTTTTCTTATCATGGCGGCAAATCGAATCGTCTTCACTGCCAAGTCATGTCAGGCATATGGCAGATCGAATCGCCTTCACCGTCATGACACGAATTTCATTTTACGATGGTAGATCGAATCGTCTTCATTGTCGACATGTTAGTCGTTCGACAGATCGAATCGCCTTCACCGTCTTGACTAGAGGTGTAAGAAGACCGAACCGGACCGAACCACATGGACTGAACATTTCCAGTTTGATCCCGGTCCATGGCATTTCCCCCTTGGACCGAACCAAATGACTCTTTTATTTTTTTTTCTTTATATATATATATATGTATATATAAATAATAGTATATAAATTATAATATTAATATTAATATAGATTAAGAATAGTAGTATAATATATTAATATATAATATATACTCTCATAATATTAATATAGTATAATTTATAGTAGTTGACTAGTTGTAGTATAAAAATTATAATTTATAATTTCTTTTTTTACTTTTTTATTTAGATTATTTTTTCTTTTGCCAATTGTTTTAAGAGTAAGTATTTTTTTAACATTATTTGGCTTAAATATGTGATAAATACGTAAATTTGACTGAAAATAATTAAATTTGGGTTAAAAATTATTTTTCATCATTGCAAGATTTTAAATTAAATTTAATCGATTAAATCATATTAGGTGCTCCTGGACCGGATCGGTATGGATGATCAAATAAGAGTTCGGTCCGGTCTAAGGTGGGAAAATTTTCGGACCAAATGAACAGGTCCATAGTTTTCCCGGACTAGACCGAACCATTTAAATCCATATTCATAACGCGACTTTTCATAATCTTATTCTTTTATTGTTCTTATAAAATTTCATGATCTTATTTCTTGGAAAAAATGGTATGACCCAAAATATGAAATCTTATGACGAAATCAGATATGCATGTGCCACTAGATTTATTTATGCATGTTACATGTTTTCATGGGTCATATAACATATATAGCATGTATTATCAACACATTACATATACTTATTATCTTATAGCAAACATTCTTAATCAATTAAAATATAAAAAAATCATTTGGAATCATTTAACCTTAACCCTAATAGGCGTAGGGCCGAATATCACCATATAATAAACTCCAAATTTCTCTCCCTTTCCTTGGAATCAACTTACTCTCTTATTATCATATCTTGAAAATTTCCTAAACTAGTAAATCATCCTAGCTGAATTCTCTCTTCACATAGTAAACCTATTTTTCTTCAATTCCTTTCTTTTCCAAAATAATCATTCTATCATCAAATAATTTTAGTTCTTCCACTACTCTTCAAGAGAATTAATTTATAAAATTTCCTCAATCACTCACTAACTTAATTTGATCATCATATCCTTCATCGAAAAATAAAATAAAATCATAATACCCTAAAGTATTCCATCAATGCCAAAAACTATATAAGTCCTCAACTTGGCTCTTTTGTCATTTCAACTTCACATATCATCATCTCATCTTTAATCTACACTTTAATAAAATAAATCCTTAATTCTTAAAAAAATTTCCATTTATCACACTACTTTCTTTTAAAATCCACTTAGCACAACATAACATATCCTCTGAATATATTAGGCATTCAAATGAAATAACCTTCAATATATTAACTCTATAACTATACAAGTATATTCAAAAAATGAGTTATAAGTACACTTACAAATTTATCCAAGAGATTCTACTTGTGAAATATTTGCCTTTGAAAATCTTTTGAAACCACACCTAAAAACCTTGAAGATGGATGATAAAGTAATGAGAGAGTATGAGAGAGTAGAAAGGGTTTTATTCTTGCTTTGGCCAAGAGCTTAAAATAGGAAAAAGGGAGGGAACTTCCTATAAGCTTGGTTGACCACCTTATATAAAATTGAGTGAAAAAAAAAATCTAAAAACACATACACAAGTCTCTCTTGCCGTAAGCCACTTGTCCCTCTTAGGTTTAGGGTAATCATTTTACCTTGTTTAGGCTTGGTTGGCAAGCAAATGAGCAAGGACTTATCTTGTGACACCTAATAGAAAATGCCAAAAACTAGATATACGTATTATCTCCCATTAAGCAATAAATCTTAGGGTAAAACAAAAATAGTATTTGGCAATCTCCAATTCCCCTTGATACCATCCGAAAATCATCTCAAGCTTTAGTCCCTAAAGTTTCATGTGTCCATACACATGTCAAGCTAATAGGTTAGTCATATAGATTTTTCAAGATGAGACATTACAAAGTTGATTACCTCATGCATGCCTAAGTTGGTGCTCTCTTGTAACTAGATGACAAAACTTCTTCTCCTCCTACTTGCTTAGTTTTAGGTTAGTTCACCATATGCCAAGTATCTTCCTTTGACCTTGAATCAATTGGAAACTCCACTAGATTTTCACCATAGTCGAAACATGCAAAAGAAAAATCCAATTGATGAATCAATCATTTCATCCAATATTTACTTGCCACACATGGGTCCTTGTCCTCCAAGCAAGGTAAGAATCTAGATGAAAGTCTTCCAAGTACAAATGGTGGCCTTCTCTTGGCTAAAAATAACTACATTAGCTTCACTCTCAAATTCCTAACAATAACTTGATTTGTGCCATGTATCTCCATCTATCTACATCGATATTTCTAATATGTTTCTTATAACTGAAACTCTCCAAGAAAATTATATTATTGATGCTTTTATCTCTTCCTCCAATTGCCAAGTATTACCTTAAAGGAATAAAATCTTTTCTTCCTACGTGGGCTTAAAGTGTCACTAGCAACATAAATTTTCAAAAAGTTTCAATAAAATATCAAGAATAATTTTAAGGTAAATACAACTATCTCAAATATGATAAATCAAATGGGGAGAATATCAGGTCGTCATAATAAGGATGACCATCGACCTTTACAAACTGTTATTGAGGGGGAAGTGGCTGGAGTTTGAACAACAAAAATATTGGATTTCTATGGAGTATGAGAGGTTGCAGAATTTCTATTTTCACTATGGCGTCTTGTCCCATAAAGGGAAGACCTGCTTTCATCCGAGATTCGATCAACGTTCTGAGGATACAGAGACACTTCCCTACGGACCTTGGCTACGTGCACAACCAACAAACAATAGTTCTACGGATGACAAAAATTATGGGGGCTGCTTTGAGGAAAGTCAATAGGAGGATAGTAACTAGGATATACCTAAAGGAATGGGTATTAAAAGACCTGAGAAGGCACGTGGCAGTGAAGACCAACTGTTTAACAAAAGTATTGAGAAAGGTTCCGCAGAGGGCAAAGGAATCTACTGAAACTGCTACTGTCCTACAAGGCAAAAAAGACATGACTAGTTGCAAATCCACCCTCACCCCTAGGCTCGTTTCAGCCATATATGGCCAATAAACCATGATGGAAGTCGATCACAGTTGTGAGAGGAGGGATACCAAACAACCCACAGAGAACCACAGCAGCAAAGCAGCCTTTCAAAGGCAAGATAGAGATGCAGGGGAGGATGGTACCACCATGGATGCTAAGACTACCCAAACCACCCCCCAACAACTACACCAGAATATCAGACTGGTAGGTGGAAGTGAAAGGCGCGTGTAAAGGCAGAAATGAATATTGCTCTTTATGACATCACAAACACACCCCTCCCTGTTAATGGCAAAAGGCAAGGGGAACAGACCAACAAAGAGCATAGTCTTCTGCTCAAGAAAGTAAAAGTGGATGGAAATAGCTAGGTGGAATAGGAAAAAGAGGCAGTGACTGGTACCCAGCCCTGCCGTCATCAATGACCCTTTTAATATGGAATTGCTGAGGGCTTGGGTCATCTTGGGCAATTTGGATCCTTAGTAAGTTTACTAAGGAAAAACAACCCTATTTGGTTTTCCGTATAGAAATTAAGTGCAATCAAAGTAGTATGGAAGTCATTCGGTGCAAGCTGAAGTTTGATCATTGTTTTGCTGTGAACAATGTGGGCTTTAGTGGCAGTATTGCATTGTTATGGAAAGAGTCATGGTTGGTTAACATAACTAGTTACACCAGGTGGCACGTCAACGTTGTAATAAAGGAAGGAAATGCCAGACCACCATGGTAGTTTACTGGGTTCTATGGCCATCCGCAACTAGCAAAGAGAAAGGGAAGCTGGGAACTTCTTAAACAACTAAAACCCATAGCAGTGACTCCATGGCCATGTGTTGGGGACTACAATGAGGTGTTGAGTTCAAATGAGAAGTATGGGGGAGGTATGCGACCCTACAAACAAATTGAAAACTTTAGATCATCCATCGAATATTGCGGTATAAAAGATTTATAGTCCTAGGGTACAAACTTCACTTGGTCAAACAATAGGGGTGGTAACGCCTTCACTAAAGAGCAGATTGTCTGAGTTATGGCAAACAAAGAATGGATGGATCTTTTCAAGTCAGCCTCCTGTGAGATTCTTGCAGCGGTTAAGTCGAATTATTCCCCTCTCCATGTCAATACCCACGGCGTAACTCAGGTGTACCAAAAGAGGCGGTTCATTTTTAGATATGAAGCGGCATTGGAACTCAGAAAGGAAAGTGAGGAAATTGTGCAAATGGCCTGGATTGATAGAATCATAAACTCCCACACTAGTAATAGCATGCAAGCTAAGCTTGAAAGTTGTCAAAAGGGGTTCATGGCTTGGTGATAGACAACCAAAAGATAGGCAAAACAAGCGAATACTAAAACATTGGACAGGCTAAGAAGACTGCAAGATGAGGGTGATGGAAACCATAGAGATGTCATGAATCAATTATAGCAAGAGGTGGAAACTTCCCTAGCTAAACAAGACCTAAAGTGGCGACAACGTGCTAAGCAGCATTGGCTAAAAAAAGGATAAAAACACTCATTTTTTCCACAATCAGGCCTCCCAAAGGAAGAACAACAACTCCATTGAAGTTATCTCAGATGCCGAGGGCCAAAAGGTGCATGTTTATGAACAAATTGGAGCGGTTTTCACAGGTTACTTCTCCTCCTTTTTCTCTACTTCTATGCCTTCTTGTATTCAATCCTACCTCTGTAATGTGGAATCAAAACTTACTCCGGACATGTTGGAGATCCTCTTAAACCCTTTCACGGTAGAAGAGGTCAAACTGGCAATTTTCTAGATGAAACCCCTTGGGTCACCTAAACCTGATGGATTCCCCTCCAATTTTATTAGAAAAACTGGCATGTTGTGGGCCACAATGTCACTTGCTTTGCTCTCAATGTGCTGAACCGAGGGGGGACTCTAACTGAGGTCAATGATACATTCATCTCTCTTATCCCAAAAGTAAAAAACCCCCTTAGAGTCATTGACTTCAAGCTGATAAGCCTGTGTAATGTATTGTACAAAGTGGTTTTCAAAACAGCAGCGAACAGGTTGAAACTTATCCTTCCCCGCCTCATCTTAGCCAATCAGAGTGCGTTTGTACCCGGAAGGCTTAATACTGATAACACCCTTGTAGCCTATGAGGTACTACACACCATGTCCACAAGAATGAAGGGTAAAAAGGGTTTCTTCGCCCCTTAAATTGGACACGAGCAAAGCATATGACCGACTTGAATGGATATTTGTACAAGCTTTGATGGCTAAGTTTGGTTTCCCACCAACTTGGATCAATCTAGTGAGAAGATGTCTTGACTCAGTAACATATTCCGTATTGGTAAAGGGTATTCCTCAGCCATAGTTCAAGCCATCTAGGGGGCTCAGGCAGGGAGACCTCCTCTCCCCCTTTTTATTTATCTTATGTGCTGAGATATTAACATCTTTGTTGAACAAAGCCGAGAGTATGGGAAAGCTAACCAGTATTTCAGTTGCTAGAGGCCCAACCTGAGTCAACCATCTTTTCTTTGTCGACGACAGTTTACTCTTTTGCCAATCCTTTGAGTCCGAGGTGAATAAGCTAATGGAGATCCTTAGGCTCTATGAATAAGCCTTGGGTCAATTGCTTAATAAAGAAAAGTCATCTATAGTTTTCAGTAAGAATACCAAGCCAAGTGCCCAACAATACCTGCTGAACATTGCTGGAATTAAGGCTATCGGGTCTATGGAAAAATATCTTGACCTGCCACCCATGCTAGGGAGAGGAAAAGTGGCCGCCTTTCACTCCCTTATCGACAAAACCTGGGCCTGAGTTGTTAGTTGGGACTCTAAACACCTTTCAATGGCAGGGAAAGCGATCTTATTGAAATCGGTTCTTCAGGCTATTCCAACCTACTCAATGAGTATCTTTCTACTCTTCATTTCTATCACTGATAAACTCAACATCCTCCTGAGGAAATTTTGGTATGGGTATAATGAAGACCACTCGAAGATCCAATGGATTCCATGGGACCAAATAAGCTCAGCAAAAGACCTCGGTGGTCTTGGTTTCAGAGATTTCAGAGGTTTTAACTTGGTAGTCCTTGCCAAACAGGGTTGGCAACTCCTCCAAGATCCTAATTCTCTGGATGCCCTGATCATAAAGTAGAAATACTTTCCCTCAAGTGGGATTCTTGATGCTAAACTTGGTTTAAGTCCTTCATTTGCATGGCGGAGCATCCATGCAAGCTTACCTTTGCTTAACTTAGGCCTTATTTGGAGAGTGGGGGATGGCAGTAGCATTAACATATGGAAGGAAAAATGAATCCCACAACTACCATTCAATAAAATTATCTCCACTAAAGAGGTGGGGTGTTGGTGTGAAAAAGTAAAAGATATCATCACCACTAACCCAAGAAGCTAGAACCAAGATCTTATGCAAGAGCTATTCTCGACAAATGAGAGAGATGCCATCAATAGAATTTCCATCGGCTGAGGCAAAAGAGGTGATAAACTGGTATGGAAACACACTCTAAATGGACAGTATTCAGTAAGAAGCGGGTAACATTACTTGAAAGACATTGAGAATGAAGCCGAGGGAGAATCTTCTAGCAAGAGGTGTTTCTCACATGTGTGGAAATCCATATGGAAAATAAAAATTGGCTCTGACAGTCAAGGCCTTCATTTGGAGAGCATGCAAAGAAACCCTTCACACCTGTACCAACCTCAAGTGGAGGAAAATCCTGGATAAGGATCATTGCCCAATCTACTACCAAGAACCTGAAACCACTGCCCATACTCTATAGGGGTGTGAGGCTGCTAAGAATGTTTGGATTTTATGCTCTAATAAACTCCAAAAGATGTCTCTTTATAATGATGAATTTATTCACATCTGGGCAAGTTTAATGGCTAAACTCAGCACCCCTGAGCTCGAAGAAATGACCATGATGGCTAGAGGCATCTGGACTAGGCGTAATGAGGTGGTACACGGAAAAGAATTCATCCCTCCATATGCCATAAACCAACGAGCCAAGTCTGATCTTCAAGCATTCAAGCTAACCAACTCGACTCAACAAGACAAGCCATGAGTAACAAATAGACAAACTCCTTGGAAGGCCCTTGCTGACCCATACTACAAAGTAAACTGGGCTGTCGCGATTAGCGAGTCCTCGGGAAGAATTGGAGTGGGGGTATTGATCAGCGATAGCAGAGGCCGAGTTATGGGGACATTGAGAGCCAACAAGCCACTACTAGGGGGCGGTTTTTATGCTAAAGCCATGGGTCTACTCCTAGCAGCAGCATTTTGCAAATAACTCAACCTGAATTATATCATTTTTGAAGGGGATTCCAAGATAGTGATAGACCAGTTGAAGTACGAGAACCCAAATTGGAGCCTCGGAGCTTGTTTAATAAAAAGATGTTAGAGAACTATTAATAGGTCATTGTATTTGGGAAGCTTCTCATGTCTTTCGCAAGGCCAATCAAGCGGCCCACACACTTGCTAAAGTTTCTCTCTATATGTCAAAAGATTTGTATGATGTGGAAGAATGTCCTATGTGCATTCATACTATTGTAAACTCTGAACTCTCTTAATGGATTTTAATGAAAATAGTATCCATTTAAAAAAAAAGTGCAGGTGAATAACCGCCAAACTAAAATCGCCTATACATGTCGACTTATGTTTCAGCAATTAAGCTACTTTGAGCCGACTTCAAAACTCTATATATATAAGCTAAAGCTTTGGTACGAGATCTTTTATATTAAAAGTTCTAATATTCTCTCTTGCAATATATTATTTTCTCTTTAGTTTTGTAACACGTTATCAGCACGAAACTGCTGATTTTGAAGTTAATAGTCTTCTATTTCAAGTAAGTTTTTTAATATATTATTTGCAATCATCGAGATGAATATAAAAGATTATACTGCTAATTATTATTTGATAAAACTCTGCGTTTATTCTTATAATTTGATGAATATGTTTTTTAGATACCCATTTATTTCTGTGATTCATATATATGGAAATGTCAAATCTTACAAAATTAGAATTTTTTACTATTGAAATTTTTTTAAAAAGTTATTTATCATGAATCTTTGACGAGATCCATTTGGATATGATGAACCTAAAAGATACAATCAAAAAAGAAAATTATGCATCCTTACAGGATCGTACTAAGTATCTCACAATGAAAAATTATTTTTACTTTGTGAAATGATTTAAGGAAAAGATATGAGTACCAAAAGACTATAATCCTCTAAAAAAGCTCGTTATAACTAGTTGTACCTGAAGTTACAAAATTTCAATAATTTTATTGAGTATAACTTTACACTCTTTAAAATAAACTCCGTTTAAAATTATGCAGTGAGAAAGTCACTGATGATAATATTTTAGAGAATAAGTCACTGATGATGATATTTTAGAGAAGATATGTACTATTTTTCATGCCTAAAATGTGTTCTTGCAATAGTAGTATCGAGAGCAAAAGTTCAAAAAATATTCTGAACTTTTATCTTATCTTCTAGTAGCCGAACAAAATAATGAGTTTTTGTTAAGAAATTAACAGTCACGTCCTACTAGTTCCACATCATTCCTTGAAGTGAATGGTACTGGATTTACAAAATTTTCAAAAGTGGATGGTGCATCATTTTCAAAGGAACCGAGGGCGTGGACGTGGTAGAAAAAATGATAAAAATGTGAGTCCTAAAAGTGACAATATTAAAGGAGATAATAATATAAATACATTGTATCATATGTATTGATCCAATTTAGAGAAAAGTAAAGGCCTTTAGAATAAATTTTCAAATAAAGATGAAGATGTATGCCATACTATGATATAACTGGACATTAGTCACGTACTTGTCGTACGGCCAAACACTTTATTGACTTATATCAAATTTCTACATATTATAGTAACACTTTTTAATATTTTGCGACTCTTTAAAATAATGAAAATTTTATATATTTTGTAGAATAATTGATCATAGTGATGAGTTTTTTTATTTTTTAGATAAATGTAGAGATATATGTCTGGCTGATAGTGTTACAATTGACACAAGTCTTAGAAATAAGAAATATTTTCAAAATCTAATACTAAACAAAACCTATATCCATATCATATCATGTTCATTAATCTAATAAAGGTCTCCGGAAGAACTTATATTGTGTTGCCTTATAGCACCAAATTTTGCATCGATGATATTCTATTTTCTTCTTAATCTAGAAGAAACTTATTGAGTTTCAATAATATACGTCGTAATGATTATCATATTGAAATTACCAAAGAAAGCAATAAAGAGCATCCCCTCATTAATAAAATGATTTCGGGTTAGAAACTCGTATTAAAAAAGTTGTCTACTCTCTCTTCTAAATTGTATTATACAAAAATGAAAATAATTGAATCATATATGGTAATGCACCATAAGTGATTGATCTCAAAGTATTTATGACTTGGCATGATCGCCTTGGTCCAACCAATTGAGAGAGAATCAATAGATTCATTTTCGAGAGCAATTCATCCTTCCTGAACACTACATACAACTCTCATGTATACTACGCTCTCTAAGTGTGCTTGTTCCCCTCATTCTTCCTTACCATGGCAAGTCTTTGTGAAATATTTCTTATTTTCGTACTTTTGGATCTACTGTATATATTCCAATTACACCTACACAACGTACAAAGATGGGTCCTCAATGTAGACTTGGGATATATTTTAGTTTTGATTCTCCACCTATCATTAGATACATTGAGTTCCTTACAAGGAATATATTTAAAATATGATTTGAGAATTGTCATTTTGAAGAATTCATTTTTTTACCATTGGGTAACAAAAAATCGGTGCCTAAAGCACGACAAGAAATATCTTCGAAAAATAAAGTCCAGTTTCAATTTGATCATCCTACAAATGAATGTAAAATAGAAGTTCAGATGATTATTTATTTGCAAAGTATTACAAATCAATTACCGGATGTATTTACTAACATAAAAGGTGTAGTAAAATCACATATTCCTGCTATTAATGTTCCAGCAAAAATTGCAGTCCTTGAAGGACAAGTTGTTAAAACAGAAATAAATGAGTTTAAGACACGCCTAAAATGTGGAAAACATATTGGTGCAAAAGATAAAATTTCTCGAAAGAGAAAGATACAAAATAAATTTGGTATTCTTGAAAAACTCATACCCAAAACATAGGCTATAAGCATAGTTGATGCTCCTAAATAGATCAAATAATCTATGCCAAAATCTCCTGAAAAATGATCTCCTGAAAAGGTATTTCATAAAATGTCTTCTCTTAAAAAAGAACAAGTACCTGAAAATAATGAGATTTTGATATATTTCATGAGTACTAGAGAAACTTTGGATAGAAATAAAACTATTGTCGATAACATATTTTCATATAAGATGACCTTTGATATTACCAGAAGTAATAAAAAAAAGTGATCTAAAAATCATCAAAGAAAGTTGATGTAGAAATGATTAGTCAAAATGGAAAGCAGCTATTAAAGTTGAATTAATCTCACTAGCAAAGCGAAAGGTATTTGGACCTATTATCCAAACATCAATAGATGTAATGCCTGTTGGATATAAGTGGCCATTTGTACAAAAACGTAATAAGAAATATGAAATCGTGTGGAATAAAACACGACTTTTCACACAAGATTTCCTATAGAAATCTGGAATTGATTATGAAGAAAGATATTCTCCCGTTATGGATACAATCACATTCAGATTTTTTTATTAGTAGTTACAAAAAGGTTGGATATGCAGTTGATAGATATGATTATTACATATTTATATGGATCATTAGATTATAACATATATATGAAAATTCCTAAAGGATATAATATGTCTGAAGTATCTAATCCAAATACATTCAGAAGTATGTACTCTATTAAATTTCAAATATCTTTATATGAGTTAAAGCAATCTAGATGCATATAGTATGATTACCTCAGTGAATATCTATTGAAAGTCCACAGTTGTTGGATTCGCAGATGTGGGTTATCTTTTAGATCCACACAAAGGTAGATATCAAACTGGATACGTGTTCACTTATGGAAATTCTACTATATCATGGAGATCTATCAAGCAAACACTATCTGCTACATCTTCAAATCACTCACAGGTCATTGTAATTCATGAAGCAAGTCGAAAGTTATTTGGCTGAGATTGATGATTCAACATATTCAAGAAAAATATGGTCTTCCCATGATCAATGATAGTCCAACAATATTATACGAAAATGATACTGATTGTATCACTCAAATTAGAGGAGGATATATCAAATGTAACAAAACTAAATATATTTCACCTAAATTCTTTTATACTTACGAATTCCAAGATAAATGTGAAATTGATGTCAAGCAGATACGGTCAAGTGATAATCTGACAGATTTATTCACGAAAGCATTACCAATTACGACATTCAAGAAAATCGTGCTAAACATTGGAATGCGGAAATTTAAAAATTTATTTTCATGCACTTTTCAAGGAGAATAAATGTCTTAAAGACTTGTGCTGATTATACTTTTTTTTTTTACTAAGGTTTTGTCCTATTGAGTTTTCCTTTACAAGATTTTAATAAAACAATTCTAAAGCACTTGACTGTACATAGTGAATACTATAATTTTTTTCATTTGCTATTAATTTTTCTTGCCATTAAATTTTAATGATATATATATTTATGAGTGATCATTCAAAAAGAAGTGTTATATATTACTTAGAAGCGAAGGTAAATGCCCACCAAACTAAAACGGTCTATGCATGCCGACTTATGTTTCAGCAATTAAGCCACTTTGAGCCAACTTCAAAACTTTATATATATAAGCTAAAGCTTTGGTACAAGATGTAATATGATTCCGATACTTTAAATAATAAAAGTTCTAACATTCTCTTTTGCAATATATTATTTTCTCTTTAATTTTATAACATTTCCAAAATATCTTATTTTAGTTTAAGTAACTATTAAAAGATTAAAAAAAATTATATACTTGTGAATTTTAAGCATAGACTAGTAGGTCAAAACATCCGTCACAAATCCTATATTTAGGCTCTGTTTGGAAATTGAGATAAGATGTAATAATTTTAAATAAAATTGAAAAATAAATAAAATATTATTATAATATTTTTTTAATATTATTATTATTGTTTGAGATTTGAAAAAATCAAATTATTTATCATATCTTGTATAAAAATTTAAAAAAAAATATAATAATGAAATGAGATGAGATGAAATAATTTCTATATCCAAAAACGACCTTAAACTTGATGAGTTATACATTAAATATCATTGTTAATAAAAATATAAGAGTAATGTTATTTTGATTGTTGAATTTTATTATCTTCAGTCATACTTATTAATTACGTGTCAGATGAATTAGTATAACGAATTAAAAATCATAGAATATTCTAGAATGAATAACAGTATTTCTTAAATGATAATAATTGAACCGAAATTATTCTTCCAAAAGATGTACCATAAATCACGGTGTTCAATTCCATGATCATAGTATGTATATGTTAAGCAAATACACGAAACATGCCTTCATCCCTGCTGTCTTTGGAGTGTTCCTCTCGTTACTGCAAAACCCTATTGCGTAAATGTGATTGCTGGTTTAATAGATGTATTAGGCAATTCACGATTGAATCATGAAAGAGAGAGAGAGAGAGAGACAGGAGGAGACCAATGAGCATGTGCCATGCACATCGATCAATGGCCTGTAATTTGTTCAAACCCCACGATATCATGAACAAGACAAGATTTTCTGAAATATATATTAATCGAAGGATTAAGATTAAGAAAGTGAAAATTGAAGCAAAAGCAAGCAAAAATTATACAAGATCTTTGTTCGATGATTACCCAATATTATATACGTACCCACATATAATTTATTATTAATATTGTAATTATTAATTAATCACAATCTTGACCAATTATTATATAATAAAATCTAATCATGTCACCATCTAATTTCTTCAAAAAAAAAAAAAAGTCACCATCTAATTTCATCCACCTTACACGTGACAGGATGGACTACACAGACAAGAGATTCGTTGATAAACTACGATTGGAGGGTTCCTGCAGTTTATATATTATATTATGAGTAATTCTATTCAACATTTTAAATTTTATTATTCTCTTGTCATTTTATGATATGATATTAAATGATTAAAAATTATTTATGATATTTTATTTATAAATTATTATTTAATATTACATAATAAGATAATAAAAAAAATTATAAATAGATTTTTTATATTATATATATATTAATTATTAGCCAATGTTTGAGACAAAGAATTAATTAAGGGATTAAATAATCAGCTGGCCCCAACCCACCATTATTTGCCCAAGATTAGGGAAGGCTTCGCAGACTTTCAAGAAAGACAAACCTCTAGTTTTGTATTTGAAAAGATTTATGTACAATTTTCTTTATCAAAACAATTAATACTCTGTTTTATTTGTAATAAAGAAAATATAATGATACTAATGGTTGAGTTTCACTCTTATTTTTTTCTTCTTTTGATTTAATAATTAAGGAAATATTATTTCATAATATTATATTTTTTTTTCTTTTTTAAAAATATTTAAAATCATTAAAAAAATGATGTAAAAAATAATAATAATAAAATGCCTAATGAGACCCAAAACAGATCCCAAATAGCGGAGTCTATTGCAGCTCCCTTGTACTAATGTGAAACAAATTCAGATTCTTATTGAAGAAAGCTTGATGACAGATCATCATATCAAATGGAGTGATATTACCATAAGAAACAAATATAATTATTTGTAAGGAGTTATTTATGATAGAAATGATTATTTGTAAAGAAATAAATTTATTTTGATAGAAAATAATTATTTTTATTGCATCTAATTTGACTATATATATTAATATTTTTCATATAATACATCTTGTTCTTATCTTCAGCCTTCGATTGAATGGGATGGCGATTGTATTACAAAATAATAAGATATATTGGGGGCGCATATCTTGATATTTAATCATAAAATAAATGCATTTAGCATGGTGGAGTCACTAATCATGTTTCAGTAGTAATATAAAACGACACTACCACACCATCCGTATTCCTGTGGGTGTAATTAGGAGTTTAATTAATTTGTGAATGTATATATGGAAAGAATCATCTGAAGTTGGGAATTTGGGATCGAAGGTTCCAATCGAATTCTTATCGATGTAGTGTATTTGTTATATTTTGTTTTCGTTTTCTTTTAATCAATTTTTAAATAATTTTATAATTATTATTTTTTTATAAAAAATATATATATTAATTCATATTTATTTTCTTAATTATTAAGCAAAAGCAAAAGAAAAAGAAATCATCGATCAACTATCGGTTAAATGATCGATCTGATTAGCATTTTCCATCATCTGAATGACACTATCCAAGGTTTGATCCAAACTCGGATCTGACACTTGTCATTGTGCTGTCGTACTATAAATTGTGATGACTTGGCGTTTGCTATTTGACTGACAGAAAATAAATAAATAAATAAATTTGGCTCATGTAGCTGTCAAAGACATGACCGCCCGGCAATTCTCTTGCAGTTCTCTGGAGCTACAATACATTTGGTTCCTTCCAATTATCTTACAGGCAGTTCCTTAGAAGCTACATTATTCTTGAGAACTTCAAAAAGAAGCAGCCAAAACCATTCTTCTTCTGCCCATACCTATATTAAATACTGGTGATGGAAAGTACTAATATTTGAAAGTTTTTACATCACATTATTTATATGATATAATTTGAATTCATAAATGTTATTATCATTCCTTACACTCTACCACACGTACCTATATTAAATACTGGTGATGGAAAGTACTAATATTTGAAAGTTTTTACATCACATTATTTATATAATATAATTTGAATTCATAAATGTTATTATCATTCCTTACACTCTACCACACATACGCATATTTACACATTAATATGTGTGCGTTTAAATATGTAAAAAGATAAAAATGATAAATTACATATTAGTCATATGTATTATAGGTAGGGGTGTTTATTAAAATTTTTTTTAATTTAAAAAAAAATTAAAATATTAAGAAATATATTAAAATTTCAAACCGGGCCAGGTACACGGATGAACAGGCCGCCTAATTGTAGAAAATGATAAAGTATCATTTTTTTTATTTTTTTTATAAGATTTAAATTTTAAAATTTATCTTCCATATTAGATTATGAGACATGAATAATGTGTAGCCTTGGAAATAAAATCATTCTCAAATATATAATGTACATCCAGTACCCAGGAAAATGTTTGGTAAACGGTATATAGTGTTAATTAATTAGGAATAAATTAATAGGAAGCTCGGGGGAAATTGTAATATAATTTCCTAGTTCAATTATTGGCCACTTGATTAACCCAATATATATATATAAGCCCTCTTCATGTGGAACTCCTAAATTCCTAATACTTCTTAAGAGGATCTGCAAGAGCTCCAAAGCCCCCAAACTTCAACCCTTTTCCTTATTTCCATAAACATGACCAAACCAGCAGCAAATGTAGCGGGAGATCATTCATTCTATAAATCTTCCAAAGGATCATATCCTCAAAAAGCCAAGGGAATGTCATTCTTTGCCTTTCTTCTCTCCACTTTTGTTTACATTTCTGTATTTTATATATTCAATTTGTCTCCTTCCACTCTCTTCAACACCCCCAAGTTTTGGTTCTTTATTACCAACACTCTCATCCTCATCATTGCTGCTGACTATGGTGCTTTCTCTTCATCCAAAGATGAACAAGCTGGTCTTTACGACGAGGACATGAATATGCCTAGCAAAGTGAAAACTAGTGTTTCATCCTTGGTTCCACAGTACCCGGAAGTTGTTCATAAAGAAACCAATCGTCCCAAGATCAGGGAGGTTGTCGTTTGGCATGAAAAGAAAATAATAACTCAGGAAAGCGATTCGTTCCCAGAAAGTAATATTCCGTATGAGGTTGTGACCAATACAGATCATGATTCGGAAAAGCATCATGATGATGAAGATTGGCAAGAAAAGAGGCATGAGGTTCTTACTCCGAAAGCTGATCACAAGATCCATTCAAGAACGGCCTATCGTCGAGTTAAGTCCGAGAAAGCGAGACGGGTAGTGATTGACGAAAGCAAGAACGATATTCGAAGGATCAGTACAGAGACTGCGGAACGTGAACCATACCTCGAAGAAAATGATCAGTTTTCAATTATGTCTGATGAGGAACTGAACAGAAGAGTTGAAGAGTTTATTCAGAGATTTAATAGACAAATCCGGCTTCAAGGATGCAACTAGAAAGAAAGTACTCCAGCGAAATTTAGAGAGAGAGAGAGAGAGAGAGAGAGAGAGAGAACTTGCCGAATAATATGAATATGGAGAGGTCGATCGAAGTATATTCAGAAAAACATACAGTTGCTTGCTATATACCTAAAAAGTTGCAGTTTTTGTCTTGTTTGTTTATTTAACTTGTCTTTTACTTTATTGTTATTATCTTTCGTTGGTTGGTGTAAACGCTTGGGACTCATGTTAATTGCATGTAGAGCTGTCTGTCTCTCTACAGATCAGTTTCTAACTGTTCTTTTCCTTTTATCTTCAACCATCCTTCAAATTGACTAATTAACGGCATTTTATAGGATTTTATCTTATATATATATATATATGCTTGTAATATATATATATATATATATATATACACGCTTTGTCAACAAAACTTACAAGTAATTTTCAGATTATCTCGCATATAGCTAGGGTTGAGTTCTCTCTCTCTCTCTCTCTCTCTATATATATATTTATAAATATTAATATTGTATATACACATATATATATATATATGTGTGTGTGTTTGTATGTATGTATATGTATGTATCTATATGCATGAATAGGAAAATAATTGATGCAGCGGAATCTGAGACAGATGATGCTGAGCTGTCTGATTGCACGTTGATGGCGCTGAGGTATCATGAATTGGCAGATCAGCGTAAAGGCCGGAAGTGATTGTGATCTCTTTCTAATTGGGAGAGTTTTAGGTGCGTTTCAGTCTTTTGGCCATAACTTTGGCTACGGATGTCAGAATCGTGCATAAGACCCCAATTCGGAAAGCTCTTTTCGACGCGCACGCTGTCCACATAGACATGTTCCATGTGCCTTTTTTTCGACCTCAAATTCTGCTGTTTTCCCTTCCGAATTGTCATTTTTAGTTATTTTTTACTATTTTTGGTAATATTTCGTATGTTTGTTAGGAAGTTATTTTAAATCCGATTTGTTCCGGATTTTTCACAGATTGCTTATTTTAATTTAAATTTGAACTTTACGTTATTTTCGAGATTTTG
The DNA here is from genome assembly GCA_036559045.1 of Platycarya longipes. Lineage (NCBI taxonomy): Eukaryota > Viridiplantae > Streptophyta > Magnoliopsida > Fagales > Juglandaceae > Platycarya > Platycarya longipes. The sequence continues at coordinate 19,951,356 of CM071797.1, forward strand.
CCATTTTTGGTAAAATTCGGTTACAGACGAATTTTAGCTATATAATCCGGCTTGTGGACTGATTTTCGACATTCTTTCATTTGATAATATTCAATTTTTTTCTCAGAGACGTATTCTCTAAATTTTGGGCGAATTTCTCGTGTTCTTCCCTGTGAATTTATCTGTTGAAACTAGCCTGCATAATAATCGTTATTCTGTCCGGCGTCAATAATGCTAGGACTGATAAAATGCAAAGGTATGAATTTTGATAAAATCGTTTTGTACTGTTTTTTATTCTTTAAACTTTTGTTTGAAAAAAAAAATAATTTTATGACTAATTCTCCATTTTTCTTTAAACAATTCAGAAAGTTATCACCAATGTTTTAAATTTCGTACCGTATCGGAGCAGTGACCGGTACAGAAATGGGGTCTGTTTCGTACCGGTCCAGATTTAGGCCTGTACCGGCCTGTACCGGCCGTACCGGCCATGTGTACCGGCCTGTACCGGCCGGTACCGGATTTGAGAATTTTTTTTTTTTTCATTTCTTCCTATTTTTTTATCCTAATTTAGACTAGATTATTTACATATATATTAATATATATAATTGATTCATATATTGACTATTATTTTGAAATATAATTTATATATATTTTTATATATATAATTTTTTTTTTATATATAGACTATTCCAAAACGGTACACGAAACGGTACCGATACCGAAATATTTCGTTCCAGCACTTTGGTTGGTACGCTCACCGATACAGTATTCAAAACATTGGTTAACACACCATTTAACTTTGGATTTATTATATATATCAATTGCTATAAAATCTGTGTCTATCACGGATTAATAGTGTCATTTCAGCATTTTTTTTTCCATTTCTGCCCCTTCATTAATTGTTTATTTACATTAGTTAATTAGTGCTGTGTTTTGCTTCTTGCTGTGCTTTTGTTGATTGTATCCGAACCAATTTGGTTCCATTTTAAACTTATTTTGTGTTTTTGTTCTTGTACAGTATCTTGGTGTGATGTTTAGGAAATTAGGTGTCAAAAAAAAAAGTAAATTTATGGTTGATCATTACATGGTTGAATGCCGTGTTTAGCATTTCTGCAAGGGAGCATTGAGAATTGCAAGAAAAGCGCCGAAGAGGAATATCGGTAAATTCCTTTCTCTGTGTTCGAATTTCTCTTTTCTATTTTTCTCATTTCTATGTGTTTTTCGCAAGGAAAAAATGCCAAAGAAGCAAGGAAACATTGTTATTCTCGGATTTATTTTGGTTCCATTTGTCTTCTTGATTGTATTGTTTGCATTTTGTTTTTCTTGTGATTTCTTTTGGTTCCGCTTGTCTTTGGGTTGTATTTGTTCGGATTATTTCCTTAACTTGTGTTGGATTATTTCATTTGCGTGTTGGATTATTTTGCTTGTTTGTGTTGCACTGTTTCTTTGGATTTTAGTTATAGTGTGAGGATATTTGAGAGAGGGAAGAAGAAAGAGGCTGGGATGAGGGAGTGGAGTGACAACGTGGTGGAGAGGAAGGTTGCGACAGGAAAAAGACCTAAAGTTGAAGACCTGAGAAGGCAAGCTCGAGGTTGAAGAATTTGATGCATTTTGGTGGAGGAAAAATCACAAACGGTGCATTTTTAGGGGGGAGGGGTGGTTAGGGTTGCGTCTCAAAACGGTGTGTTTTGGAATGATTTCGTTTGGGCTTCAACGGGGTTTATGGGCTCTTTCGCTGCAGGCTGGGTTTCATGGGTTCAGTTGGGTTCACGGGTAGGGTCCAGTTAGTTTAGGTAATAAAATAAAATAATATACAATAAAAATAAAAAAAAATAAAAAATAATAATAATAAAAAAAAAACTTAACTAAAATAAAATAATAAAATAAAATAAATCATTTAAATAAAATAGATCGAAATGATTAAAATAAAATATAATATAATATTTTTCCCATATTGTGTAACATATAATATTTTTTCTCATAATTTTTTCTTGCAACTAGGCAAACGTGTATTGCACATTTCCGTCCCAACTAGTGTATATAAATATATATATATATATTTATCTTTTGTTAATAATTTGATTTTATATATATATATATATATATATATACACACACCTTAAGCTAATTAATAGTGTGTTTGACGTGCAAGACAATGTAGTTTGTTGATCGACAGCCATCTATGCGTAACTTTTAGAACCAATTAACCAAGTTATTTTGTGAAGTGAAAAGCCCTCACATATAATTAACTTTTATAACCAGCTTGTATATATCAAAAATATATAATTCGGAATTCCGAACTCCGATCGGAGTTTCAAATTTTGATCGTAATGTCGAGTTCGGTATGGGCCAAATTACACTCATTCCGAAACCAAATGATCCCAATTGGGCCATACTAATTCCATATGAGCTCATTTGTTCAATTGAGTTGCCACAACTATTAATCTATTCAGGTTTCAGTTTTCACTACTAATTAGTCTTAAACAATTAAACAAAAAATACAAAGAAGTAATTACAATGCTAATGCTAGCCAATAGCGTTATAGCATAATACAAAAAATAGTAATACAAAAAATAGTCCAGGACTCTAGACTATTAATACAAAAAATAATACAAAATATAAATTAAATTATCACTTATAGTCTGATGACTCTGATTCAATGGGACCCGTATCGATGTTACAAAAAAAAATAATAATAATTGCTGCAGCAAAGTAGTTTGTTGTTAGAACTTATACGGAGTCGTACCTGAGATTAAGATAAAATTAAAATGTATTATTATATAAAAAAAAATTAAAATTAACCAAACATGAAACAAGTAACTATAAATTAGAGAAAAAATATACGTAACCGATAATTGTTCCATCAGTCATCGGCAAGTATGGTAGGGTTAATAATTAAATCTATGAAATCATAAACAGTATAAATTAAAATTTAAATAGATTTATGAAATTATAAAAAAGATTATTGAAATAATTTAATAATTATATAAACTTTGTTACTTTAATCATTTAAAAAGAATTAAATAAATTAATTTAAGTTTACCTAACTCAAGTCTGTAATTTACGGCATTGATGCCAATGTTCTCTAGTTCAGTAGGTATATCACTGAACTAGTTTTGTGTGTAAATGAGGGCCTCCACGGTTGACGGCGACAATGAACTTTGGTAGGCATCCAACACCCGATCTCCAGTACTAAATGCCGACTCAGATGCAACCGTAGTGATAGGAACGGCTAGTACATCTCGACCAATGCGATAGAGAATCGGGTACTTGAGAGAATTAGCTCTCCACCAAATCAAGATCTGAAACTCCTCACTAGGCTCCTCGACCTCTGCCAGTAAATATCATTCAACCTCATTTGTACACTGCAATGGATTTCTCGTTGACCGTGCATGAAACTACGTCATGACGTTGAAGCCTCGAGATTGACTGGCTGTACTGGCCTGACTCGAACGATGGTCCTGAGCTCGAACTCGAACGTAAGGTACCCATGGCTCGTGAGGATGAAGCAGGACTACTGGCACTGTAATGGGTGTACAACTCGTTCAAATCTGCCTTGAGTGCTGTGATAAACTCCTTAGCCTTCATTGCCCCGAGAACCTCTGTTGCCCACCATTCCACCACTGCCAACTTCAATCGGGGGTCGAGGATCGACGCTATGAACAATAATCTATTTATCTTTTCAACTTGCCCCTAATATTTATAATATTTGGACTGCATCTGTGATGCCATACCAGATAACAATCCACTCGGGTCAGCACAACCTTCTTTCAAGTGGTGGTGTAGCATGGAGATCTCGCTAAACCACATATTTGCAGTCGCATATGCGGATCCAGAAATCCGCATCGTGATGTCATAAAATATTTGTAAAAATGTGACAAACTCGGATACATGTTGCCAATCGATGTTGTCTGGCGGACCGAGCCCCCTTCTATCAGGCATCAGGGCATACCTCAAACCTTCATCTTCAATCTCCAGCCGCTCAAATGCTTTTTGGTACTTTAGTGCCACATTCAACATTAGATATGTGGAGTTCCATCGAGTGGGAACATCCAGGCACAACATCTTTGAAGACTCAACCCCAACCTGTTCTGCTATTGCCTTGAAGTTTTGCAGCTTTCGGGGAGAAGCCTTCACGTACCGCACAATGTTGCGGACTTTCTTGATAGAGTCGTCTACATTTTCTAATCCCTTAACTGTTTCATCATTGAAAAATATCTAATTATCATAATAATATAAAAAATGGTACTATTTTCAAAGACTTTAATCATAAAAATATTAAAATACAAAATACAAAAGTAAAATCATAAAGACTCACAAACAATAAGGTTGATTATATGAGCAGTGCATCGAATGTGGATATGCTGGTGATTTTTAATCACATCTTCTCTCGCCCTCGTATTTCGAATAAACCATTTGATGGCAGTCTTATTGGCACCGGCATTGTCAACTGTAATGTATAATATTTTTTGGATGCCCAAATCAACCAAACAATCATCCATCTCTGCTCTTATCGATGCACCTTTATGGTCAACTATTTCTTAAAATCCAATAATCTTTTTTTAAGATTCCATTCATTATCAATGTAATGTGCTGTGATACACATGTACGAGGTATTCTGTACCGACGTCCATGTGTCGGTCGTAAATGACACTCTCTAGCTAGTGGTGGAGAACATCTTTTTCATTTCTGCCTTTTCCCTCAAATGCATCTTCATACAATCTCGCATCACTGTATAACGGGATGAGATTGGAAATCTTGACTCAAGCAGCTTCACAAAATGTCGGAACCCATTCTTGTCAACCGTGGTAAAGGGCATCTCATATTTTATAATTATCATCGCAAGCGCCTTATGAAACATCTTCTCACTGTATTGAGGGACAACTAGATTCCTTATCTGTGTCCTTGTCCCATCAGTGGCTGTAGAAGTCTCGTAGCTAAGATTAGTCTGAGACCCACCTGCGTCTGCGTTTGATAATTTATTACCAATATTAGTCATAAATGAAAATTAAATGGGATCATAATCACAAAACTAAGTAGCATATAAAGCAAGACAATAACCTCTTGATGCCATCCCCTTCGCTATTTGGTAGCGCTTGCAACCGTTTAGATGTGTTGAAAGGCAAGAAGTGCCTTGCCTTTTTGAATGACACCCAACTCGAGCGCCACAATGATTGCACTCAGCCCGTGGGTTCTGGGGATCTCCACCCTTAACCTTCTCAAAATGTTCCCATATCCACGATATTTTTTTATTTGACAGTGGACGATGTGGCCTTACAGCTGCAGGGTGTACTGGTACATCCTGATCCTGAATCGGATCTTCCCCAAGGCCCATATCCTCCTTCTCCATAAACTAGTCGGGATCTTCTACTTCCAATTCTATGTTGACTGGAAGTGGAAATCCACTGCTAGCATACGAGGTTTGTGCTCGAGTGGAGGGTAGCCGACTACGGCTTGAAGCTGCAGCGTGGAGCGCCGAAGGAGTCCTACCATCCAGATTCGGAGCCTCATGTGGAGTTGGAGTCCCACTAGCACTACGTGAGGGATCCATCTGTTTGTAATTGTAGACCTAGAATTCAAGTATAACAATATAAAAAATATTAGTAAATTCCTAAAAATTATAATGTTATAGTGTAGCAAAATACAATATTAGGAAACTGTTATTAGGTGAAAGTTCATGACTTATTCTGAATAGAGAAATTTGTTTACTAAGTGGGGAAAATGCATATTTCTCTATGCCTTATTTACTTTTTTTTTTTTTTTGTTTAAAAGAATGAAATGAAAGCAATATTTTGGAACATTTATCTGTGCTAAAGTTAGTTTACAACATTTACTGCAAAACATTGGATAGCCGAGCAATACCTGCAAAGCAGCGACTAATAGTGAATATAAATCTAACAGTTATACCTATCAATTTGCCCACTTTAAATAACATTGTATGCGAAGACATTAAAATGACAGATCCTTATATTGCACTCAAGCTAAGTCATAGGGATCCTTCACAGTTCACTGTGACTGTATACTATTCATTAAAGTTTATATGGAAAGGAAGTATCCGAGAAAAAAATTATATTATCATTAACTCCTAAGCGTTGCACTAATGCCGGGATAGGGCGAGATTGGCGAGTTCTCTCTCTCTTGACAACTGGTTTTAAATAACTGAAAGAAGTGTCTAATCCATGACCAAATTATAAAATTGAGAAATAAATGATATTCAATACTTATATAAACCCCACTTATTATTGACCAAGTAATCAATACGGATATAAACACATTAATTGCAGTTAGGATATATAGGGGATAAATAAATAAATATTTTATAAAATTTTCTCAAATTAAAGTTAGCAATTTTCCTTTTCTCCCTGATCAGTTCCTGAGTAGAAGTGTTGGTGGTAATCGTGATTGGGTGAGATGCATCGACTATCTATTTAATTAAGACAAATGGTAGTGATTGTAGCATCACTATTTAATTAATTATCCATTAATTTCTAAAATAGTCGGGATATGATCGACTTAATTAATTTATTCCAGCTTGCTCTCAATCATATATAATTTCAAGGATAACCTGCCTGTACTTTTGAATGGTGGTTAGGCGATGCAGGTGTATATATCTACCTCTTCAATCACGATACATGTGCTAATAGTAATAGATCTTTACTAATAGATCATCGTATATATTTAGTCAACGCCGCAACGGTACTAATAGATGATCTATGATTAAAAAAAAACTATAGTAATAGATCTTATAATATATATCATGTGTACTAATAGATCATCGACAAGCCAGATTAGACTAACCAACAACGACCACTTCAATAATAACATGACACGTGATAACTAACCATCTGAAGTTATAAGGTGATCAATTTATTACGGCGGAATTGAAAATTTAGACTCCAGCTCATGCAGCAAAATGGTAACATAAGGAATGGGTGAAAATAGTGTCTCAAATGAAATCATTTCATATTCTTATACAGAGAAGTATTAGCTTTATGTAGGGTATTTTGAAAAGAGGAACTTAAAAATTGACATATCTTGATATAGTACATTAGATAAATTATATAATTAAAAAAAAAAACTTATAATTTGATGCATCATATTTAGTCACATCAACTTATAAAATATTTTTTCTTTTTTTATAAATGGGTCCAAACATAATATAATTTATCTCCTCCAAGAAATTTAGAAACAAAAACGGTCCATCTCGACTTGGTACCATGATTTAATTCTTCAAGATGGTATGGCTAATCACTTAGAGTATTCATTAAGGTTTGGTACCAACTCTACCTTTTTTTAACATATCCAAATTGATATCTCAGACAAATCATGGCCCACCCAATTGTGATGCACATGTACATTGCTAATTTGCTTCAGCAAACCAACCAAGAATTAAATCCAAAATGAATAAAAAAAATTAATAAATTGAACTAAAAAAATTATTAAATTGGATAAGATTTTGTGATCTAGCATGTAGATATCTGAGTATAAGTTACAACTTACAATAACAATTTAAAATGAAACAAAAAAAAAATTGAAAAAATGAGCAAACAAGATAAAATTGGTCAAAACCTCACGATAGAGCAAGCTGCCAAGTTCAGTTGGCTAGAAAGAGAAAGAAAACCAACAAAGCACAGACCACCTACGATTCCTCAATATCGGAGAGGGCAATATTTTAGGCCAAATTCGAGTTTTTTTTTCTCAATGACATTTCATCAAACAGTTTACACATACTGTCAAAGCACACAATATAAACTCGAATTTTTCACAATATAATAGCATACACAACTCACAAGCCAACCAACTTAAAGAATCACATTAAAATAACACATTTAATTAGTTTTAATTAAAAACCCTAAATATAAAAGTAATTACCCCAATTAATCTCGGATTCGCCGATTCGGAGGACTAGCGGGCGACAATTTTACGCAACGGCACGACGGCCAAATTCTGAGGGTGAGGAATCGACGGCGGTGTAAGAGAGTAAAGGAGGAAGCGGCGCTAGCCACTGGAGGTTTGGAATCGCTCTTGGAGAAGACGAGCAGCGCTGCAGGGTTCAGAGTCTCGGACCGTGGACGGGAGAAAGAAGAAGGAAGAAGAAGAAAGAAGAAGAAAAGGACCGCTGGGGTTTAAGAAACCCTGGACTAAACAACGCAGTTCCTATTTAATTGGCACGGCGTCGTTGAGCTAAATTTAAAAAAACAAAAAAGGAAGATGCAAAACGACGTCGTTTTGCATCTTCTTTTTTTTAAAAAAAAAACTTCGGAGTTCGGAGTCAGTATTCGGTATTGATCTGACTCCGATTCCGAAATCTGATTTTGAATTCAGAGTCGAAAATTTCTGACTCCAAATTCCGAACTCCGAATTCCGACACCGATCGGAGTCGGAATCGAAGCGGAGTTCGAACGGAATTAGGAAGTCGGAAGTCGGAAATTTTGCCCACCCCTACTCTCAACCGATTTCTAGCCCAATTAAACCATTATCTCATTGACATCCATAAAGCATCAAAAGATACCTTGTGTCCTTCCATACGTGCTGGGCAATGCCAACCCCAAAGACTCCACATTATTATAGCTAGAGCAAAATTGCCAACTTTAGTTACTTTCCTTGTCCTCCTATATCATGCTTCAACCGTCTCATGCCAGATACGATTGGCGACATACGAAATTTCCAAATAGTTCGAGCATAACTTCCAAAGCTTAGAAACCGTAGTACCACTATACAAAACATGGTTTAAATCTTCCTGAAATCTCTCTTGGCAGCATTCACACTTAGAAATCATAGGAATGCTAAGTCTCCGAACGCGCTCATCTACACTCAAACTATGTTTTAGAGCTTTCCACAATGTGACTAAATTTTTTTTGATAAAGTCTTATGCCAAATCCACTCCGACCACTACCTCTTATGTGCCATAACACGAATAAAATCCCATGCATTTGAAGTTGTGAACTTGCCATCCGAATTCCCCAACTATATAAGCATACCAGTCCCATGTTTTGTACCCACAACCTGAGACAAAATTCTGTTAGCCAAGTCCTGACCAACTAGCTTTACTAATTGTTATGCATCCCAACCATTCTATACCATGCAATCTTCAACTTTCGACAATGGAAAATTAGTGATAGGTGTTGCAAGAAATAGAGAGCCATCATCTAACCATTTATCTCTCCAAAAAGAGATATTACTTTCTCTAACTAACCATTTGGAGTAGTTGATTACCATAGGTAGAGATTCCACAATCATCTTTCAAAATCGGGATTTTTTTTAAATGATTAACAAGAGAAAGATGTTGATCCTTAATATAAATATGCTTTCAAAATATTCGCCCACAAAAAGTCCTCAGTAAGCAACTTTTAGGCAAATTTAAAGTGTAAAGATTTTTGAACATCACAGATATTCCTTAAGCCAGTTCCTCCTTCATCAATAGGCTTGCATAAAAACTCCTAACTCACTCATTTCTTTTTCGGTTTTCCTTCAATGGACCCCCAGAAACATTTGCTAAATAGCCTAGTAATTCTTGCAAAAATCTGCTTAGGAATAGGAAGCACCAACAATAAATGAACCGGCAAACTAGAGAGAACATGCTTAAGGAAGCCCCTGAAGACAAAAATCTCAATTTCCACCCATCTATTTTCTTCTGAATTTTCATCAACAATTCTTCTAAATGGCAAGATTTCAAGCAACCCAAGATGATAGGTCCCGTCTAAATATTTAACTATAAAAAAACCATCCGAGAATCGCATAACTCTCAAATTTTCCTTTTGTCTCTAAGTTGAAATATTTGAGGAGAGAAAAATAGACGACTTGGAAGCATTAACCACTTGTCCTGACCACTGAGCATAAACATTAAGAACCTCTTTTACCATCTTCATAGATTTCTTCCCACCATTAGTAAAAATAACCATATCTACATATAATAAATGCGAGATTAATGACCCATTCTAAGGTTGAGAAAAATACTCAATCTTGCCAAGCTGAAATTTGCTTCTCAAGAGTCTTGAAAATACTTCCTCCACCCGGATAAACAAATGAGGCAAGATAGGATCTCCCTGACGAAGACTCCTACCTCCCTTAAAAAACCTTTGGCAATCCCATTAATAACCATTGAATACCAAGGCAATGCAACACAATTTTTTATTAAGCAACAAACCTCAGTCGAGAAACCAAAAGCATTGAGAACATGGAATAGAAAATCCCAATCTATCATGTCATATGCTTTTGGCATATCAATCTTCATCATAATATTTCCACCTCGAATAGGTTTATTAATATCATGTACCAATTTTTCTATAAGACTACTGTTATAAAAAATACTACGTCCAAGCAAAAAGGCACCTTGTTCCACTGAAATTATTCGACTTAAAATTGAAGTAAGCCTTCTCACTAACAATTTAGAGCAAATCTAGTAAACCACTGAGCAAATAATTATTGGACGAAATTTATCAAAAGACTCAGGATCTGGAACTTTCGAAATTAAAATAATATAAGAGGAGGTGTAGTACCTTGGCAATGGGGACCCCGTAAAAGAATCTTTAATAGCATCAATAAGTTCAAACTTTACCAAAGATCAGACTAGAAAAGTCTGGAGCTAGATTCATTGGACGACATTGGAGAAAAGACTCAAAATAGATCACTGCCTCATCATGTATGGCCTATGGTGTAGACAAGACCCTTCCATCTGCCAACTTCATATTCAAAATTATATTCTTCTCTCTTGCCTATAATGCTGCAAAAAAAGAAGAATTAATTTCACCATAATCAATCCAGGTTTCCTTTATCTTTTTAGCAAGCCGAATTTCTTCTTTTTTCAACCAACTATCAAGTTCAACCTTAGAGGCCAACACATCCAATTCAACCTCTTCGAAGTACCTATCTTGTAATCGAACCTCTCTTTCCTCAATTTTTCCTTCTAACCTTTTAATATGAGTGGTCTTCCACCCAAAAATCTCCTTATTCCAACGTCTGAGAGCCAATTTTAATTCTTTCAATTTATTCACAAGCCTAATCAACCCATAACAGCTTACTTCTTCCTGCCAAATAGCCAAGACAAAATCCCAAAAACCATCATGTAAAGTCCACATCTGCTGAAATTTAAACATGCTTGAACCATATCTCGCCAACTCCTCTAGTAAACCAAGCACCATAAAAGAATAATCTGAAGACCTTCTTGGCAAATATTTTAGTGAAACCAAGCAAAAAGAATCCACTAACTAAGAGTTACAAAGAGCTTGGCCCAATCTAGCCCAACTTCTTGCCAAACTCCCATGATTATTAGGCCATGAAAATTTGTTTCCAGTAAAGGGGACTTCAATTAGGCCACCAATATCAATAAAACTGTCAAAATCCTCCATTGCACACAGCAATCTTAGATTTCCCCTTCTCCTCTCCCCATCATGCCTTATGATGTTAAAATTTTCAAGGTCAATCCATGGCAATCCTAAGGCACCAAACAGAGCAAGATCCAACCAAAGTTGCCTTGTATCCAAATATTTACATTTTGCATCAACAGTCGAAATAACAATTGATTAATTAATAATCAAAGAAACAAACTAATTAGAATAAAAAATATGAACCTGAATACCATCTTGCCAAAAGAGCCATAGCTTCCATCCTTCCAACCATTAGAAAAAGAATCATCAAAATGCAATTTATTCTACCATCATAAAATCGAACTGTCTCTATGAAAATATTTCGTCATAATTAAAATTTTTGGTTTAGAATCCCTTAGCAAAGTGCGTAGCCTTGCTTGAGGCGCTTAGACCTCGACAGTACCAATACATAATTGTATCAATCATGAATCCAATCGAGAGGGCCTACTTAGAGTCCTTGATGAACTACGTAATTGTTGACATGATCTCAACTTTATATGACCAACTTCAAAGTCTGAAATGCCATCTCATTATTAGAAATCTTGGCTTTTGCAGTGCACAATTTTGTCGAGAAAAGCCTTCACAATCACCACATAAGTATATTTCTAGCGCTCAAATGATGATCGCCACACGTTCGTCAGTATTAAAGTGCTTATTATAAGTAAATGTAGCGAATTGGGTTAATCGTTGCAAAAAAGCTAGCAATTCCAGCAAAATTGTTTGTTGCTAAAAGTGGATCTAAACACCGTAATTGAGTCTCACACATCTATATAATCGCCAGGATTCTTTTTTGCGGTAGCCTAAAATCGCCGCTAAAATCATAAATTTTGCCACGATTACTAGTATAACAATTCCAACAATGTTAATTGCGGCGTTGTGAAATCGCTAAAAATTATATTTTGCAGCGATTATGTTTTCATCGAAAGTAATTTGTGGTTACTTTTGTTTTTTTATTATCGGCAATGTGTTTTGTTGCAAAAAGGTTATAACGATGCACAAACTGCCAGAATTGGGCTATTAAATCTACTATGAATTAACAATTACAGGATTATATAGTGCCGCAATTAATATGTTTTGTTGAAATATTTTTTCAAACGATGTGGAAATCATTGAATTTTTTTTTTTTTTTTATAGCATATTGTGTTTTCCTGTGTTTGTACCAAACTCACTTAATAGCCTGGTTTCCTGTGTCTGTGCCCAACTCACTTAACAAGTTTCACAAACACTACAATCAAAGATATCAAACACGATAATTTTAAGATTTAAGAAAGCTGAATTGAAATTTGAAAAAGTTGAATTGTTTTTTGTATTTTGTATTAAAATTTGAAAAAATTGTAATGATGAGATAAGAGTAGGTAAGGCGATTCTTGAATCCAAATCAGGGCTAAAGCTTTGACGAGAGATTCCAAGTTAACAAAATTCGAGTTGTCCTAAATTTATTTCTGCAATCGATGGTGAGGGTCATACTCCTCACTTGGGCAAGGAAAAAGACACTACAAGAAAAATGGCTTTTCCCAACAAATTTTTGATGAAACTAGATATAATATTCTCCACTCCACTCCTATAGGGACAAAATTGATTCATTATGGTATCATGGCACATAGTTGATTAATGTTGGACATGAGAAGCAAGATGTGTTGTTAATAGTACGTGACTTTTTCACATCAAGGAGACATAAAGCATGGCAAAAGCAGCTTGGAAAAAGGTTAAGTACTGAGGAGGTCAATGCAATTCTCCCTTGGCATTCATAGCTCAAATATCCAAGTTAGTTTTCTAGAAAAATAATTAGTTGCTCCCTTATGTAGTATGTAATTGCCTTCGTTTATGCACCCATGCCATTGTATAGATTAAATATTTGAATGCTAGAAATTGTTGAACATTTATTTGACATGATATGATCAACATTTTAAATGGTAAAAACGAGATCATGTTATAATAATTAATATATAACATTGTTATATATTACTTGGAAATGAAGATGAATGACCGCCTAGCTTAAACTTCAATCGCCCCTATGCATGTTGACCCAAATTTTGACTTTTTACAAACCGACTCTTTTCTTGGCTATTAAGCCAACTTTGTATCTCTATATATATATGCCTTTATCATTTATACAAAGATGTATCTTCGTGACTTGAATAATATAAAAGGTTCTTAATATTTCTCTTGCAAATTTTATCATGCAAAATTATTTCTAGTTTTATAACACGTTATCAGTACGAGGTTCTACCGATTTTAAAGTTAGTGGTCTTCTATTTCAAGTAAGTTTTTCAATATATTATTTACAAACCTCGAAATGAATATATTCTCTTACAAATTTCTCTTATTCTATTATCTTATGAAAGGTTCTATTGTTGATTATTATTTGATAAAAATCTGCGTTTATTCTTCTGATTTTGTGAATATGTTTCTTAGATACATATATTTGTTTTTGTGATTTATATATGTAGAAAATGTCAAATCTTACAAAATCAGAATTTGTTACTATTGGCATTTATGGAAAAGTTATTTATCCTAAATTCTTGATGAGATCCATCTGGATATGATGAACTTGGGAGATACAATTAAAAAAGAAAATCATGCGTCCCTATAGGATCATGCTGAGTATGTCACGGTGAAAAATCCCCTTTATTTTATTAAATGATTTAAGGGAGATATATAAGCAGCAGCAGACTACTATCACTCACACAATTCTTAAAAATTAGAAAAATTTATAAAATCTAATACTAAGCAATGCCTATATTTATACCATATCAGATTTATCGAATCTAATTGAGAACTCCAGAAGAGTTTATATTATATTGTCTAACGGCACCAAATTTTGTATTGATGATATTCTATTTTCTTCACAATTTAGAAAAAAATTATTGAGTTTTAAAGATATATGTCGTAATGATTATCATATTGAAATCATTAATGAAGGCAGTAAAGAGTATCTCCTCATTACTAAAATGATTTTAAGCTAGAAACTCGTATTAGAAAAACTGTTTGCTCTTTCTTCTGGATTGTATTATGCAAAAATGATAACATTTGAATCATATGTAGTAATGCACTAGAAGTGCATTGACTTCAAAGTATTTATGACTTGGCATGATCGCCTTGGGCATTCGAGATCAATAATAATGGGACGAATTATTGATAATTCATATGGGCATCTCCTAAATAATCAAAAGATTATTTTATCTAATGAATATCTATGATCTGCTTGTTTTCAAGGTAAATTAATTATCAAACCATCTCCATCAAAAGTTATTATTAAATCCCCATCATTTTTACAACGAATTCACGGGGATATATGTGGGCCTATTCATCCATCAAGTGGACCATTTAGATACTTTATAGTTTTAATTGATACATCTAGTTGATGTCACATGTTTGTCTATTTTTCACTAGAAATATTGCATTTGCTTGACTTCTCACCCAAATAATTAAACTACGAACATAATTTCCTATCTATCCAATTAAAATTATTCGATTGGATAATGCAGGTAAATTTACATATCAAGCTTTTGATAATTATTACATGTCAATAGGAATGTTGAACATCATATTGTCCATACAAACATTCAAAATAGTTTAGCTGAATCATTGATAAAAAAAACTTCAGCTAATTACTAAACCTTTACTTATGAAATCAAAACTACATGTTTCTATTTGGGGACATGTCATACTTCATGCAGCATCATTGACAAAAATTAGACCATCTGTGTATTACAAATATTCTCCATTACAACTTGCATTTGGTTAACAACTAAATATTTGTCATTTTCGTACTTTTGGATATACTGTGTATATATTTCAATTACACATCCACAACGTACAAAGATGGGTCATCAACGTAGATTTGGGATATATGTTGGTTTTGATTCTCCATCTATTATCAGATACATTGAGCCTCTTACAGGAGATATGTTTAAAACACGTTTTGAGGATTGTCATTTTGACGAATCCACTTTTTCATTATTGGGTAACGAAAAGTCGGTGCCTGTCATTTTGATCCTCTTACAAATGAATGTAAACTAGAAATTTAGAGGATTATTCATTGGTAAAGTGTTGCAAATCAATTATCGAATGTATTTACTAATACTAAAGCTATGGTAAAATCGCATATTCTTGTTGTTAATGCTCCAGCAAGGATTGCAGTTTCTGAAGGACAAATTGTCAAGACAACAATAGATGAGTCTAAAACACGCCTAGAGCATGAAAGACCTATTGGCGCAAAAGACAAAATCTTTCAAAAGAAAAAAAATACAAAATGAATTTGATGTTCCTAAAGAACTCATACCCACAACACAGGCCACAAGCATATTTGATGCTCTTGAAGAAATCAAATCTTTTATTCCAAAATCTCTTGAAAGAGGAGCTCCTGAAAAAATATTTCATTAAATATTTTCCCCTTAAGTGAAATAGATATCTGAAAATATCGAGATCTCGATACATTTCATTAGTAGTGGATAAATTTTGGATAGAAACATAACGGTTGTCGACAATATATTTTCATATAAGATGGCCATTGACATTAATAGAAGTAATGAAAAAAGTGAGCCAAAACTATCGAAAAATGTTGACGTACAAATGATTGGCTAAAATGGAAAGTAGCTATTGAAGCTGAATTAAAATTGATAGCAAAACGAGAAATATTTATACATGTTGTCCAAACACTAAATGGTGTAATGCCTGTTGGATATAAGTGAGTATTTGTACGAAAAATATAATGAGAAAAATAAAATTGTGCGGCACAAAACTTGACTTGTCGCACAAGGTTTCCTATAGACATCCAGGATTGATTATGAGGAAACATATTCTCCTATTATGGATGCAATCACATTTAGATTCTTTATTAGTTTGGTAGTAACAAAAGGATTGGATATACAGTTAATGGATGTGGTCACTACATATATGTATGAATCATTGGATCATGATATATATATGAGAATCCTTGAAAGATATAAAATACTTGAAGCACTTAATCCAAGTACATCTAGAAGTATATACTCTATAAAGTTTCAAAGATCTTTATATGGCTTAAAGCAATTTGAACGCATGTGATATAATTTCCTCAGTGAATATCTATTGAAAGAAGGATTTGAGAATTAAAAAATAAGAATTCGAGCTTGTCATTATTGTGGTTTACATTGATGATTTAAATCTTGTTTGAACTACTGAAAATATCACAAGAACTGCTATATATGTAAACAATGAATTTGAAATGAAACATCTTGACAAAACAAAATTTTGTCTCGGCCTGCAACTCAAGCATTTGTCAAATGGAATTCTTATTCATCAGCCAATGTATACAAAGAAAGTCTTGAAGTACTTTTATATGGACAAAGCTCATCCCCTGACTACTCTAATGGTTGTTTGATTACTTGATGTATAGAAAGATTCATTTCATCCTTGTGAAGACGATGAAAAAATCCTTGGTCTTGAAATATCATATCTTAGTGCAATTGGAGTTTTGATGTATCTTGCAAATTGCACTTGGCCTGATATTGTATTTTTAGTTAATCTACTTATAAGATATAGTTCTACACCAACTCGAAGGTATTGGAATGGTATTAAACACGCCATTCATTACTTCCAAGGTACAGTTGATATGTGATTAATTAATCAACGTAGATCAAGTCCAAAATTAATTGGATATGCAGGTGCATGTTATCTTTCAGATCCACACAGAGATAGATCTCAAACTGGATACGTACTAACTTATAGAAACTTTACTATATCATGGAGGTTTGTCAAGCAAACATTATCTACCACCTCTTTAAATCACTTAGAGATCATTGTAATTTATGAAACAAGTCGAGAGTGTATTTGATTGAGATCAATGATTTAACATATTCAAAAAAAGTTTAGTTTTCCCATAATCAGTGATAGTCCAACAATATTATACAAAAATAATGCTGCTTATATCAATCAAATCAGACAATGATATATCAAACGTGACAAAACTAAAAATATTTCATCTAAATTCTTTTATACTCAAGAACTTCAGAAGAAAGATGGAAATTAATGTCAAGTAGATATGGTCAAGTGATAATCTGGCAGATTTATTCACGAAGGTATTAGCAACTATGACATTCAAGAAAATTGTGCAAAATACTGGAATACAAAGACTTAAAAATCTATCATCATACACTTTTCAGAGGGAGTAAATGTCTTGAAAACTTGTGCTGATTATACTCTTTTTCTTTCACTAAGGTTTTATCACATTGAGTTGTCTTTGGTAAGGTTTCAATGATACAATCCTAAAGCACTTGGCGGTACTTATGAATACTGTACTCTTTTTCTTTCGTCATTAATTTTTATTTCCATTGGATTTTTTCTTGCAATATTTTAATAAGACATATTTTTTATGGGTAGTCATTCAATGTGGAGTGTTATTACTTGAAAATGAAGGTGAATGACCGCCTAGCTTAAACTTTCACCGTCCTTATGCATGCCAACTCAAATTTTGGCTTTTTACAAACCGACTCTTTTCTTGGCCATTAAGCCAACTTTGTATCTCTATATATATGCCTTTATCATTTGTACGAAGATGTATGTTTGTGACTTGAATAATATAAAAGGTTCTCAATATTTCTCTTGCAAATTTTATCGTGCAATATTATTTCTAGTTTTATAACACACCTTATATACTTTTTGGGATAAGCCTGGCCTGATGATTATTTTTCATTTAGACTAATTATATGTGTAATATCCTCTTATATGTATATATATATTGTTACCGTTAGAATTATTAATATTATACTAATTTATTATAAATGGGTCCACGTGAGTATCGAATCAACGCCGGTACGTACATACACATACAACATTAAATTATAATATATTTCAATATCATTGTATAAAATCTTCCCCATTAGTTAGTTGCGAGTATATATGTCTTGCCTGTGTTTCTATTTATAAATTATTAGGTGAAAATATATCGTTGTAATTTGTGTTGCATGGATTTAAGAATTCCACAAGTCAAATTAGATCACATTTTAAAAAACCTTATAGATATATAACGGTACCTAGCTATATTCATTAGAGAAAAATAGTGCAAGAGCTAATTTGGTCCTCCATGTACGTTCAATATTCACCCTTTGCTTTATATTATGGCATCCAAGTACTTGGTAATGTCTGTTTTCCACTTCGGGGCCTCTGACTTTATCTCTAGCACTTTGATTCCGATATTGGGTACTTTGACGTTTTGGAACACCATTCGTCCTGGCATAAGGGAGTCTTCTTGTCCAAACGACACATGTTAACTTGTCTACATTCTGATTCTTGACTCTCGACACTTGCTAGATTTGGATGTGTTTGAAATGGGAGTGCTCGACCTCTAATAGTGCTAGGTAATTCTTTAGATTTTCACTCTTTACGGCGAACTCCTCCTGCACCTAATTGACCACCACCTGCAAGTCGGTTGGCACCTCAACTTCCTTCGCTGCCCAAAGACCTAGTTATCGTTAAGCCCAAAGACAATGCTTCATACTTTGTCTCGTTATTCATGATTTTGAATGACAACTTAATAGCATAATTGTGTTCCTAGCCCTCGTTCATAATGATATGCACACCCACTCCCCTTTCAGCTTGGCAAAATGAGCCATAAACGAAGACTTGTTAGGGCTTTATGAAAGGTGCATATTCAACTTCTTCTGAAAACCCAGTGTACTAAGGAACAAAATTTGTCAGCACTTGCCCCTTAATGGTGTTTTGTGGATATTTGATGTTGAACTCAATCATTTCCACAGTCGAGTTCATAAGCCAGACCGAGCCGTCTAGTCTTTGCAAGACCTTTTTTTAAGGGGTCTTCGTAAGGACCTTTATCAGATGAGCTTGGAAGTACAAGCGCATCTTGTAGGTGGTTACTACTAAGACGAAGGCGAGTTTCTCTATACGCGGATATCTAGCTTTGACCCCTCGGTAAGCCTGGCTGGTGTAGTATTCTAGTCTTTTACTCCACCTTCATCACACACTAAGGTCAAGGATAATGCTTGCGGGAAAACAGACAGATCGCACTCGTAATAGGCTTGGTCTGGCTAATGAGTGGAGGGCTCGTGAGATACTTGCCTTGAATGCCTGATCGCACTCGTCATCCCATGCCCATGTCTTTGCAGAACCTTAACGAAGGGAAGCACTTCTCGGTAAATCTTGACACAAGCCTATTGAGGGCCACTACTCTTCCAACTACTTTTTGCACTTTATTTATGTTTCGAGGTAGGACCATGTAGAGGGCTTCTCATTTTTTCGGGTTGGCTTTTATTCCACGTTCTGACACTATGAACCCCAAGAACTTCCCAAAGCCTATACCAAAGGCACACTTTGCCGAGCTTAACTTCATTTTATTTTGCCTCAACATTGTGAAAGCTTCACGGAGGTCAGTTAGGTGGTACTTTGGGGTTCCACTTTTAACTAACAAGTTATCCAACTAGACCTCAATGTTTCTCTCAATTTGGTTTTTAAACATGCAACTGACCAATCATTGATATGTGGCCCCCTTACTCCGAATGACATTGTCATGTAGCAATATAGCCCCCAGTTAGTAATAATGAAGTTTTCTCCTCGTTGCTTGGGTTCATGCTGACCTGATTGTATCAAGAGAGAAATCCATAAAGCTAAGCACGCGATGGCCTGCCAGGGAGTCAATGATTAGGTCGATATGAGAGAGTGAGAAGCTATCATTTGAGCAAGTTTTGTTGTGGACAGTGAAGTCAATGCACATTCTCCACTTGTTGTTTGGCTTCTTCATGAATTTCATGTTAGATAACCGGTAATGAGCTTCTCGGATGAAACCGGCTGCTAGTAGTTGGTCGACTTCTGTGGCGATGACGACATTCTTCTCCACGCTAAACCTTCAGTGCTTCTACCTTATTCCCCTAGTCTTTGGATCCATGCTAAGGTGGTGTTGTATAATTTCTAGGTCTATTCTAGGTATGTCTTCGTGATCCAAGCAAAATCATCCTGGTGTTCTGCGAGGAGCTGTCGTATGGCATTCCTCATTTCAAGCATCATCTCATTGCTAATTCTGGATGTGGCCTCCGAGCAGCTAGGGTTTAAAGGGACCAACTTCAGCATCTCGTTTGGTTCTACCTTCCTAAGCGCCTGCTCATCTTGAGTTTCTCCATCCGATGGGGCGCGCTTGGGCGATGGTAGGAGAACATAGCTACCCTCTAAGGGGTGAACCACATGGACCCCGCCACCCTAAGGTTCCCTTCCTACGTGCTTTTCCCGTCTTTCTCCCACATCGTCTCTCACTCCAGCATTCTCTAGCTCCATGCAATTATGGTTACTAGGTCCTGCATCATTTCCCAGTCCATTGGTGGTTAGCCTAGGCGTTTCATCCTCTTGTCGATGGTTCCCTACCCAACATTTGGTTCCCTTACTGATTGTTCTATCATTGAGAAAGTTGTTTCCCTGTTCGCTGATGCTGCTTCCTCTTGTTTCTGAGTTGTCTAGGAATAGGTTGCCGCATAAATTCGGAATACATGTGAACTCTAAAGAAATCCCACAGACGGCCACTATTAACATCATGTTTCGTACGCCTTTGGGCCAGATTTCAGCAACTTGGATACTCAGGCTTGGTCTTGGCCTTGGTGAGGCCGGGGAGTCTCTGATGTCTAAATTAGTATATTGTCTTAAAAGTTTGCACTTGAACTTAGAGAGTTCAGAAAGAGTTCTTCTTACATGAAGATTGGCTTTTATATTAAGACTTTGAGTGGGACAATCTGCTGCATCTATTCTCGTGGAGCCCATGTCATTTCAGTTGTTCACTTTAGTCAAAGCTTTTTATGTGGTACGCCTTATGGAACAACATCATTAATGCGGCTTGGCTTAATGGTTTACTTTACTCTATTAACTTTCCTTGTTAGCCTCTATTTTCCTATTATCAGGAGATCAGAAAAGGATTCCTTACATTTCCGCCTACCTTTCATAACAAGTTCTTGTGTGTGGGGTGTCGTTAGGGAGGCATAAGAGGCGAGTCACATCAGTTCTTGTTGCTTGTTTACCTTTTACAAAGATTATTTCACGAATGAGTTTGATCCCGAGGTCGAGTACCTCACAAAGGCCCACTGTCTCCTTCTCGGCGAGGTTCTTCGAGCCTAGTTGGACTTGGCCAGTAACCTTGACAACCCATTGGCTGATTCCGTATTGATCTCTCATGGACTTATTATATGGGTCGATGGGGGAAATCCCCTCGCACTATTAATCTAATTTTGTCAATTACAAATAATAGAATCGCGTAATTCTTAAATGAGTCGCTATATACATGATGATATAAATTGAACTCGTATAAATCACTTTAATGCTCATCATGTTAATAGGAGCTTTAATTCCATTCGTCATGTAATTTTGAACTTAGTACTTTGCATGTAATTTTGATTCTTAATTTCACGGCTTTACGGCACTTGATGTTACTTGGTTTTATGGGAAAAAAAAAATAATAATCCTTGAGCGATGAAATTCTTTATTACTGATTCGTATTTTTCTAAGTCTACTGAAGAATATTAATATATTATGCATCCATATTCGCTTCAAATATTAGACCCAGTACCCAATTATAAATGAGCTGAATTATGACACATGGTCATGTATTTAATTATTATATGGGAAATGGGTTCCTATATGGCTATCATTAGTCATCCCCACCGCCCCTATATTGTGTAGAAATATGTACGGGTGCAAATAAAGTCGTGTTTCACAATTGAAGGAAAATGAAATGGACACAATTCTTCTTCAAATCAATTGATTTCGTTGAAAACTCTTACATTCGCGTTCACTTTTAAAATTCTCACTTCTATAGTAACGATACGCGCATAATTATTTTTTGTATGATCAATTGATTTCCATGAAAATTCTTACACGCATCAATTTATGAAACTCTCACCTATATCCTTTAGAGTAATAATACACGCATAACTATTTTTATAATGTTTTCTATAATCATATTTTAGAATGAGTGCATTTATATAAGATTATGTTATTTTTATATGTTATTTTATAAAAATACAGTTCATTTAAAATATAATTTATATATAAATAATTGATTATCATTTTTCATATCTTTATGCTTACATTGTGTTACCGACTCAATGTGTTACCAATTCAACTGTGACTTGCCAAATGCTAGTGGCTGGTCAAAATTTATCTAGATAGCTAAAAAGTAGGTTGCATTAGACTAAGCAAACATTTAATACTCAACTTTTCCAGTAATTCTATACCTTTCTTCAAATATGATTAGCTACTGATTCATCTCTAAACTATTATTTTATTCTATAATTATTCCCAACAAACATTTTCCTTCTTCTATAAGCACCATAATCCTCCATGGTTGGGAACAATGATTTTAAATAACAATATAAATTATTAATCAATATATAAAATGTATTTGCAAAATAAAAAAATTAAAAAAAAATATTGTATTATTATTTTAACTTTAAGACAACTAGTCTAATGTGAATTAACCTTTTACAAAATTTTGATTTTAGCCAAAACCCAACTTTTAGTCAAAATTTAAACTTGGTAGTTGGTAATAACTAGACCATGCTTGATTGATATGATTAAAAGGAAGCGGGAGTCTTACTAGTTTGAAACCTTCCAAGTACCTGGAAATTTCCCCTCCTCTTATTAAGTAATTCTTCTTATCCTTTTTCACTTAGGTCTTGTTTAGATATAGAAATATTTCATCTCATCTTATTTTATTATTCTTATAATTTTTCTAAATCTTTATATAAAATATAATAAATAATTCAATTTTTTGAAATCTCAAAACAACAATAATATTAAAAAATAATATTTTTATCTCATCTCACTATCCAAACGGAACCTTAATAGAAATAAAAGTAGAGAGAAATATATTCTCTTATTTTTTTGCCTTTGATATTTGGTCATGATTGAATACTTTAAAGAAAATAATATTTATAATCCTAAAATATGTAAGTTATGTGCATTTTCTTTTTAAAAAAGTGGATAAATTCAGAATCCACATAAAAAATAATTTTTTAATAATAGTCGATCAATTTTTTTTTTTTTTTAAAAGAATAGGAAAAATTTATCCACTAAAAAATTATATCTAACATTACTCTTACTAATTTAAAACAAACTCCAAGATTCCCTTATTGATGTATTATTAATTAAGTACGTGGGGCTTAATGTTGCTCCAACTTTCCCTGGTGGGAATCTCTTGATCCGAGGAAAAATGACTGGAAATTGGCCAGATTTAAGAGCAGGATGGACAATCTTAACTCAATGGATGCTAAAATTAAGTTTTCCAATCTAGAACCAAGGAATAATAATAATAATAATAATAATAATAATAATATGTATGTATGTGCGTGTGGGTGCCGTACAGGCTAACAGCAGACTATAGTAGCAGGGTGGTTTAGATAAACTATGATATTGAAAATAATCTTTAAAAAAACTCTATTATTGCAAAATACATGCAACCTTTTAAATAAACAATCGTCATGTTTCAAAGTGATTGTGACGTTTATTAAACGACGGATGCAGCAAGTTTCAAGGAAATTTATAGTAATCAAGTTTATGGAAGATGGCCAAAATCAATACATGAGGTCAGGCTGCAAACTTTGATTATAATCAATCCTCTTATATTTTATTAATTTCGGACTTGAGATTTCCAAAATAAGGGGCGGACTTGAGATTTCCAAAGTTGTCGACAAAAAAAACTGAGACTTTCTTTGTGGCTGGTTGCACCTCGGACTTAACCTTGCAAATTCGATTGAATTTCCCAACCCATCTTCTGATTCACTACCAATTTCATTTTCGGCGCACGTTTATAGAGTCCCCATCAAATGCAGCCACCTTAGGCATTGTTTGGATTCAAAGGCATATTAGCTCATTTCATTTCATTTCATTTTATTATTATAATTTTATCAAATTTTCATATAAAATATAATAAACAAGTCAATATTTTAAATCATAAAAAAATATTCTAATTATATTTTATTTAACTTTTAACTTTCATCTCATTTCAATTCACTGTTCAAACCTTTTCATTAACCTTCCAAATGGTCGATCTTCAAATGCTGCCGTTTCATTTGAGGTTTATCTCTACAAGTAGATTAAAGATTTTGCATGTTTCTTTATAGCTAGTCTGGTGAGTGTTGAAGAGTAATTAAAAGAAGGGTTATTAAAAAAACTGGTTACATATAAAAGACCCGTAACTAGATCCAGATGAATAATATAAGCTTTCTAACCACCCGGATTTGATCTAGGCAGTAATCCACCCGAATAGCCCATTTTTTGAGGTTTCAAATTGGATTTAGGAAAAATCGGATCCTGTTGAACACCCCTAACCATAGATAATCTCTGATCGTCACAAAATATAAAAGAAATTCATGCTTGACTTTGATTTAGGAATATCAAGAATATTTGCTAAAGTGTAGTGGCACATAAAGTCTTAAGGGTATGCAAGATCCGTGCATTCCATTTAAAAGAAAAAAAAAAAATTTACTATTAAAAAATTAATTAATTAATTAATTTTTATATAAGTATCATATTTACTTTTTTTTTTTTTATGTAAAAGTGTACGAAACTTAATAGTGTAAATATCATTCATGTGACTTGGTAGTTTTTTGTCTCAAATTCCTCTAATTGTTGTTGAGCTCAAGAAAGGATCGGTCCCTTCATGAAAAGATACAATATATGTTATAACATAGCAACACTTTCTCATCATGAACTTTACACCCAAGCTGAGAATTTTGGACTCAAATTTTTATGCCTTAAGATTGCTACGACTCTCATATCCATGAAACTGGATTTAGAAGTTACGGAAAAAAAATAAAAAAATCCATAAATGCATTCTCATCTCCTCCAAAGTTCATTTTTTCTTTTATAGTTTCCCAAGAGCCCTTCTAGTTTATACTTCACCTTCCCTTGAAAGGTCAAATTCACAACCTTCACCATATTTCAAGATACACATTCTAAAACGTATGCTCGTGACCACATGGAGAAACATAGATAAAGAAACAAATATTGCGTAGCAGTGTATGCATGCGTACCTAGAATGCCTCGAAAATCATGTCAATTTCTGCCATTCATCGTATATCATTTCACGCAAACATCATAGTGGCAATGTCTCATTCCTTCTACATTGATTCGGTTTATGAAATTCAGAACTGCAATGAGTTCCTAAAATTTTAGCGATGACAATTGCTCTTCAATAGAACAATCCATGTGACATGAGGAGCGGCAAGAGGAAGGGATGAGAATAAGACCGAGGCACCGCTGTTCCATGGGAGAAGGGGAGGACCGTTGGGTGCTCCGATACTCCACAGCATCTTGGAGAATGATGTTTCCTTGCTTGTCAATGCAGTGGAAGGTGCCCAAGAAAAACCGTCCATCTCTAATTCCCACCAGCATTCGACGAAACAGCAGATTCCTTACACAAGTTACATGGTCCAAACTGTTCGAGTTAGACCCATTAGCACTCTCTGTCTGAGTCAAGGATTTCTCCACTTCTTGATTCATGCCTATCACCCTACTTAAAATACAAGAAGAAAAGATCAAAAACTCTTTTGCTTGCTGACAAGCCAAGATCATTAACAAAATAGAAACAAGCTTAAGCTTGGGTCACAAAATCAGCAGCGGTAATGTACTGACCACATAACTACCTTCCAACACAGATTATAGAATACCAAGAAGTTATATGATTTTCTTGGAGGGTACCTAAATATAATCTTCATTCCCGTGTTCAAAGATGACAAAACATTATAAACATTTTTATATTTTTCCCCTCATAGACGATCCTTCCAAGCCCCGCCTAAAGTTAAAAGAATGAAGTCAGTTAAGACGAACTTGGTTAAAAACAAGCACGCAACAGTCAAAACTTCCATTATAGGCGGTGTCTGATCGAAACTGAATAAATGTTGAACTATAGAGATGAGGCAAAGAAGGTGCACGGAGTCCGTTGGGCAAACCTAGCAGGGCAGAAGTAGTAGGTATTATATCAAAAAAGGAAGGTTCATGTTCTCAATTGAACGGTATTTAAATTTGTCTGTGAAAGAATCCCAATTATATAGGGGGCTACCCGGATGAATGGAAAAAGCTATTGGGCCCCAAGAAGCATAAACAAAATAGAAAATGAATGACTATTCAGTTTGCAGAGGTGGTAGAGTTGTCAGGTCTGTTGGAAAGATTGTTTGCCCACATCAGAATGGAGAGATCAGGCATGCTGCTGTGTGTCTTATGTGGTGTATTTGGGAAGAACCAAGTGCTCTATTTAGGAGGCAGGGTGCTTTTAGTGATCAATATGACATCCCTGTTGCTTAGACCACTTGGTGAGTGGTCAACATCATTGAGTCGCCTCTCCTTTTCTTCATTATTGGATTGTTTGTATCTACTTTTGATATCAGTCCCACTTTTTATTCTCTCTCTTACATACAATTTCTGCAAAAGTGGAGTATTTCATACAGAAACCACAATACGTAAAAACTAGGATGTTTATCTTAATCGATATTTTCATTCCTATTTGAGAACCAATGCATGCCAATTTGACATTTTATCTTGTTTCACCAGAGAAAAATAAAAATGCATGATTGAAATTGAATGAAGCAGAGAAAAAGCAATAGAAGAGGTAACATAGACAACAGACTGTCTTCTTTATTGTCTATTTTTTAATAGGTAGAAATTTTTTTTTTTTATTTATTGTCTTATTAGTGCAGACAGCAATGCAGAGCCAACAAGGCCCGTGGCACCTGACTTTTAGCATGATGCCCCAACCCCAACTGAGAGGAGAATATGAACGAAGTCTCCAATGGGTACTTAAAAATTATGGTGTATAAGAGACAAAATAGCTAATCAAAGCACCACTAAGCTGAATAAATTATTGGCAAATTTGAAACACAGCCAAACTTACTGGATCAGAAACTGGCCAGTACATGAAAGGCGCACAAACTAAAAAATGTGTAAAGACCAGCAACAACAATCCAAAAGAAGGTTAAGAAAGAAACTCATCCAGAAAATTATTTTGGCCTTACTGATTAAAATGTAAAGAAATGTATCAGGAAGTTTGATAGGGAGTGGAATATCAAAATCCTATAAAATTTTCTATTTATTTCCTTCCCCATGCACCAAATAAACAAAAGAGACTTGCCACATCTCGTTAATTAGAATTTAAAAATTATAGGAACCAATACTGCTGATGCCCAAATTCTGAAGTGTATTAACTAAAATGAAACAACCTCGACAATGACTACTCAAGAACTCCACAAGAATGAGTTAAGTTTTAGGGAGAGGAAGCACAGGAGGACTATATATGATTTGATTATGTGAGCACACAAAATTACTTAGAGGCACGTTAGTTCTAAGATTATTTCTTATACTAATGCTCCATGGATGCTAACTCGCTTCTATGGACATCCTGGAGCTGGTAGAAGAATTGAGGGGTTTCATATCCTAAGGCACCTGTATACTTTTGATCCTCATATGTGGCTGTGTATTGGTGATTTCAATGAGATATTATTTCATGAAGAGAAGGTTGGTGGTGCTAGAAGAAGTGACAAACAGATGGCTCTATTTGCTGATGTTTTACATGACTGTCACCTTCATGATTTGGGATTTCATAAGGGTCAGTTTACCTGGTCCGACAACAGAATAGACAGTCATTTCATCAAAGAAAAACTAGATAGAGCAGTGGCATCAACTTCTTGGTGCAGTATTTTTGGCAACAAAGACATCTAGGTGCTTCCGCCACTTACATCTGATCATTGCCCACTTTTACTTAAAAGTGGGATAAGGCCATCACCCCACTCTCCTCCTTATGGTTGGAGTCAATATGAGATCAGTTGGACTACTCATGATGATTTTGCCCTAGAAGTTGCAGATTCATGGATGCAAACAGATCACTCTCATGGTGACCTCTCCTCCCTCCACCAAAAACTTGGCTGCTGTATGAGAAAATTTAAAAGATGGAGCAGACACAAAACTCTAGTAATTGATCACCAATTACAGTCAAAGATCCACAGATTCAATGACATTCACCAATTTGACAGCTTCCATTGTTGGGGAAGCCCAACATCTGAAGAAGGAGATCAAGGATATTCAACAAAGTCTCACTTGAAATGGAAGCAAAGGGCAAATGACCATTGGCTTCAATAGGGCGATAGGAACACCAAGTTCTATCATTTGGGTGCCAATCAAAGAAGGAAGAGGAACCAAATTCACCAAGGTCTTGATTCTTCTAGCTTTTCTCATTCTGATAAAATGTCTACTGGCAAGACATTCACACAGTTTTATCAGCATCTATTTACATCTACTCAGCTTTCACAATTTGACACTTGTTTACAAGCCTTAGCACTAAAAGTCACTTCATATGAATGTTCTTTTGCTTAAAACTTTCATTGAGGAGGAGGAGACCACTGCTGCTTTCCAAATGAGACCACTTAAAGCTTCTAGCCCAGATGGATTTGGTGCTTGTTTCTACCAGGATTATTGGTCTGTGGTTGGAAAAGAGGTTAGTCAGGATGTACTTTCTTTCCTCAATTATACTATTGATATAGCCACTATCAACTTTATACTTGGTAATGATTCCCAAAGTTAGCAACGCTACGCATGTCAATGACCATTGCCCTAGTAGTCTATGTCATGTTCTATTTAAAACTATCACCAAGATGCTTACTAATAGATTGAAATTGATACTACCCTCTCTCATTTCATCAAACCAATGTGCCTTTATCCCGGGAAGATTGATTATAGATAACATCTTGGCTACCTATGAGACCTTCACACCATGCATACTCAACTTTTTGGTCACAAAGGGTATATGGCTATGAAGTTAGATATAAGCAAAGCTTATGATAAGATGGAATGAAATTTTATAAGAGTTGTGCTTATGAAACCGAGTTTTGCATCCAGTTGGACAAATCTAATCTTAAAATGCGTTACTCCCTCTTCCTTTCTTGTTTTGGTTAAGAGGGTCCCTCATGCAAGGCACCAACCATAGAGAGGCTTAGGACAAGGATGCCCTTTATCCCCATATCTCTTCATCCTCTGTGCTGATGTGTTGAGCTCTCAGTTGCAAGCTGCAGAACATCAGGGTCTTCTTACTGGGATGCCAATTGCCAAAGGTCAAATCTGTATGAGTCATTTGTTTTTTTGTAGATGATAGCCTTTTGTTTTGTAGCGCTACAATGGAAGAATGAGCTTTTTAAATCAAATCCTTCGAGTCTATGAAAGTGCCTCTGGATAGCAGCTTAATCGAGATAAAGCTTCCTTGTTTTTCAACAAGAATACTAAGCCAACAACTAAAGCATATCTCATGGAGGTGGTAGGGTTGAAAGCTACTACAAACACGCATAAATATTTAGGCCTTCCCTCTTTAATTGGTCGATCCAGGGTGGCTACCTTTAAGGGTATTGTTAAGAGGGTTGGTAAGAGACTTGGTAACTGGAAGAATAATTTTCTCTCACAAGTTGGGAAAGAAATCCACATTAGAGTTGTCCTTCATGCCATCCCAACTTATTGTATGAGTGTGTTCTTGCTCCCTGTTTCCTTATGCAACAAACTGAATTCTATTTTTGCTAATTTTTGGTGGGGCCACCAAGACTCTCACAATAGAATTCACTAGAAGAATTGGAAATTATTAAGTTGTGGGAAAGCTATAGGTGGTCTAGGGTTTCCAGACCTACATTGTTTCAACCTTGCTCTTTTAGCCAAACAAGCTTGGAGGTTCCTTGAATTTCCTACTTCGTTACCAAGTAAGATCTTTAAGGCTAAATAGTTTCCAACCTCTCAATCTTTACAAGCCAGACTAGGGTCTAGACCTTCCTATATTTGGAGGAGCGTATACCAATTTCTTTCTCTGCTTATGGAAGATCTCATTCGGAAATTTGGTGATTGGACTCAAATCAATATTTGGCATGGCAAATGGCTACCTCGAGACTACTCATCTAAGGTTCAATCCCCTGTTTCAGTTTTAGATGAACATTCTAAGGTTGTTGAGCTCATTAACAAAAAGAAAGGCTGGTGGAACCTAGATCTTCTTCACTCGATTTTTAGTGAAGCGGATTTTCAAGTCATTGTTAAACTCCTTGTCAGCATGTCATCCCAAGCACATGAGCTGAAATGGAGAGATACTTCTACTGGTCATTTCTCAATATGAAGCGCCTATCACCTGCAAAATCAACTACTTGCTTGGTCAAATGGTGGTACTTCTTGGCAAGGTCAACAAGGGGAAGTTTGGACGACACTTTGGTCTTTACCAACCACTAAAAAGTTAAAGTATTTCTTAGGAGGGCTTGTGCTGATGCATTACCTACTAATCAAAATTTGTTTCATAAAAGAATAATAGCTGACTCGTTGTGTCCAATTTGTATGCTTGAAGAGGAAACCCTGGGTCATGCATTGTGGTCGTGCCCCTTAGTTAGGCATGTTTGGTTATTAGGAGCAAAACTCAACCAGAAAGTTGCTATCACAACCAGTGATTTTGGTAAAGTGTTTGAGTAACTATGCAGCAGACTGGTGCAAAAAGATTTGATCTTGTTTGCTATCTTCCTTGGCTGCTTTGGTTCGGGAGAACTCCCTTCTTTATGAGGGTAGTTTTTTGCCACCATCTTCTATTTACCAAAATGCAGTCTGAGCCCAAGTTCGAAGCTATGCATCCCTCCCTCATCACCCCCACCCCACCCCCACCCCACACACACACACACACAAACCCCTCCCTCCTCTTCCTTTGCAATGGCAAACCCCTGTTGATAATTGGCTCAAAATTAACTAGGATGTGGCTGTTCAAGCAACCAATCCGTGAGTGCTTTCTTTCCAAAGCCTACCATCTGCACTCTTGCCAATCATTCCCGACTGTCTCAATTCAATGGTTCTCATTTTTACAGTGATCTTATACAGGCAAGTATCCGACACCATCAATCACAACTAGTACAACAAGATATTCTCCTTAAACCAAGTATTTCAACAAAAAGAAAAAAAAAATTAACAACGCAACCCAACGGAACCTTTTGTATGTAACACTGAGCCAGTTCTAATCTGTTCCTAATCTCCTCTTCAATATCTCTCTTCTCGATATCACTAATTAAGGCAACACACTAAAATCTGTAATAGTTAGTATATTAGGAAAACTCATCCTAATATACAAACATCATGTACCCAATTCATACCCGAAACAAAGCTCCCCAAAGATATAGTTTACTTTGCTGTTGAAGGAAAATACCCTACAGGAAGACAGCGGTGTGTATCAAAAGGAGCACCGGGCCAATTACATACTATGATTTAACTTACCAATTAACAGAAAAAGAAGCAAAATATTGCCAGATAATCAAATATTCACCCCAAGAAGAAAAGGAAAGAAGGATCTTTGTACCTGTCGAGAGAGAGAGAGAGGAGAGGAAGAAGTAGAAGAGCGGGCGAGTTTGATCGTTGCAGAACACTGTCGTACAGCCAACCTTCTTTACCCGGTGGGAGGCAACGACACACGGAGAGGAAATTAATCCCCTGTGGTTCAATACAAAAGCTGTACGAATATTTACCGTCGATACCTATAGGCTAATGCGCGACTCTCGTATTTCTACTCTATTTTGACGGTCGTGATCTTTTGTAGACCGTAAGAAGTGAACAAATATATACGTACAAAACGACACAACCATGCAATAAAGCACTGTCGTTGAGGGAGAGAGCTAACTTAAGTAGCGACGTAGCGTATCCAGTGAGGTTCACATAAGACGGCATTCCCCCCTTCTCGCTCTCTCTCTCTCTCTCTCTCTCTCGCTCGCTCTCTCACAACCAGGGTACGTTTCTCTATCTCTATCCCTAATTTCACTGCCTGTATCTCTATATGTTTTTGGGTTTTGGGAAAGCATTTGGAGGTATGGAAGTTGTTTATCCAGGGTTAATTTCTCTAGTCTTTTTATTCCTATATATACAAAAAAAAAATTCTCTAGTCTTTTGTGGATGACCGAATTGCTTTGTCCGCCGCTTTTGAAGAATAAAAGTAAAAAGATTGTTTCTTTTTTAAATTGTCGGCAATATCTGTAGGAAAACTTGGTCTGTATAGTTCTTGATCGAGGCTAGTGTAGCCTCATTTCTCGAGGGTTTTTTTTTTTCAAGTAACTTAGTCTCTCCTGTCAATTTGAGCAGCTTGAATTATTTAATTTTGTTTTTATTGATTCAGTAATACATGCATACGGCTTGGGTGCATTTACGTTGAGGAGCTAAAAAAAGGTTATAAAATGCATACGAGTTGTTATGGATGTATTTTAAATTCGTATTGCACTTTCAGGAACCAACTCATTTATAAATATGGGTGAGACCGGGAAGCGATCTCGTCACCACAGGGACCGTGATGGGGACAACAAGAATCAGAAGAGACGGGTGAACGACAAAGATGACAAAGGCAACGATGAAGTGGTTGTTTATAGAATACTATGCCCTGATGGGGTTATTGGAAGTGTCATTGGTAAGAGTGGGAAAGTGATAAATTCTATAAGGCAAGAGACACGGGCAAAAGTAAAGGTTGTGGATCCGTATCCAGGTGCTAATGACCGTGTTATAATAATCTACAGCTATGTTAGGGAGAAGGAAGAGGTTGAGGTAGATGATGAGTTCAGTGATAGGAAACCTTTATGTGCTGCTCAGGATGCTCTTCTTAAAGTTCATGCTGCCATTGCAAATGCTGTGGCTAGTGTGGGAGATTCTGACAAGAAGCGAAAGGATAAGGAGGAATGTCAGATTCTTGTTCCATCTAGCCAGTCTGCAAATATCATTGGTAAGGCTGGATCCACTATAAAGAAACTGAGAAGCAAGACAAGGACAAATATTAAGGTCACGGCCAAGGATGCCACAGATCCAACTCACTCATGTGCGATGGACTTTGACAATTTTGTCACGGTTGGTATTCACTATGGATCAGTCAATTTCTTTTTCTTTTTTCTTTTCTTTGTATTTGAACACTATCCTTTATCATTTAGATGACTGGATGATGTCCTGGCTATGGAATGGTCAATTACTTCTTTTGTTATGCACTGGCATCTAGTTCTACTTATTGGATCTTATGCCTAAAATGACATATATGTCTATGCCCGTCATGATTTTTGTTTCTGCGTTCACTTTCATCTCTGCAAAAGCTCTCTTCGAGCAAGTCTTTATTTATTTATTTAATTATCCTCTTATCATATGAATAGATTAGTGGTGAGCCAGAGGCAGTGAATAAAGCTCTGTTTGCCATTTCTGCAATTATGTACAAGTTCACTCCTAAAGAAGAGATTCCTCTGGACACAAGTGTACCGGATGCTTCTCCAAGCATTATCATCCCATCGGATATCCCTATTTATCCACCAGGTGGACTATATCAAAGTGCAGATCCTATTGCCCCTCATAGATCTGTTCCTCCAATCGTAGGTGCTACAAATGTGCAGGATCTCCAGAGTTACGCCGATACAGGGAATACATGGCCTCTTTATTCATCTGCCCTTTCTGTGGTTTCTGGGTTCAGTGATGCCTCACGAACTGAGGAGTTAGTTGTAAGAGTACTGTGTCCTTTTGACAAGATTGGGCGTGTCATTGGCAAAGGAGGGGGTACTATTAAAAGTATAAGACAGGCTTGTGGAGCTCGTGTTGAAGTTGATGATACCAAGGATGATCGTGATGAATGTATCATCACGATTACTGCAACAGAGGTACAGTTCGGCTTTATGGTCTTTCAACTTAGATTTTCTTTCTTCTTTAAAAGTCTCAACAAGATGAGGCATGGGTCGGCCAATGTGCATCTAATTTCTCTGGTTTGTATAGTGAGATGTCCATTTTGTTCTATTTTATAGTTAGCTTGTTCTGTTAAAGGCTGCCGGCATGATGAAAATTTATATTTGAGAACTATTGCTTTCACAGGAGAGGAATTTTTTGAAAGCTTTTCTCTCTCTTGTTATTTTTCATAATTCATATACCTTGCATGGGTGGGCACTGTTGTCTGTTCCTTTCCCCCTTCCCTTTTTGAACTTCTATTGTGATGAATAGAAATTAGCTATCTTCTATGTCCTATATGTTCCAGCTTTTAAAAGCTGATTCATTTTCTCTAATCGCTGGTAAATTTTGTTTGGTGTATTATTGAATTACATTCAATCTACTTTTACAAAATATGGTGCGATGGTTTTCATGTACTACTATTTGTTTAACATCTACTTTCAATCGACACTTACAATATATGGTGTGATGGTATTCATGTCTTACTATTTATTTAACATCTTGAATTTTCTTTTGCTTGGCAGTCACCCGATGATCTGAAATCCATGGCAGTTGAAGCTGTTCTATTGTTGCAAGGAAAGATCAATGATGAAGATGATGACACTGTTACTATCAGACTCCTTGTTCCATCCAAGGTCATTGGGTGTATAATTGGAAAAAGTGGGTCAATCATAAATGAAATCCGTAAGAGAACTAAAGCTGATGTCCGTATCTCAAAGGGTGATAAGCCTAGGTGTGCTGATGCAAATGATGAACTTGTTGAGGTTTGTTTTGTAGAGCTTATGTAAGTTGTGTTTAAGTATTTCTCATTGATATGCCTTATTTATGTTAAAACTTTTCCCCAATTAGGTTCTTGGAGAAGTTGTCAGTGTTAGAGATGCACTTGTCCAGATTGTTTTAAGGCTCCGTGATGATGTCCTCAAAGAGAGGGATGGTGGTCGTAACCATACTGTTGGTGGAGATTCTCTATTTTCTGCTGGTACTGGAATCTCGGTTCCATCTGTCTTGTCTTCTGTTCCCCCTGTTGCTCCTTTTGGATATGATCAGAGGGTTGAAAGTGGAAGTGGCTTGGGCATGCTTTCTTCAAGCAGCCTCTATGGATATGGATCTTTGTCGGTATGTTGATGCTGTTTGTTTTATTTTCTTATACCATAATTATCACCAAAGCTTCCATCATCATTATTACTTGTCTTCATCATTTTTCTTTGCTAGTGATGATAAACTTTGCAAAATTATCTGCTTCTCACACTATGTATATATCTGGGATTCCTTTGGTGCTCAGGAGTTAAATCTCCTTCAATTTTTAAAGGACTGATTGGTATAAGTTCTTTATAAAATGATTTGCATCTTTTTGATGGATGAGTTACTTTTAATCACATTTAGCATAGGGCTCCTGCAATATGGCACTTGTCTCTTTTAAGGGTGCAGATGGGTTCTTTCATTGCTTTGCCCAAATAATTTTAACACTTTTTATGCATATTTGTCTTTCTGTTTGTTTGATTATAATGAGCCATCAGTTATTTATTAGTCCCTATGCAGTATAGCCTGATCCTCCTTTCTCCCTTTGTGTTGCGAAGGCTGGAAAACTCTGTATTTTGTAGGAGCCTCTGATTGTGTTGAATTCTTATGATATTCCTCAGTAGCCCCTTAGGATCTAAGTGTCTCCAGTGCTTGTTGGATAGCATTCTGTTTAATTAGTCTGTAAAATTGGTTGTACTACAACAATAGTGTGAGTTTTTTTTTTTTTTGCTTTTATCGGTAAACAAGATTTTATTGATCATAAGATAAGCATCAGCTCAAGTATACAAGATACATGCAAGAACATCGCCTGTGCATGCTACTCTTGTGATACAAGAAATTCATGAAAAATTATCCTATTAAAATCAATTACAACGGACCAATAGAATAGCATGAGTTTAAAAACCTTGCAGTGGGTCTGTTCAATTACGTGCCTTTGATTTGTGCTTTTATTTTAAACTGGTTATCTCTAACTTGTTGGCTGCCTTTGATTCAGTTATTTTGAAGTTGATGTTTGATTTAAAGATAAAAGCTTCTCATATTCTGTTAAATACTAGCTATTCTATCTCTGGTTGATATGTATTTCTGATTCAAGTAAGTGGTCAAATTTCTTCTTACTGCTCTTGTTATAATTCATTTTTTCTTTGCTCTTTCTTTTGATAGATGGGTGAAAATGGCTATGGATCCATGCCTTCATATTCATCCAAAGCTGTATGGAGGGTCAGTATATTATTTTTATGAGATCTGGTCTTGAAGATTTTGTCGTTTGGCTTTAATACATTCAATCTGGCTCTCCCTATAATTCCATAACCCCATGCAGGTTGCCTCCCCCTTCAACACTTGAGATTTTGGTCCCTGCTAATGCAGTGGGTAAAGTGATGGGTAAAGGAGGGGCAAATATAGCCAATATTCGGAAGGTTGGTTCAAATTCTTATATAAGATTCATATTTCTGATTGTTAATAAAACATATTTACGATGATAAAAAAATGAAGCAGAATTGTTGATGCTCACCTTTTACGAGTTGTTATACTATGATTAATGCTGTGCTTTTCTCATACTTGGCCTTCCCAATGTGTCCTGTGATTGAAATTGTGATTTTATACTTAAGCAAGTTGATTTTTTAAAATTGTTGGTGTGGAAATAGGAATCTTTTTTTTTTCTTGTAAAGAATAAATTCTCAATATGTAGGGAAGAAGAGTAATAACATATTTATGACACCAAGAATGATATCTCAAATTGAGTATAGGAAAGTGGTGAATGGTTTCCAACATTGCTTGGAAGGTAGGGGGAGGTTCTTGCCATTACTCCCAATGACTCCAATTGTAGCATTAAGTAGTCCTTTTAAACTATAAGCTCAGATGTGGCTTGAGCTTTTTCTTGGGTTTACAAACTGTACAAGAGCCAATTATTTGCCATAGGTGTGAAACTTAAGCCATGCTACCTATGATGGAACGACTTGACAAGGATGTTAGGGATTGAAGTGGGGAGGTTGTAATACCTCCTCAAATCGAGTATACGAGGATTTTGAATGAGATCCCACATTGCTTGGGAGAGAGAATTTATTGTGGTTTATAATTAAATGGGTTCCAACTGTAATATGAGTCCATATGCCCAAATTTGGTTTAAGCTTTTTTTTTTAGTTGTTACACCAAGTTCTTGGACTGTAAGGACACAGATCACTCTTTAAGACCCTTTGGTGGAATTTGGTTTGGATATTCTTTTTAAGATTCTTGGTAATCGTGTTAGGATTCCTGCATATAACCTTGTTTTGTTTCAAATAGTTCATTGGAATCTAGATGCCCGAGGGCATCCCATTCCCTTAGAATCTCAGTTTGTGGAAATATTTGGACCCAATCACATTTCTGGGGCTTGGGAAAGTTCTAATTTTGCGTATCCATTCTTTGCTATCCGATTCTCTGATCCGATATATCTCGCGCGGTGGATCTAATTCGCGAGTGAGGAGGTTTTGGCATCTTGTTCTGGAGATCCTCTCGGCAATGATCACTTAGGTCCCTGGTTTTCTTGTTTCACCGTTCCTTCCCTTGTACACATTTGATCTTGTCGATGGTCATGGGAGTGTAACATTTCTTCCCTCTTTTGTATCAATATATCGGCTACTATGTGGTGGATTGTTTCAGAAACAAAAGAGTTTGATGTGAGGAGGGAGGGGAATGCAGTGATCATTACAGAAAAAGGTTGGAAAGTTGTCCAAAGTTTACGGTTGAGTCTTGACACGACAAGGTGGTTGTCTAGTGCTTTGGTGGCCGGAAACAAGGCGGGGCAAGCGCTACTACTCTGCACATCGGTATGGAAGCAAGGGATATTCTTTCCAACGCTGTTTTAATGCTCGTGGTCCATTCATGTCATTGGAGGAATATGGTGAGGGTGGTAGCTGGAAATTCATTTTTATACCAGGGGACAGAAATGGGATGGCTTGGGTGTGTCTTGTGGAGGTGCTGGAGGCTAGTAAGTTTGCAACGCCGAAAGCTAATCTAGCCTCTGGTTCCAGATCTTACAGGGAAGCGTTGGTGCTTCCTCACGCTGTGTATAATGCTAACCAATTGTTCTCTAAGCCAGTCAACAAAGTTGGGCGTGAAAATATCCCTATAATTGCGCATGATAGATGTGATATGGAGAAGGCTACTGGGAGTCTGCCACAAGTAAGCTCAGAGGTAAGGGGTTGGCAGTATGTTTTAAATAATTTGAGGGAGGAGGTAATGGGCATAAAAGAAGAGCTGACGTTACTTAGGCAAGATATTTTGAGTTGGGCTGTAAAGCTTGAAAATGTAGTGGGCTTGGGCTCGGGAAAAGCCCCGTGTAATGGGCAAATATCACGTAGGCTCTCTAAGCGGGACAAGGGTAAACGTAAAGTTGGACTGGGCCATGCTAGCTCAGTTCGTATCTCTCCCAAACGATGGAATCAGAAGCCCAAGACGTTTTCTGCCTCTGGTATGGAAACCAGATCGACCTCTGGGTTGGGGAAGAAACCCATGGAGCCTAGGCCAGTCGTCGTTGTTCCGGCACACCGGTCTGTCGAATCCTCCCCTCAAGTGTCGTCGTCCGTCCCTTTTTGCTCGACAGACGAAACCAGTATACCGGTACCAATCGTCGCTGTCCCTTTTTGCTCGTCCGTCCCCGAAGCTATACATGAGCCAGAAGCCATCAGACATCCATAGATTTCGCCTGAGGCTTCTGGGCTGTCTCCTGGCATCTCGGCGACGCCGGCGGCCATGGGCTGTCTCCCTCCTGTTCAGTTAACGGCCCTTGTTTAGTTAACAGCCCCTGTTTTCTCATCTCCATCTGAGAACGATATTGGAGTAGGAGCCATGGTCTTAGTTGATCCTCTTAAGGAGGGAGAGGATGATCCGATTCCTTTGAATTCTCTGCACTTTAAAGAATCAGATTGGGTTATTCAGACAGCTTGGAATATAAAAAATGTAGTAAGTATTTCATATGTGGGCTTCGAAGCTAAATTTTTGGCTTTCCTTACTGCTGCCGAGGTAGCAAACTCTGCACAATCCAATCACTCAGCAAAGAAGAAGGAAAGAGAACTTAAGAGACTTACTTGGGACATGAACGATGAGGGAGGAGATAAGTGCTCTAGTCGGGAGCGAGTCAAAGGAAGGGGCAAGAAAGTTAATCCATGAAGCCAAAAATTGTTTCATGGAATGTTAGGGGGTTGCATGACCTTAACAAGCGGTTTCAAGTCAGGAATTCACTTAGAAAATGGAAAGGAGATGTGATTTGTCTACAGGAAACCAAGATGGAAAGCATATCTATCCAACTAGTTCGTAGTCTATGGAGGGGACATCATGTAGGGTGGTCTTTCCTCCCTGCTAGTGGTGCCTCGGGGGGAGTGTTAGTAATGTTTGATACAAGGGTGATCGAAAGGGTAGAGGAATGTATGGGTGATTTTATTGTTGCATGCTCTTTTGTGAATCTAGAGGATGGTTTTAAGTGGGCTTTCGTTGGTGTATATGGGCCAAACCTAGACCTAGAAAGAAGATTTTTTGTGGGACGAGTTGGCTGGGCTTTTATCTTATTGGGAATTACCCAGTTGTATTGGGGGTGATTTCAATGTAACTCGTTTCCCAGGTGAGAGGTCGGGTGCTGCTCACATCTCAAGGCCTATTCGGGAATTTTCTGATTTTATTGCAGAACAGGAGTTGATGGACATCCCTCTAATGGGAGGTACATTCACCTGGTCTAACAACCGTGAATGCCCTTCCTAGTCACGGATTGATAGGTTTTTGCTATCCTTAGAATGGGAATCTCACTTCCCGGATGTGGTGCAAAAGAGACTACGTTGCTTATGTTCGGAACACTTTCCTATCATTCTAGATTGTGGAGGAATTCAAGGTGGTAGAAGGTATTTTAAATTTGAAAATATGTGGCTTAAATCTGATGGCTTTGTTGACAAAGTTAAAGCTTGGTGGACCTCCTACAACTTTGAAGGACATCCTAGTTACATCATGGCAAAGAAATTGAAGGCGTTAAAACAAGATTTGAAGCGTTGGAATGAGCAAGTCTTCGATAATGTGTACCAACAGAGAGTCTCTCTTATGGAGGAATTTCAAGCATTGGAAGGGGAAGGGGAAGCCAAAATTCTTTCTGCAGTTGAGACTACTCATAGGAATCAGATCATTACTGAACTTGAAAGAGTCACCTTGTTGGAAGAAATCTCATGGCGTCAGAAGT
This sequence comes from Platycarya longipes, assembly GCA_036559045.1. Lineage (NCBI taxonomy): Eukaryota > Viridiplantae > Streptophyta > Magnoliopsida > Fagales > Juglandaceae > Platycarya > Platycarya longipes. The sequence continues at coordinate 19,991,607 of CM071797.1, forward strand.
CAAGGGTGCTCTGGCTTAAGGAGGGGGACAAATGCACTAAATTCTTCCATAGAGTGGCTAATTCTCATAGGAGGTATAATACCCTTGACACTCTAATAGTCGATGGGGAGGCATCGATAGACCAAACAACTATCAAGAACTATTGGGTACAGCATTATCAACAACTCTTAACTGAAGAGCATAGTTGGCGACCCAGGGTAGGTGGTCTATCATTTTCGGTACTAGATCCTCAGACTGCAAGTTGGTTAGAAATGCCGTTTACTAAAGACGAGGTTTGCAAAGTTATTAGAGGAATGAATAGCGACAAAGCTCCTGGCCCTAATGGATTCTCTTTTTCTTTCAAACTTGTTGGGAGGTTATCAAGGAGGATCTCATGCAAGTTTTCTATGATTTCCATTCCAATTCAAGGTTTGAAAAGAGTATTAATTCTACCTTTTTAGCTCTCTTACCTAAAAAGTCGGGAGTTTTGGACTCTAGGGACTATCGCCCCATTAGTCTTGTGAATAGAGTGTATAAGATCCTATCCAAAGTGCTTGCAAACAGATTGAGTACGGTGGTGGATAAGTTAATTTCAAAACCCCAGAATGCTTTTGTTAAAGGGAGACAAATTCTAGATTCGGTATTAATTGCTAATGAAATCTTGGATGCACGTCTCAAATCTCGTGAACCTAGTTTGATTTGCAAATTGGACATGGAAAAAGCATATGATCATGTCAATTGGCGTTTCTTGTTAGATCTCCTTTCAAAATGCGGCTTTGGGGAGAAATGGCAAAGATGGGTAGAATTCTGTATGTCTTCAGTTCAGTTTTCTATTTTGGTAAATGGCTCGCCAGTGGGTTTTTTCACTTCGTCCTGTGGCTTGAGACAGGGTGATCCATTATCGCCCCTTCTCTTCCTATTTATTATGGAAGCTCTGAATAAGATGATAGAGAGATTGGTGGATGCGGGGTTAGTTCATGGTTTTCCGATTGGGAATGACTTTTCCATTTCCCATTTATTATTTGCTGATGACACTCTTATTTTTTGTGATGCACACCGTTGACAGATTCAAGCCTTGAGGGGGCTTCTTCTTTGCTTCGAAGCCGTTTTAGGGCTAAGAGTCAATCTATCAAAGTCTACCTTAGTGCCTGTGGAGGATGTTCAGGATGCAGAGTTCTTGGCTTCTTTCTTGGGTTGTCAGGTTTCCTCTTTACCCCTCACCTATCTTGTTTTACCGTTGGGAGCCTCCTTTAAATCTGAAAGGATTTGGAATGGGGTGATTGAAAAAGTAGAGCACAGATTGGCCACTTGGAAGAGGCTGTATTTATCTAAAGGGAGAAAGCTAACCTTGATTAAGAGCACCCTCTCAAACATCCCCACCTACTTTTTGTCTTTATTCCCACTTCCCATAATGGTAACTAATCATATTGAAAAGCTACAAAAAGAGACTTCCTAGGGAGTGGTATCGGCGAGGAATTTTAATTTTATTTGGTTAATTGGCCAACAGTATGCACTCCAATATCTACGGGAGGCTTGGGGATTCGTCGCTTGTTGAGATTCAATCAAGCTCTGTTGGGCAAATGGTTGTGGAGGTACCAAAACGAAGACGAGGCCTTGTGGAAGTCCGTCATTGACTTCAAATACGGAGTATCCTGGGGTGGTTGGTGTTCAAATGTGGTTCAAGGAACACGTGGGGTGGGTTTGTGGAAGTCCATAAGGAAGAATTGGTAGTCCTTCAGAGACCAGAAATTTCTTGTGGTAGGGGATGGGTCACAGGTCAGTTTTTGGTATGATATTTAGTGTGGAGGCACCACTTGCCTCAAAGACTCTTCCCTTCTATTTTTGATCTCGCAAGAGAAAAAGATGCATCGATAGCAGATCTAGTGGTCATTACTCATGGCACTTCCCAATGGAATATACAGTTTGTAAGGGATGTTCAAGATTGGGAGATGGAGTCTATTATGGAATTTTATGCATCGGTATATTCCTTCAACATCTCCGGTGGCACGAGTGATAAGTTGCAATGGAGATATTCTAAGAAAGGTATATTCTCAGTTAGCTCTTATTACCATGTTCTATCTAGTCTCGGAGTATCTAGATATCCATGGAAGAGTATTTGGCAGACAAAAGCTCCATCAAGAACGATTTTTTTCGTGTGGACAACAACTCTGAACAAGATCCTCACAACAAACAACATGAGGAAACGTCGTATAACGGTGATAGACTGGTGCTGTATTTGCAAAAAACATGGAGATCAGTAGATCATTTACTTCTTTATTGCAAGGTGGCCAAGAAGTTGTGGGATGAGTTCTTCACAAGACTTGGTTTATCATGGGTCATGCCTCTTCATTTGGTGGACTTACTAGCTAGTTGGAGAGGTATTCGAGGTAACCCACAGGTGGCGATTATCTGGCGTATGGTTCCTATCTGTATGTGTTGGTGCCTATGGAGAGAGAGAAATGCAAGAAACTTTGAAGATTGTGAGAGAACTTTGGAAGAACTAAAATTTTTCTTCTATAGGACTTTGCTTTCTTGGGCAGGAGCTATTGCTTGTAACGGACTTAGTGTGCATGAATTGCTTTCTTCTTTGTAATACTAGCTAAGTTTTCTCAAGTATACTTCCTGTATACTTGGGCTTAGCCATTTTCTATTAATGATATCCTTTTGATTACCTATCAAAAAAAAAAAAAAAATCAATCATCGTTTAATATACTTGTCATCATTCTCTCATTGATTGCTTGATCACTCCTCTCCCTCCCTCACCTTTCTTGATGCCAAGCACCATTGCTAGCTTCTTTTTTTGTTTTTAAATCTGTTAGTGGCATCAATCTTGAATAATCATTTAATAAACTCCCTTCCTCATTTTCTCGTTAATTGTTTGATTACTCGTCTCCCTCCCTCACCCTTCTTGATGCCAAGCACCACCACTAGCTTCTTTGCCAACTGGTTGCTTCATCCCTATTCTGATCTTGGTTTTAATGAATGTATTTCTCTGTTTTGAAATCTGTCAGTGGCATCAATCTTGAATAATTTCATGACATTATCTTCTTTAAATCCCACCATGGTGACCAAGATGGCCTTTCTGTTTTTACGCTCAAAGTAGCTCATCATTCCCGACTTTCTTGCCTTTCTCAAAAGAGCTTAATGGCAAAATAAGTATTCTTTCACCCAAATATCTTGGTTTTTCTGGAAGCCTGAGGCTATTTTTTTCTTCCAACTGTTTCTTCACTCGGAGTTGGAGTAGTTTTTTTTATTCCTCCCCCTTATTGGTTCATCTAAACTTTGTCATATATTGTAATGCTGGGATGGAGTATAGGAGGGTTATGAATGGGGTGCGCCATTGCTTAAGAGAGAGGTTCTTGTCGTTTATAATGATTTGCAGGGCTTCAATTGTAGCATTTTGTATAAACTCAGATTTGGCTTGGGATTTCTTTTGGCCGTTACGAATGACATCAAAGCCAAACTCAACCAAAATTGTGGGATTTGAGCAGTCACCTATAGTGGAATGTCATGATGAGGATATTAGGAATTTACAGGGAGGAGATTTTATACCCGTATTGAGTATAGGAAGGTTGTGAATGGTTGGTGAAGAAGTTCTTGCCTCCCAAGCAGGCAAGAACCTCATTTTTATTTCAGTAAAATTTTACTTTTACCTATCAAAAAAAAAAAAAGTTCTTGCCTCCTTGGAAATTCTCATGTTGCACCTTTCATTTTTATTTAATTTTACCTTTTTATAAGTATGAGTCTTTATTGATCAAATGAAACTAGGCAACACCCATGTACATAGGGAGTATACAAAATGAGACACCTAATTACATTCTAGAAAGCTATAAAGTGGAAAGAAACTCATGTACATCCCCCCCCCACAACAAAAAAAGTAGAATAGCAAAAAATCACTGTTAAAGAGAGAACAAATAAATTCCAGATTTCTCCCACTGCACACTCCCTATTGTTAAAGCACCTATCATTCCTTTCCGTCCATATACTCCATTTACTTTTTTCACTTATCAAAAAAAAAATATACTCCACATTAAGCACAATGGTATCATTCCCCACGCCGCTGCCATTTGAGGGCTATTATGACGCCTATTCCAGCATGCAATTAAGTCCACCACACTTAGGGCATAACCTAACTTAGCCTAGATCTACTTAGAATTCCCTCCCATAGTGCCCTAGCCACATCACAATGCAAAAGCAAATGATCAACTGATTCTCCATTAGATGTAACACCAGTCCATAACCACAATACCTCGCTTCCTTAGATTATCCACTGTCAATATCTTCCCAAGTACTGCTGTCTATGTAAAAAAGGCTACTTTAGATGGAACACAAACCTTCCAAATGCTCTTCCACAGGAAGGAGTTGGGCTGCTGGACTGTCAAGATCTTGTAGTATGATTTCATAGTAAACTTTTTACTTTCCGTAGGTTTCCATAGCATGTGATTGCTCCCACTTCCTCTAATGCTCACTAAATACAAATAGCTGAAAAAATCTGCAAACTTGTCGACTTCCCAGTCCAACGCATTTCTTGTAAAAATAACATTCCAAAGTACGGTCCCATTGGAACGACAGACTGCCACCTGTTGATTCTAGCCAAGCTGAACGCTACCGGGAAATTAGTGCAAAGAGGACCCTTGCCACACCATGCATCAAACCAGAAACGGGTTCTAGCGCAATCTCAACTCAAACACGAGGTGTTTTTCATCCACCATAAGGCCCCCTTCCCTCTTTGGAGCACCCACCGATGGTTGAGAGAGAGAGAGAGAGAGAGAGAGAATAAGTGGGAAGATTAGAAAGGGTGCTTTTGATAAGAGTTATCCTCCCCTCTTTAGATAAATACAACCGCTTCCAACTTGGCAATCTTTTTCTCGATCTTTTCTACCACACCCTCCTAAATACTCTTTGCTTTGAAGGACACCCCCAAGGGAAGACCAGGATATTTTATAGGAAGAGAAGCTATTTTGCAACCCAATAAGTCCACATGGAAGTTGATATTTCCCACCGGTACCAATTTTGACATCCTTCACCTGAAGTCCGGAAACCGCCCAAAAAAACAAAACAGCCCTTAAGGCTTGAATCAGCCTACTATTTGTAGCACAAAAAATTAGAGTATATTTCGCAATTTTTTTTTTAAAATTTTTTTGATAGGTAATAAGAAATTGTATTCTATGTAAATAGGCATTGTCAAGTACACAGGAGGTATACAAGAACGAGTACCTAAGTACAAGCTAAAAGAAAGAAAAGCTACATCAAAGCAATACAATTAATACCATCCCTCATAAGATTCTTAACCCAAAAACTTAAAAGTGTTAAAGAAAAATTCTCTGATTTTTCACTTGGAACGTTAATGATCATCAAAACGCCTCTCATTTCTTTCTAACCATAAACACCAAAGCAAACAAAAGGGGATCATGTTCCAGAATTCTGCATTGCCACAGCGTCCTCTTGATCCAAATCAGCTGGCCAAATATTCTTTTACACTTAAAAGGCATCGCCCAATCCAAGCCGACCTTTCCAAGAATCTCAATATACAAGGCAGATGCAACCTCACAATGTAGAAAAAGATGGTTAACTGATTCGCCATCTATTTTACACATAAGACACCATTCATTCACAATTAAACCTCTTTTTCTCAAATTATCTATGGTTAATATTTTCTCAAGAGTCACCAGCCAACAAAAAAATGCAACTTTAGAAGGCACTTTGCTTTCCAAATGTTATTCCAAGGAAAATCGGAAGTACCATGAGTGCATAAGGCTTTGTAATAAGATTTCACAGAGAATCTTGACTTAGTGTCAAGATCCCAAAGCAGCGTGTCTTCTTTTTGCAAATCTATCTTCATAGCATAAAGTTGGGCAAAAAAATCAGCTACTTCGAGTACTTCCAAATCCTGCAGCTCTCTATTAAATTCTATATTCCAATGTTGCAAATTATGAGAAAATAGGTAAGAATCAGACACTGCAGCCGCTTTGTTTCTTGCAATCCTAAAGGGATTCGGATATAAAGATTTAAGGGTTAAATCCCCATATACATCATGCCAAAACAAAATATTAGACCCTTTGCCCGTTTTGAAGGAAATGTTTTTGGCAAAGTCTCCCCATCCCAATCTAATGGATTTCCACAAACCCACTCCGAACACCCCTTTTACTTCATTTGTGCTCCAGTTTCCCCACATACTCCCATATAATTTCCACTACCTGTTTCCATAGAGCATGTCATTCTGAGCTATATCTCTACAACCACTTTCCAAGAAGGGCCTTGTTAACAAGTTTGAGGTTTTGGATGCCCAATCCACCACGAGAACTCGGGACACAAACTTTATTCCAGCTGACTAAGGCCTGGTTTGTATATTGGGATGAAACCAAAACTCCAAAATACTTCTCATCATTACACTTTTTCAAATTTCCATACAAAATATAATAAAAAACTTAACTTTTTCAAATGTCAAAACACATTTTTTAAATTCCAAAACAAAACTAATATTAAAAAAATATATTACAATAATATATATATATTTTTTTAACTTTTATCTCATCTCATCTCTGAAAACAAATCAGGCCTTAGTAAAATTTCCTCCATCCCCATTTCTGTCCCACAAGAAATTTCTAAAAAGTTTCTTAATCTTTTTTGCTACTCTTGCAGGTAAAGGGAAAATTGATAGGAAATAGGTGGGGAGATTAGACAAGGAGCTTTTAATCAATATCACTCTCCCCCCTTTTGACAAATAATTTTTTTCCAGCCAGCTAACCTTCTCAATCACTCCATCCTAGATGGATGTAGATTTGTGTGGGGCCTCCAAAGGTAACCCGAGATATTTCATAGGAAGATTAGAGACCTTACATCCCATTATATTGGCAAGATCAAGGGAGTTATTGACAATACCAACAGCAACAATTTCAGACTTAGCTAAGTTAATTCTGAGGCTGGAAATAGCTTCAAAGCACAACAACAAAGCTTTCAAGGATCTAAGATGATCTTGATTGGGATCACTGAAAATGAGAGTGTCATATCCAAAGAGAAGGTGGGGAAACAATGATTTTTCCCTAAGCATCACCACCCACCTTAAAACCTGACACAAAGCCACCATCCATAGTCGCATTATTCATGCGACTCAATGCATCCATTATCATAACAAAGAGGAGAGGACAGGAGATAAGGGATCTCCTTGTCTTAATCCGCAAGAACTATTGAAGAAACCAACCGGAGATCCATTGATCAAAATAGAAAATCTGGCTGTCGAAATGCAATATCTAATCTATGAGCACCACTTCTTACCAAAACCAAATTTCCCAAGCAAGTAGTGAAGGAAATCCCAATTGACATGGTTTAAATCCTTTTCCATGTCCAGTTTAATTAAAATTCCAGGTTGCCCCATTTGTTTTCTGCTTTCCAAACATTCATGGGCTACTAAGATTGAGTCAATAATTTGTCAACCCCTCACAAAGGCATTTTGAGGCTTCGAGATAATCTTATCCATAACCACACTAAGCCGATTAGCCAACACCTTAGAGATTATCTTATACACCCCATTTGCCAGGCTAATAGAGCGATAATCTCTCATTTCCACAACACCCACCTTTTTAAGGATAAGAGCAATGAATGTAGGGTTGAAGCTCTTCTCAAATTTCAGGAAGGAGTGGAATTCTTCAAAAACTTTCATGATGTCATCCTTCACTATATCCCAACAAGTTTGGAAGAATGCCATGGAAAAACCATTTGGGCTTGGTGCCTTATCCTTAGGCATGCCCCTGACCACATCAAGAATTGCATCTTCTTCGAACGGTCTCTCTAACCAAGTAGCTGAAAATTGGTCAATGGAATCAAAAGACAAACCATCCAATTTGGGTCGCCATGTAAATTCCTCACGAAAGAGCTATTTGTAAAAGTCCACAATGCTAGCTTCAAGCTCCTCATTTTCACAAATCACATTATCACCAACGTGGAGAACTTCTATGGCATTATTTCTATGGTGGGAATTTGCCATTTTATGGAAGAATTTAGTATATTTATCACCTTCCTTTAGCCACAAAATTCTGGATTTTTGTTTCCAAGAAATTTCTTCCATAAGAGCTAATTTTTCAATTTCTGCACACAAACCTTCCTTCTTTTTCCTTTCCTCAAAAGTTAGAGAACCCATCATCTCCAACTCCTCGAAATTATGCAACTGGCCCATTAGATGTTTTCTATTATTAGCCACATTGACAAAAGACTCCGGATTCCATTTCTTCAAGTCATTTTTAAGCTCCTTTGATTTTCCAGCCAAAGCATAGCTGGGGGTGCCTGAAAATTGATAGGAGGTCCACCACATTTTCACTTTTTCAACAAAACCCTCTTCCAACAGCCACAGTCCAGCATAATGGGAAAGTGATCTGAAACTATGTGCTTCAATCTTTTCTGACTGAAGTCCGAAATTAAAGCTTCCCAAGAAACCGTTACCAAGAATCTATCTAAATGGGACCAAGTTCTTCCATTAGACCATGTGAATATACCTCCCACCATAGGCAAATCAATCAACTGAAGCTCAGAAATGAGCTCTGAAAAATCTGACATAGCTTTAGAAATAGACGAGACCCCATCACGTTCACAAGGAAAGCGAGAAAAGTTGAAGTCCCCTCCAAAGCACCATGGAAGGTCTCACTAACTACAGATTCCAGCCATTTCCTCCCATAGAAAACTCCTGCTAGAATCAAAGTTAGGTTCGTACACTCCCCCAAAAGCCCAATTGACGCCATCATCCACATTCTTGAAGTGACAAGCCACCAAGAATTCACCCACATGATGAGTGATTGCTTCCATGGCCGTCTTATCCCACATGACTATAATTCCTCCTGAAGCTTCATTAGAGACAAGCTTTATCCATCCCACATAATTGCAGCTCCATAAACTGTGGATAATTGATTGGTTAACAAGCTTAAGTTTAGTTTCTTACAAACAAATAATATCAACCTCCCACTGCCATAGCATTTTTTTTACACGAAGACGCTTTTTAAGTTATTCAACCCCCGATATTCCAGGAAATAATCTTAGGCTTCATGAGAAACCATTGACAGCCCTCTCTTTGCCTTTTTTACGCTAGGAATTCCCATCTCTAGTTTTATAATTGATGGTGCATTCTAATCTTTTTAGTTCCCTCTCCTTTTTGGATGATGATCTGGCCGTAGCAGGATGCCCGGCCTCCATCGCAATAAGCAAAGCTTGAAACTGTTCTTCATAACCCTCGAAAGAGATTCCAATACAATTTCTCATTTCTTCCACCTTCCTCATCACCCAATCTGAAGAATTACAAGACCATTCAATTCCTAGATTTAAAGAACATAAAGGGACAGGTTCTAAGTCATCATCAGAAACTTCAAATTCTCCAGATTCACATAAGTCAAAATCATCCCCCCCACCATTCACCATTTGTAAGCTAGAATTAGAAAATTGGGTACACTAAACAATTGTAATTGACTTATCTGATCCAAAGTCCTTACCATCCTTAGCATCGATTACATCTTTAACAGAAACAATAGGAGACATCACAACTCTTGAACCCGACCTTGTGTTAGGCAAAACTCGACTGTTGGAGGGATCGCAAGCTTCAATCACACCATTACAGGGCTTCTCGACCACTTGACTTGGATGGGTGGAGCCTCCATGCTCAATCAACTCTTTCTGTGAAGCTAGAAGCTGCGACGAGCCCTTGGGCTTATAAATATTCGATGTCACGTTCGCTGTAGTAGAGGGAGCTTTCACAATTGCTGGATGCTTGAGGGAGGACCTCGTCGCTGGAGTGTCCCCGGCAACCTCGCACGCTGGCGTCGACCCTTTCTGTGTAGGTCGCATGGTGCTAGGGTTCGAAATGGGGTTGGGCTTGCGTGAGATGAATCTCGGGCCTTCAATCTGTTTATGCTGGCCTTCCCTTCCAGATCTAAAGGGCTTCAAAGACTGCCCTAACCCAACCCCAGCAAAGACTAAAGGCTTCGTTGGTTTCTTAGAATTTGAAGAGGTTAGGCCCAAAATCAAGTCCAATCCATCATCTACTATCTTCATCATCGACTCCAATCTTTCCTTCCAACTAATGAGTTCGGCTCTCAAGTGTCAGAAAGACCCTTCGACTTCTCCAATGTTCTCTAATTTCTCAGAAGGCCAATCGACGCCATCTTCATGTGAAGCAACGCCATTGTTCCCGCCCTTGATCATTGCCCCGGCAGGATGATCAAGAGAACTCGTGCCATAGAATGTGCTTGAAACAGAAATGCCTTTGTCTTCAATGTTTTCCAGCAAAGCAGATAAGGAAGGAGCAGATTGATAGGAGGGAGTTCTTTTGGCATTAAACTTGTTGGTTGTACCTCTGTTACTAGGAGCTCAAACAAAGGGAGATGAACCGACACATTCCAAAATTTTCCTACTAAACCTTTCCCACCCTCTTCCATTTCTCCCTTCTGGGATTACCATGGTTCTATTTCCCTTACTAGAACCCATCTCCATCATTCTCACAAATCTACCAAAAGTATCCTGACAAACTTGAGCTAGGAACACACTATTGCCATCCCGTTTTGACTGATAAGGAACTCTATTACTCAAGGGCTGTAGAAAGCCTTCGACCACCTTAGCCATCCATTACACAACTTCCTTGCTCATATATAGTGCCTTAGTGAATTTATTTCCTTTCTCGACGATACAAAAAAGGTTTTCTTCAATTCTTTTGAATGCGAAGAACTTAGCTTTTATCCACAAGCTATGATCCAATACTAATGTCTTGCCTCAAAGTTGCGAAGGAGGAGTAGAAAGAATAGATTAGATTAGAAAGAGTATATTAAAAGAGAAAAGAAAGAAGAAGAACAAGAAAGAAAATTAGCATAAATTCCCGACGGGAAGCGTTGGGAATGGAATGTGAAAAGTCATGGAATGTGAAAAATCAGCGTTCGCAAATAAGAAATGAGAAATGGAACTCACACCATTGGTGTTGTTTCCTACGAATAACCTACAATGAAGCCCCCCCCCCCCCCTTAATTGCTGCCTCCACCATACGACTCAAAGCCTTAATAATAATGACAAAAAGAAAGGGAGACAATGGGCCCCCTTGCCTCAAACCCCTCGATGACTAAAAAACTCAATGTTTTATCCATGCACATCACCTTTGCCCAAATCCACATCTTTTGAGCATGTAAAGGAGAAAGTCCCAACACACGTGGTTGTAAGTCTTTTTAATATCCAACTTACAAAGAACCCCCGAGATGCCTTCCCTTATATGGCTGTCCAAACACTCATTGGCGATCAAAACTGAATCCAGAATTTGTCGGCCCCGAACAAACTCATTTTTGAGGTTTAGAAATGAGTTTATCCATCACCATACTCATACAGTTGGCTAGTGCCTTTGACAAAATTTATAGATCCCACCCACCAAACTAATAGGACAGGAGTCTTTCAATTGATTCACACCAACTATCTTTGGGATAAGAGCAATGAAAGTAGCGTTTAAAGACTTTTCAAACTTGTGAAAGGTATGAAAATTATGAAAAACCTGCATCACTTATTTTACTCATTCAAAGAAAGAAGTTCTTGCCCTTCATAATGGTTTTTATGGGCTCCAATTGTAAGCTTGACTAGTCCTTTTGAAGTATGGGTCCAAGTGGCATGGGCTTTCGTTGTGTCATTACATGTGTATTTTTTTATATGTACGAAGAATTTATTAACCCACATAATTAGGCAAAGCCAACCTACACTGCGACAGTTCCATAAGCTGTTAATGATTGAAAGATTAACCATTTTCAGCTTAGTTTCCTGAAAGCATATAACATCGGACCTCCATTTACGAAGCAAATTCTTAAGCCGAGGATGTTTTCTATAATTGTTAATCCCCCTCATTCCAGGATAAAATAATAGGTTTCATGGTAGACTCAAAACAGCCCTTTCCTTGCCTTTATCCCTAAAGGCACTTCCCCCCTTATAATTATAATTAATAGAACAAGATAATCTTTTTAACTCCCTTTCTTTCTTAGCAGCAGATTTAGCCAAAAGAGGTTGGCCAGCCTCTAAAGCTATCAACAAAGCTCTAAACTGTTCCTCATAGCCAACACAAGAAACTCCCACACATTTCTTAATATCTTCCACTTTCCTTAACACCCAATCAGATGGGTTATCTTCCAATTCATCATCAAACTCCCTCAACTCCTCTGCCTCACAATCCACTGCAATCTCTTCCCCTGCATGATTCAACTTCAATTCATCACTACTCTTTAGAGAACAAGGAACCCTAGAAACAAACTCCACCATTGATTCTGATACATCACCCTTACCAACCTCATCACACATACCAACCTCTACATCCACTCCCTCAGAAACCATCTCAGAATCTCCAGGACCCATAAGCCTAGAGTCCACAAGATGCTGAGGAGAACAGTCTCCTACGAAACCAAAAGAAACCACCTTGAAAAGCTCAGATGAAGGAGACCCAGAACAACCCCCCTTCTTCGATGAAGGTCTTGCCTCCGAACAACCGCCAGAAGAGTCGATTGCCACCATCGACTTAGTCTGTATGAGACTTGTCTCCATTTGGGACTTCGATAGACAAACAGAACCTTCCACGGAGTGCTGACGCAAAGAAGATACCAATTGAGGACTCGCTGGTAACTGGGGCACCATCGAACCACCAAGGGAGGGCTCGCCGGACTCCATTGACCGTTTCTATTGAATCGGAGCAACCGTCGGAGCCACCCAGCCCTTGGGCTAGGCCACCACACCATCAGGCTCACCAATCTGGGTCCTTTTCTGGCCTTTAGCAATCCAGGCTTTACTCCTACCAATTGGCCCACGATCTCCAGCATAAAATGAGACCAGCTTGTTAGGGCCTCTAGGATGTTTGTTTGGGAAGCCAACTTCCTTGCTTATGGGTGGGGCTTGTTTAGAGGTTCCTAGGCCACAAATGAGACCAAGCCCATGATCTACAAACTTCAATAGCGAGTCCAACCGATCCTTCCATCCCTGTAGTTCGGCTTTGATGTGCCATAGTGACCCTTCAACTTCACTAGGGGACTGTAGATTTTGAGAAGACCAATCGACTATGTCCTTCACCTGCCGATTCGAATTCTCTGGAAAAAACTGTTGGACCTTAGCAATCGGGGCAGCCACCAAAGGTTTATGAAGGGGAAGGCTTTTATCCATACTAACGCCATTGAAAAAACTAGCTCTATTTTCAGGTGGGAAAGCAGAGGAACTTGAACCCACCAAGTTACTCAACAATCTAACAAAGCTAATCCAACCATTACCCTTATCACCTTCAGGGATGATAATGATTCCCTTGGCAACTCTCAAACCTATTTCTGTGAGTTTCAAAAATCTGCCGTAGGAGTTTTGACTCAACTGTAACAAGAAGACCCTGTTACTGTCCCTGTTTGTTTGATAAGGAACTCTATTGCCTGCGACCTTGAAGCAATCTTCCACAGCCTTTGCTAACCAAACGACCAAGTCCTTGCAGACATACAATGCCTTAGTGAACTTTCGGCATCTCTCAACCATACAAAACAAATTGCCCCCCTTTCTCCTAATCGCAAACTGCTTTGCTTCTATCCAAACAAACTGCTCCATCGGAAACCAGGACCAAAACCCACAAGCTAGAAAAACGATAAGAAGGAACAGAAAGAAGAGTCGAAACAAGGGAAGAGAGAAAGGGTGCAAAAGAGGAGAAAGTAAGAATACAAGAGCCACAATGCAGAAGAAGAGAAAGAGGAAGAGGATTAGAAGAGAGTGGGAGAGCAGGAAATCACCGGCAAGAAGCACCGGTGATGAGAAGGTTCTTCCCAGAAAATCTTACATGTCCGTGAAGTATCTTGGTCTTCCTTTGGGTGCTTCTCATAAATCTATTCACATTTGGGATGGAGTGATTGAAAAGATTGAGAAAAAGTTGGCTGGTTGGAAAAAGATTTACTTGTCAAAAGGGGGTCGTATCACTTAAATTAAGAGCACTTTGTCAAATTTACTTACTTTTTCTCTCACTCTTCCCCTTGCCAGTAGGTGTGGCTAATAGAATTGAGAAAGTTTTTTGAAATTTCCTTTGGGGAGGTTTAGATGATGAGAAGAAGTATCATTTGGTTAGTTGGAACAAGGTTTGTCAACCTATTTCTTGTGGAGGTTTGGGGGTGAAGAACTTGAGGATGTTCAATAAAGCTTTTATTGGAAAATGGCTTTGGAGATATAATTTAGAGATTGATGCTTTATGGAAGAATTTGGTTTCTGTTAAATATGGGCGTGGGTGGGGAGATTGGTGTTCTATTGAAGGTAGAGGAGCATTCGGGGTGAGCTTATGGAAGTCTATTAGGAAGTGTTGGGGGGAGTTCTCAAAATACACCTCTTTCAAGGTGGGGGATGGAAAGAGGATACTTTTTTGGCATGATTTCTGGTGTGGAGAATCTGCTCTCAAATCTGATTTTCCAGCTCTCTTTAGGATTGCAAGAGACCAAAATGCTGCTGTGGTTGATTACTTCTTCTGCACTAATAACAATATCAGTTGGAATGTTGACTTTATCAGAGAGTTAAATGATTGGGAAATGAATGATGTTGCTGTTTTTCTCGAAAGGCTTTATAAGTCGATAGTGCAGCCGGGAAATGAAGACACATTACTTTGGAATCCAGCTGGAAATTTTAGTTTCTCTGTTAGATCTCTTTATAAAGTGCTGGTTGGTCATTCTGGCTGCAATTTCCCTTGGAAAGCAATATGGAGAGTAAAGGTTCCTTCTAAGGTGGCTTTTTTCAGTTGGGTGGCTGCTTTGGGGAGAAGTTTGACTATGGATAATCTTAGAAAGCGTGGCTGGTGTATTGCTGACTGGTGTATCATGTGTAAGAAGGACGGTGAAACTGTTAATCATCTCTTTCTTCATTGTAAGGTGGCATCATCTTTATGGAATGAGGTTTTGGGTCGGTTTGGATTTTTTTGGGTGATGCCAAGGGATGTGGTGGATCTTCTTGCATGTTGGAGAGGTCTAGTAGGAAGGAAATCAGTGGCTGTCTGTTGGAATTTGATTCCTTTGTACTTAACGTGGTGCATTTGGATAGAAATGAATGGGAGATGTTTTGAAGACAAAGAGCGTTCTCTTGGTGACCTTCGGAATTTTTTCTTTTCTACTTTTTCATTGTGGGTTAGGATCCTTGTGAGGGATGATGTTGATGTAATGACTAAGTTTTAGTCCTTTTATTTTTCTTGTATGCTGTAGGTATTTCCTTTGTATACTTCCTATGTACTTAGACTTTGCCTATTCATGGTAATAAAGCTTTTATTAATTATCAAAAAAAAAAAATAGGCAAAGCCCAAGTACACATGAAGGATACAAGAAAAACCTAATTACAAGCTAAAAGCTGTGAAAACAGCAAAAAAGTTTTCAAGCTGTGAAAACAAAAAAGTCATGAAAACTAATCACATTCAATACAATAGCCGAAGCCCAAAGCAACAATGTTTGAAAGAAAAAATCTCTAAACCCTGCCATCAAACGTTCCCTATTATCAAAACAGCTACCATTCCTTCATTCCCAAGTACACGACATTAAACATAAGGGCACAATCTTCCAAACAGCCATGATTTGATGATTGCTCTAAATTCCCCTCCAACATGACAATAAATCTACCACCCTCCTAGGCATTACCCATGAATAACAAGCCTAGTAAATTTTTACCCATAAAGCCTTAACCACGTTACAGTGAAGAAGAAGGTGGTCCATTGATTCTCCATTTCTTTTACACATAAAACATCAATCCAATATAATAAAACCATGCTTTCTCAGCTTATCTATAGTCGATATTTAAGCCAACCAACCAAAGAAAGCAATCTTGAGAGGAACGTTGCTTCTCCAAATGCTCTTCCAAGGGTAAACAATAGAAGAATGGGTCGACATAACCTTATAAACGGATCTGACCAAGAAGTTCTTATTCCCCGAATGAATGTAGAGCAACTTATGCTCCCCTTCCAGCCTTTAAATTCAGTGTATATAACACGGCTGTAAAATTCAGTAATTTCCCCCCACCTCCCATTCCTGAACAGCTCTAATAAACCTCACAGACCATTGAAGACAACCAGTAGAAGTGTCCATATTATATCAGCCAGAGAAGCAACCTTATCCAGCACAATTCTATAAAGAGAAGGGAAAGCATTCTTCAAAGCAACATCGCTGCACCATATATTGTACCAATATCTAATTCGTATTCCCCTTCCCACCTCAAATCTGAAATAATTAAATAAATCCCCCTATCCATTCCAGATAAAGTTCCAAACACCAATGCCATATGCCCCACTTACTTCATTTGAGCACCAAACTCCCTAGATACTCCCATATTTAGCATCAGTAACATATCTCCAAAGGGCATCCCTTTCCCGCCGATACTGCCACAACCAATCAGACCATATAACTTATCAAGCAAAACTTTTAAATTCCTAATCAATTATTCATGATACCTGCAATATGCCCCACTTACTTTGACTCTGGTCATATCAATGGTCTTGCTTTCAAGCAAAATAGGATCTATGTTGTACTGCAAGTTTATCCTGTACAGGGGTAGTTTGAAAATACAGGGATGATTACTTCCTTTGCATTAAGATTTTGGGAGTCTGGATGCTAGGGCATATTGAATCCCCAAACCAATGCCAACTTAAGCGACGTTTGTATCGAATCCCCGAACCAATGCCAACTTATGCGCCGTTTGGTTTCACAAATGGTCTCAACCCATCCTATTCCATCTCATCTAATATTATCTTATCTCAACATCTAAACACCATTCAAACACACACTTTTCAATTTCAAATTTTCAACTTTTTCATCTAACCATTACTTAATCATTACAACTTTTTAAAGCTTCCAAACAAAACACAAAAAACAATTCAACTTTTCAAATCCCAAAATAAAAATAATAGTAAAAAATTATATTCTAACAATATATCAATTTTTTTTTATCAGTAAAAAGATAATTTTTTATTAATAACGAAGAAAGAAGGCAGAGCCATTGTACACAAGAAGTATACAAACGAACGCCTAACAATATATTTATTTAATTTTTTCTTTTTTCTTTTTCCTTTTCCAAAGTTTCATAAAACATCTTGACCCAAACCATTTTACTATTATTCACAAACTATCTCACTATTGTTCACATATTTCTCATCTCATCTCATGTGTAACCAAATGAGGCCGTAAATAGTTTGCTTTGAGTCTTTGTACTTCTGATGCCATTAGTTTGGTCATATTTGGTATACCATGTCAATGTTCTTAAATATGTCATTTGAGATGCTAGATTGCATCAGAGATAGTTGTCTCAGTTATGTATCGGTGGTTTTATGCAATATTAACTTTGGTGTTACATGGCATAAAAATGGAAACAAATGTATATAAACAAATGCTTCAGTGCCTTGATGTTTCTATTTTCATCTGTCACAAAAGTTCATGTTTTGTTCTGATTTTTCAAATTCTCGCTAATTAGGAGTAGGACATTACAGAAAGCTCTCTTAATTTATTGAGCAATTTCTTGATGACTGATATTCTAACTCCTTGTTTCCCTCCAGATATCAGGTGCAATGATACAGATATCTGAATCCAAATCTTCCCGAGGTGATCGTATTGCCCATGTATCAGGAACACCTGAACAGAAGCGCGCAGCTGAAAACTTGATTCAGGCATTTATAATGGCCACCTGAGTTTTGAAGATGCTTCTAGATAGAAGGTGATAGTTAAGTCTTGGAATTTTCTCCCTTGTGGCTCCCTCGTTCGATTAGAGGGCTTATTTTCTAGACTCTTCAACTGGAATACTCCTGTTCTTCCATAGCAATGCCTACCGAGTCTTTGCGGGAAGATTGACTATTTTCTTTATGTTTCATGATATAGGATTCCTCTTTGTCGCTCATCTCTTCTTCTTCTTCTTCTGCAATATCTTAGAACTGGTAGGATCTTTCTTTCCTTTCGTGTTGTTATCTGGCCATGTCTTTTTGACAAATGTGGAGTCCATCTTGTTTCCAATGCTTTCATACTCTATAACTTTGATGTTCATGTCAGAACCTGGTTTCGGGATGAGCATAATTATCAAACTTTTAACTTTTATGTTATTTTCTGGCAATTGGACCTCTCACTCTCAGATTCTTGATGGAAGAATCTTTTCTATCGATGACTATAGTGCCTTGTGGTTGGTGATGATACCATCTTTCAATGTGCCCCTTGGTTTACATTTTTAGTGCCATGGGAAGAAAGGAAAATCAGCTTCTGCAATTATGTGAGCTCTCCATCGGTGCATCAATCCATCTTGTGCCATATCCTAGATATATAAGAATTGTTGAAAAACTAAATCATGGAATTCGTTCATCAAATACTAAAACTTTTTTCTTGGCTTCTCTAGTTGTCCTGTTACATATACTTCTGTGTGTTTCATGCCACGTTTCTGACAATTCGCATATGCTCTGTATCTGAATAGCCCATAGGGTGTAGATTTGAGAATCTAATTCCTCAACATGCTTTGACTCTCACTCGGTCTGCTGTTGGTAGAAACCATGATACCATACATTAGTATTTGTGATAGCCCCCTTTACTCCTTTGAAGACAATTGTTTAATTCTCCTTGGTCCTGAATGAAGGAATAAATGTACACTTTTAGCGGCTCTCGGAGATATTGCCAACCCTATTCGTTACGCAAGTGTCTTTCTGACTCTGAAACTTTTCGTTTCTCAAATAGATATAAGCTTTGGTATAGGTTTACCTAGTCCCAAAATTGAGTTATGAACTTACAATATCTTTAGAAAAATTGAATTACCTTGATATTTTTTCCTTGGTCCCTTCGTGATGCAAACAGCTTACATTTCATTGAGATTTTGCTTTCTTGGAGTATATCTGGTTCTCTTGTGATCATGTCATACTCTGAAAATTTAGGTAATTTCGCACTATAGTGATAGCATTGTTGTTGGAACTGCCTTCCAATTAAACTTCCTCTTACATTCCAGGACCCTAATTTTCTGTAGAGAGTAATGTCTCCGAGATTTAATTATCTGTGGAGAATACGGCAACAATATGCTTGCCGCCATGTTGGGTCAATCTGCTTTTGGTGTAGATCTATAATATGACCTTAACGCCAAAATAGGAACCCCTTGAATATCAACAGCGATAGATATGCTCTTTTCGTTAAGAAAATTCAAGAATTTCCAGCTAGCAAGGAGATGAAAGGCTTATAAGATAGCCGTAATTCCTTGATGTGATCATAGAACATTGCGAACAAACCCAGTTGAAATCTATTGTTCTTGCTTCCGTCTCTACATCATAGCTAAGATAGGAGAAACTTCAATCTTGCCTTGCACCATTATTATAGCGGCCCTTTCTATTATAAAAAATATATATCCTTCATGTCTTAAGCCCTTGTTCTATCAAAAAAAAAAAAAATTTAATCTCTATTATATTTCTTATGCAAATGTTTGCATTATCCTCTATGAATTCCCTAGTGTCTCTATGAATTCCCACACTAGGTCAGTGTCTATGATATGGTCAGTGTCGATGTTCAGAGGACCGATGAAGTTGGTGTTTTGGTAATCATTGAGGGCTTGTAGTTGCAGCATTTGTATTCGATGGCAGTGGCAATGGTAGTGCAAATACCTGTGTTTAATGCCTCCTAGTAAATGTCTGGACTATATATATATATATATGTTCCTACTGATATTATGGATGCTGGTGAAAATGTAGCAAGGTGCATGTTAGTAGAGATGAAATACTTGGGAGTAGCAATTTTCATGTCTTTTGCTTATTAAGTTTTTGTTCTCTGTTAATTTAACTTGTAACATAGAGTCCAAAGAAACGAAATCAAGAATTCAATTAATTTGCTTTGGGCTTTTTACATTTGACATTTGAGCCCCGATTATTCCCCTCATTTGTGTTTGTAATTGGGTCCATAAGGTACTGGACATGTACAATTTTGAGGGTAGAGGAAAAGGTCAAAAAAAGAGTCGTTATTTCTGAACGGTATAGATGAGAATGTGTGGATCACGATTGACGACTATACATAAGGTGTACTGTGTTGTTCATGTTATGGAAAGGCCCAGAAAATAGAGGAAAATAGTGGATGTGGGTTTTCCAATCCATAATGTTTGATGATCTTGAATGTTGACAATTTAATTCTTTAAAACAGGTACATAAATTAGAGAGAAAAAAGTCGGTGGTGTTAAAATATGAGATGATTTAATTTGTTAGAATAGCATTTTTTAATATTTTTTTTTAATTTTTGAATTAAATTGTGTCATATTAACAACGGAGGGGATTAACTTTTGGTTTGTTTTCATAAATAATTTTTTTTTAATTTTTTTTATATAAAATAAAATAAAATAAATTAATTTTTTAAAATTTTAAAATAATTTTTTTAATTTTAAAATAAAATTAATATTAAAAAGATATTTTATAATTAATTTTTAACTTTTATTTCATTTTATTTATAAAAATAAAACAAACTAAAAGCTTATAAATAATTTTTCGAAAAAAAAAAAGAGTTAAATCACTACACGTGCTTAGTTTGTAACGAATGGTGTCCATGTGCATGTACCTGCAACCAGACAAATTTTGTAGCTGCAAAGTGAAAAATCCAACGTAAGGAGAAACAGTTTCTTGTCTCCGTCTGTGCACTTTTCTCGTAAAAAAAATCTATACATAAGTTTATATATCACATATTATATATATTTTTTAACTTCTTTTAATTTTTTTTCTTTTATAAAATATTTAATCTATAAATAATGAATAGAAAATTCAAGAAGTTTTAAAAAAAAATTACAAAAAATTTGTAAAAACCAATAAAATAATATAAAACTCTTATAAAATAAAATAATAAAATTTATAAATAATGATGTGTAAGTTTATATATAGTAAAACTCTTTGTTTTATTAGTGGATAATGATACCCCCGTGATCCATTTTCAAACTCTCCCTTTTGAACTAAAATGCTGTCGTTAAATTCATTTTCTTCATAACCTCGTATTTATATATCAGAAAAAATTTCTTTTATTTTCTCATTTATGTTATAAAGCTAAAAAGAAAACTACTACTATTACAAGAGAAATATAAAAGAAACTCTCTAAAACTCTCTTCCTTCTATATATTTTCTTATGAATTTCATAACAACTGAAGTCCATATTTATAGGCGTTGAAATTACTATGCAAGTTACTGTGCAAAACTTAAAATAATGGTGGTGGGGTCATTCACAAAATAATTAAGGGGGGCGGGGGCCGCCCCTAATAATTCATAACACTCCCCATTAAATGACCACCCATAAGGAATCTACCTTGTTAGACCCATAAGGAATCTAGTGGGAAGAAAAACCAATGGCGAAGAAAAAAGAGTACAGTCTTCTTATGTATCCACAAGTGCTTTAAGATTGCCTCATTAAAATCTTGCAAAGGAAAATCCAGTGGGACAAAACTTTAACGAAGGAAAAAGAGTACAATCAGCACAAGTCTTCAGGACTTTTACTCCCCCTGGAAAGTGCATGACGATAGATTTTTGAGTCTTCACATTTTAATATCCTACACAATTTTCTTGAATGTCGCAGTTGATGATGTCTTCGTGAATAAATTTGCCAGATTATCACTTGATCGTATCTTTCATATATCTTCCTTTGATTTGAATTATAAGTAGCATTATTTTCGTATAAAATTGTTGGACTATCATTGATCATGGGAAGACCGCACTTTTCTTGAATATGTAAAAGATAATATTTGGTTGACAGACTTAGTAGAAATCTGATACATGCAGTAATACTTAAACTCCCTCTGATAATATGCATTAGTGTTTCAAGTAATAAGCAAACATTATTTCAGCATATATAACAGATTACGAATTCAAACATGATTTCCATCTAAATAATGCATTAGAGAGAATATGATAATATTTTCATCTAAAATTTTCTCCTCATCATTCGGCGTTATTAGGGAACACTTGTTTATATACGGCGGAAATAATATTGGAAACCATCCATGTATGATAAAAGCTGTAAAAGCTTTGAGGTCTAATATTATCGGTTCGGCAGAAAATCAAATCCGCTTAACATTGTTGACAAACGAGATCTTGAAGAGATTTGAAAGTTTCGGGTTGTTATTTAAATATAACCAATTTTACCATTGGTTTACTCCAGTAAAAAGATCTCACATTCTTCATAGATTCAACTGTTGTTCATCCAGAACGATATTATGTCAGATAGAAATTCTAATGTCCCAGATTTGAATCATAAACCTTATATACCTCAACCACTTATATTTTCTTCTGAGGCTGTAAATACCATGATAGGAACAGAGATATATCTTTCTAGTAAAACTGATCCTGAAATTATTGCAGCATCAAGAACCCTCAGTGCTCAATATGCTGGCTCTCTTACAACCATGTCTCAGAGGCTACTGGCGAGAACGAGTGAGGTTGATCATCCTAAAAATCAAATATCTGAGTTGCATCAAACACTTGCAACTAAAGATAGAAAAAATAAAGATTTAAGACAAGAAAACAATGAGCTGAAGAAATTTGTAGACTGGTATTCTCGTGACCTGAAAACACGAGTAGAAGAGCTGGAACAAGAGAGAGCTCAAATACAAAGTCAACAACAGCAGCTAACGGCAGAGGTTCAGCGTTTACAAGAAAATAGGGATACTTGTAATTAATCTCGCTAGCTTTTGAAATTATGCATCCAGCATATCTTATAAAGTGAGATTTGAAGAGATAATGGTTTGTCTTGTTCTTATTTCCATTTCTATAAGAACCGTCTTTAGCTTCATTTAGTACGTATCAAATCTTCTTCTCATATCTATAATTCATCTGTATTTGCATTCGTATTCTACAAATTTTCAATGGCTCATTAATTTCCTTTCAAGATTTCTCACGATCAATATATGAGGTATCATTCACCTCAATTACAAGTTATTCATGCATCTTCCGCAGGTGCCATGTTGCAGCAAGCAAATGATCTGGTTAATAAGTCAGATCGTGAAGCCGTTTATGAGCTGGTAACTCTCGGCACCCGATACTCCTCCTCTATTGTCAGGTTTTCCAATCGATTACAATCCAAAAATCGTGAGATTGAGGAGCTTAACGAGAAGGTTTCCGTACTTCAACGGCTCGTTCAAAAGTCTGACAGAAAAATTGCAGACTTAAAGCAAGAGAATAAGGATTTAAAATCCTTACTTGTCTTTTCATTTCGACTGCCTAATCCTTTAGATAAGGATGTAATGTTGCTTTATGAAGAGCAAATGCATTTGAGAGATGAGGCTAGAAATCTCAAATTCTTCTAACTCATCTATCAATTGAATAAAAAAATCTTTCCTTTTCAAATGCATTCTTTAAATTTATAGCAGCTTTTGTGATCTCTTCAGGAGTTCTAACAAGGTAAATCATTAACATAAACTGCAATAATGACAAATCTGGATTCTGATAAAACACATGGGCATATAGGATTATTCTCAAATCCTTCTTTCAATAGATACTTGTTGATTTAATTTTATCACATGCGTCCGGATTGCTTTAACCCATATAAAGATCTTTGAAATTTTATAAAGTACATACTCCTAAATGTACTTGAATTAGATACTTCAAGTATCGTATATCTTTATATATGTAATGATCTAATGATCCTTATAAATATGCAGTTACCACATTCATCAACTGGATATCTAATCCTTTTGTAATAACCAAATCGATTAAAAATATAAATGTGATTGCATTCATAACAAGGAAATATGTTTCCTCATAACTACTCTCGGGTTTATGCAGGAAACCTTGTACTACAAATTGTACCGCATAATTTTATTTATCATTACGCTTTTGTATAAATACTCACTTATATCTTATAGGCATTATACTTTTTGCTGTTTGGACAAAAGGTCCAAATACCTCTCTCTTTGCTAGTGATTTTAATTCAGTTTCAATAGCTGCTTTTCATTTTAGCCAATCATTTCTACGTCGACATTTTTCAATAATTCTTAACTCACTTTCTTCATTACTTTTGATAATGTCAAGTGTTATTATATGTGTTGTCGACAACAGTTTTATTTCTATCCATAAATTTTTTAGTACTCATGAAATATATTGAGATCTCATTGTTCCTCTTCAGGAAAAAATATTTCATGAAACACCTCTTCAGGAGGTTTCCTTTTCAGAAGATTTGTGCTCTTCAGGAGTTTTCTCTTCATGAGTTATACTCTTCAGGAGTTACCTCTTCATAAGAATTATATTTTATACAGAAAGTAAGGTCTCTTCAGGAGCACCGATTTCTTTTCTCTTTTTGCACCAATAGGTTTTCAACGCTTCAGGCGTATCTTAGACTCATCTATTGCTGTTTTAACAATTTGTCCTTCAGGGACTTTAATTATTGCTTAAGTATTAACATTAGTAATATATGATTTTACAACGCCTTTAGTGTCAGTAAATACATTCTGTAACTGATTTGCAATACTTTGCAAATAGGTAATCCTCTGAACTTTTGGTTCACATTCATTTATAAGATGATCAAATTTAGATAGGATTTTATTATCCCAAGTAACTTCTGGTCGTGCTTCAGGCACCGACTTTTTATTATTTCAAAACATGATAAAGTTTTACTATAATGTATAAAAGCTTAGTAAAAGTAAATCAAGTGTTTGGCCGTACAACAGGTACGTGACTACTGTTTAGTCATACCACATCTATGACAAATATCTTCATCTTTCTATGAAGAATTATTCTGATAGTCTTTTCCCTTTTTTGAGTTAGATCACTTCTAGTGATACGGTATATTTTTATCATATTTAATGTTGTCGCTTTTGGAACCAACACTTTTATAGTTTTTCTACCATGTCTACGTCCTTAATTCCTTTGAAAGGATGTACCGTTCACTTTGGGGAATTGTGTAAATTTAATATCATTAATAAGACGTAACTGATAATTTATTAACAAAAACTCATTATTTAACTCAATCATTAGAAGACAAAATAAAAATTTAGAATATTAGTTGAACTTTCGCTCTCGATATTACTACTGCACGAGCACATTCGAGATAAGAAAAATAATGTCTTCTTTTAAATATCATCATCAGTGACCTTCTCACTGCATAATTTTAATAATGAGCTGATTTTAAAGAGTGCAGAATATTCAATACTACTCTTAAAATATTACAACTTCAAGTGCAATAAGTCATAATAAACTTTTGAGATGATTACATCTTCTAGTGCTCATATCTCTCTCAATTCATTTCACACAGTAAGATGATTTTTCACCATAAGATACACAGCACGGTCCTTCAGGGATACATGATTTTCTTCTAAGATTGTATCTCCCAAGTTCGTCATCATATCCAAATAGATCTCATCAAGGATCCTGGATAAATAACTTTTTCCAGAAATGTCAATAATAATAAATTTCAATTTTATAAGATTTGACATTTTTTATATATATAATTCACAAAAATAAATATATGTATCTAAAAAATATATTCACATGATTATGAGATTAAAAGTAGAATTTTATCAAGTAATATTTAATAATATTACCTTTAATATTTATCTCGAGGACTACAAATAATATATTAAAAAATTTATTTGAAGTAGAATACCACTAACTTTAGTATCGGTAGAACCTCGTGCTAATAACGTGTTATAAAATTAAATAAAAAAAACTACAATTGCAAGATATATATATATATATGAAAAAATATTTATAACTCTTTCTTTTTCTTTCTTTATTTCTTCTCTTTCTTCTTTCTTTCTTTTCTTTCTTCATATTTTTGATGCTTGTACAAACTGATCAAAGAAGTATTTATAGACAATTTCTCAATTGCCATAATTGATTACATCAATTATTTCTTCCTTATTTCAACAATAAGGTGGGGGAGGGGTCATTCATGCCCCCCTCCATTATTCATAACAAGGGTATCATTTTCCTTTATTAGCTATATCCATCGTTATTTTTTGAGTTCATTTTAACTGGTTTTATTTGATTAAATTATTATATATATATATTTTTAAAATTTTTACATAAAATAAGATAAAAAATTTTAATTTTTTCAAATCTTGAAATAAAATTAAAATTTTAAAAATATATTCTAATGATATTCTATTCAATTTTTAACTTTTAACTCAAGCCTACTCAATTCAACTAAAAAACAAAGGAAAAACATGGGGATTCGGATTAGTGCAAAAAGGCGTTTTGCACCAAGCCAGTCATAAATCTCCACGTCAAGTGTCCATTTTGTAAGAGAAATTTGCGGATTAAAGATTATAATTTTATTATAATTTGTTTAAAGAATGTAATAATATTTAAAAATGTTATTAAAAGTATTTTTTAAAGAAATATTATAATTTTTTTAATAATATTAAAGAAATATTAAAATATTAAGGAAATCTTATTTAATAATATTATAATTTTTTTAAAATGTTAAAAATATTAAAAAATGGTATTAAAAAATTTTAAAAATTTTTTTTTTAAAAAAAACAATCCCTTCTATGAAACAAGCAATCGATTTTATTTTATTTTTACTTTGTGAAACAAGTAATTGAGCTATAATTGTTGAAACGTTCCATTCTCCGCAACATTTTAATGCTAAATGGTTAAAGTTTTTTTTTAATCTTAAAAAAAAAAAAAACTTGAAGCTTTCATATTTGTTGATGGCTGAAATTTTCTTGATCTTATCAAACTAGTAACGGTAGATTTTGGGTTATCGGACTTTTCTTTTATTTTCTTCTCTCTTTCTTTTATTTTTTATTTAAAAAAAAAATGGGGCTCACAAACAAGTAATTTTTTTTTTCTCGGCATGTAATTTGTTTTCTACTTGTTAATAGTTACACCGGCAATAAAGCCAATAATAAACCAATTGGGAAAGGGAATCAGAAGGGGGGGCGGGGGGTCTAATGAGTAATTTGCTTTCCTCTGTTTTGCATTCAATACTTGTTAAGATTGAATAAATAATGTGTCAAGTTTTGATTAAAATGGTGTAAAACCTTCTTTTATATCAATTTGGACCACACCATCACTCATATTTTTTTAGGTATTGATATCCTTGAAGGGAAAACATGGCATCCAAATTGGTGCAAAAACACTTTTTACACCATTCAACCACAATAAGCCACATAGCTTATTTATGTTCAGACTTTATAGACTTGCAAGTACCGGATTGCTTGCATATTATGTGTGACGTTTCCCTTGGACACCCCCCCCCCCCCACACAAACCAAAAAAAAATCCCAAGACCCCTATTTGAGGATTATATAATTTATACTAATAAATAAATAAATATTACCAAATTATTATAACTATATATATTTAGCTTAAATAAAATAAATTTATCATATTTTTTAATGTACAAATATATTATATAGTCTATATATAGTATTAATATCACTATATATATAGTAGTAACACTATAATAGTGTGTCATATATGTTATATATTATTTATATAAGAGACATCTAAATTACTAACATTGCTTTAAAGTCAATAATAATTTTACAACAAATGTTTCTATTTTTTGGAATAGATTTATAATTTATAGTTAAATGATGCAAAAAAAGAAAAAATCTTTTCAAAATTATACACTTAATAAATGAAATTGATAAGAAACCATTAACAAATGCTGAAAAAGGAACCAACAAAAAAAAGGAGAAAAGATACTAACCAATCTTAAAAGAAAGATTAGATATCAACTATAACCAAAAATTAAACTAAGAAACCAAATCAATAATAAAATATACATATCCAACAAACTAAATTTAAAATTTAAAATAAAAATACCAACTAGTACTGATATTCTCGTCTCTAATATAGTAATATAGAATATAGTTATAATAAATCATTGACTCATTATAACTAATATTACTAATATATAGCTATACTAATGGTTTAGTATTATACAGTTTATACTACACAACGAGTAAATATAATTATTATTAACAAAATACTATTTATAGTTAACTAATCATTATTATATAACTAATACTAATAAATATACAGTGACGGAGTCACGTTAGGGTAGGGGCCATGGCCCCTTCCCCCTGACCCCACCCCTTTAAAAAAAATTAAAATTAAAAAGAAATAATATATGTTTTTTTTAAATAATAATTTTTTATAATTTAGTAGGATAATATTAATTTTATCTTGTATTGACCCCCTCTCTAAAAATTATCTTGGCCTCCTCCACAAAATTTAATATAATTGAAAATAAAATACATCTCATATAAAATAAAATGATAAAATAACATGGTGACATGTTTTTATTATAAATATAAAAAAATAGATGATTTCTAACTTATTTTTAGTAGTTTTTTACTATGACAACATGTTCTTGACATATTATATATATTTTTAATATGTAAATTGTATTAAACATATTTTACTTTTATTGTAGATTTTAATATCAGATTGTTCTATACCGTATTAAAAAAATATATAAAAATAAAATAAAAAATATTTTATATATTTTGTGTTAGTTTTGTTTGAGCCCCCTAAAACATATCCCTGGCTCCGCCACTATATATATAGATACTACTACACTTAGTCTATTATATAATCTAATATAAACTACGTAGATATAACGATCACTAATATTTATACTAGTATAGATACTCTAGTATTTGAAATAGTAATATAGAATATAATTATACTAAATTATTGATTCACTATAATTAATATTATTAATATAGCTATATTAATAGCCTAGTATTATATAGTTTATACTAAAAATGAATATATATAACCAAATCGCTATATATATTTAGCTTAAATAAAGTGGATTTATCATATTCTCTAATGTACAAATATATTATATAATCTATATATAGTATTAACATCACTATCTATATAATAGTAACACTATAATAGTGTGATATATGTTATATATTATTTATATAAGATACTTCTAAATTACTAACACTGCTTTAAAGTTAATAATAATTTTACAACAAATATTTTTATTTTTTGGGATAAATTTATAATTTATAGTTAAATGATGCAAAAAAATATATATATATTTTCAAAGTTATACATCTTAATAAATGAAATTGATAAGAATAGTAATATAGTAATACTAATACTATAAATTATACATCTTAGTATAAATTAGTAATATAGTAATACTAATACTATAAATTTAGTAATATAGTAATACTAATATTAAATTTAGTAATATATAAAAACTAATACTATAAATTTAATAATATAGTAATACTAATACTAATACATTAGTAATATATTTATGCTAATACTAATACATATAGTAATTACTAATACTAATACATATAGTAATACCATAGATTTGGTTATATAGTAATACTAATACTAATACATTAGGAATATATTAATATAAATTTATTATATAGTCAATATATAGTATTAATATATATTTTTCATATTTTTTAATATACAACTTTATTATATAGTCGATATATAATATTAATATCACTATATAATTGTAGTAGTAACACTATAATAGTATGAAATATGTTATATATTACGTATATAATAGGCTTCTAAATTTAAATAGCTTTAAAGTTAATAGTACTACTATAATTTATAGTTAAATGATGAAAAAAAATATTTTCAAAATTATACATTTTAATAGATGATTACTAAGAAATCATTAACAAGGGTCAATACACGGAAAAAATTTTCAAACAAATATAAATTTTAAAAGGAATAGAAATAGACCTAAATATTCAGTGAATCAATTTGTTATATCTTTCTCATGAAGTTGCAAATCAAAACCGAACAACTGACAAATGAAACAAAGAAATCAAATAAATAATAAAATATACAAATCCAACAAAATAGATGATAGAAAAATACCAACTAATCTTAAAATAAAAACAAAATTTCTATTAATGCATAAAAAAGGGAAAAAGGCATCTATATTTCATACCAAAAGAAAATTAATTTTTTTAAATATCAATGATTTTTTTTCTCAAGAAATCAGAAAAAGAGTTCAAAAAGTGTACACATATGACTATTATATTTTTCAGGAAACGGACCCATTGATATCCACTTAAAAACATGCTATCATCTACAAAAAAAAAAATGCAATTTAGAATAATACAAAAGCGACTACATAGCAAACAATCTTTTACAACAACTAATCCAAAACACAAATACAACTTGTCTCATAAACCAATTACATAGCAAATATGATCTTTTGCAATAACTAGCCCAGAACATAAAATAGAACTTGTGCAATAAGCCAACTGCATCTTAATGCCGCATTAAACGATTTACAAGGCTTATAAAATATCACTTTAAAAAATAACACAATAAATAGAATCTCGGATGCAATTAAGATACATTTGTACTTTTTCTTCATCATTGAAATTTGAAGTCTTCAATTCTTGCATATTGAATTGCTATTCTTTCATTTTTTTTATGTGCTAATTCTAAGATTCGTTTACAACAATTCGGTTGTTCTATTTCACAACATATTTGAATGAGTGATGATGTTTTTTATTCTTATAATGTAGACAACTGAAAATCGCCATCCAAAAATTTTTGAGGTGCCCGACATCCACATTTTGGCGAGAATGCCACAATAATATATTAGTCTTTGTCCCGACGTCAAATCAACTCTTGCACTTATAGATCGTAAATTAGATATAGTATCGCATTCGCTACTTTCCATATTATATTTACATATAAAAATTAACAAGACCTAAATAAAATCATCTTTACTAATTACTGATGGCTGGCGTGCGTGCTTGCTATAATTTCCAGCAAAATTGGCATCAAACGTGTGTGTTTCTATGAAAGAAAATGATAAAGACACTAATGATAAAATCTTGTTTTGAGTTTTGTTCTTCATTTATTTTTCTTTTGATCTAATGATTAAAAATAAATATTATTTAATAATATTATAATTTTTTTTTAAATGTAAAAATATTAAAAAATAATATGAAAAAATGTAAAAAAAATTAAAAAAACAAAAAAAAAAGCCTAATGGGGCTATAATTGCTGAAACTTTCCTTTGTCTACAATATTTTAATGCTAATTAATTAAAGATTTTTTTTTTAATAAAAAAAAAAAAAAGAGCTTGGCGCTTTTATATTTGATGCTGAAATTCTTTTGATCATATCCAACCAGTAATGATTACACCGGCAGTAAAGCCAGTAATAAATAGGGGAAGGGAATCACGCGGGGGTTGGTTTGGTCTGATGTTATCATCCTCTGTTTTGCATCCAGCGGTTGTTACAATGAAATGAATAATGTGTCAAGTTGTGATTGGATTGGTGTAAAATCTCCTTTTACACCATAAGGTAACTCCAGCCAAGGGCCAAACGCAAACACACTGGTATCTGGAACAAGAGACCGAGTGAATTTGTATGATAAGTTTAAGAATGCATTGAAACTTCTTTCCCTGGAACCTTAGAGAAGTTTGTGCAAGAAGCAGAGGAGAAAAGGGCACAGCAAAAACTCTCCTTTTGGGACACAGTAACAGATTCCAAGGTGGGAGCTTTCAAGTTCTCTTTCTAGGCACATATGAAGACAACAATGGATTCCACAAACCAGGCGAATACTCTGGAGTGGCAACATACTTTTTGTGATATAACAATCTCGATTGTTGTTTCTGACTTCCAAGATTTGTACCATTCAAACAGTTTTGAATTTGATTTAATTGACATCATTGTACTTCGATTTTTTAAAACAATAGAAATGCTTTCTGGATACAAGTCTTGTCTCGATTCTTAACGCATCCGATCATTATTTTAGGAAAAGAAAAGAGTTCCATATATTGATATGAAGCCAAACCATTGCAAATGAAAGCTCGTGTTTGAAAGGCAACGCGTCAACATGTGACTTCCCAAATTGTTAAGGCATATCAGCCAAGTGGAATACTACATACAGTTGTAACGTACTCAGTATAATCATTTTGAAAAAAGTAAAATTTACTATCAAAAAAATTAATTTTTTATATAAGCATTGTTGTTATTCACTTTTTTTAAAGTAATTACATGACATTTATGTACTCCTGACTGCAATTATCATTTCTCATCAACCAATCCATTTAAAGCACAATAGTTTTGACGTGAGTAGTAAACCATGAACAAATCGAGAACCCCAATTTTTCTATTTATACAAGATGCGTTAATACATGAATATTCACTCCCATGCTTCATTTTTATCCTACCTTTCCACTTTCATTTAAGTCCTATTAAGTGTGGTCTGTAGCTATGGGCACTCGCCCACGATCAGAATATCATCAACCATGGATATATGCAAAAATCCCGTTCTTATTATATATGCTAGATTTGAGACATGAGGAAACAAGCCTTCCAGGTTTCATCATAACTATCACCCTTTATCATTTGTATTAAACCTTAATGGATGCAAGGGCCAATTTCACTTCATCATAATGGTGAAATATTAAAAGATAGTTAAAAGAGTTTTACAAATGCAATAATCAAGAATGTTACATTGTTACTGATATGGATTGCAACGAAAAAGAAAGAAGAAAATCAAGGGTTAAAAGGATAATAAATCACCAACAATTAGTGAAAATAGGAGATTGCTGTATTTGGTAAACATCCCTAAAAGCAGAATGTCATAGAGGAGAAAGTGTAGCTGTATAAAAACCATCAGAGTACTTCAAGCCTTTTAATAAACCTGAGCAGAAGTGCGGTGTAATAATGGCATCTGGAATACCAAAATCATGGCTGCTTTCTTGTAAGCCCTCACCCTCTAAAGTTTGAGAATCAGATTTCTTACAAGCTGCACCAAGAGCTACATTCAACCAGAATGAGGTAGGTTCCGTTATAAAACTGAAACCATCGTAAGTGCTAAAATATAAGTAACCATCGTCTAATAATTTCCACACTTAATTCAAACTAATTTTATTAACCAAATGCACATCAAACTCTATTCTGTAAAACAACGTTGAGAACTTAACATAATCTATGGTTGCTTTAGACTGGTCCAGAACAAGCAATTAAGACCATCAAGGATAAATTGGATACACAGGATTCAGCCCTTGAAAGGAGAAAAAAATAGGGAAATTGAGTGACCTTTCATAACATTAATTCATGCAACTTGATCAACAAAATCAATCTATAGAAGCCTCAAAGCTTATAACCAAAAAGTTTGCCCACTTTAAGATATATACTTAATAGCTTCTCAACCTACCCACTTCAATGTTGTTCGTTTAAGAGTGATAGCACTTTGTAGATGTGACCGACCCTCCCCCCCCCCCCCCCCCAAAAAAAAAAACAAAAACAATAAAAAAGAAAAGAAAACCAAAGCATTATTATAGGAAGTGAAAGAACAGCTCAAGCATGTAAAATCATCAAAGACTCAGTATCGTGTTACAAAATCTACCCCTTATGATACCTTGCCTCGAAGCTTCTCCCTTCAAACCCATAACTACACACATACAATATATAATCCATGGGGAAAGACATGCATCCTAGATTTCAATGCTATAGTAGAGGCCAACAGATGTACCGGGCACATGCTCTGTTCTTGTAATTTGAAGTTTTATTCTTCAAAAATGCCATAGTACATGCTCTGTTCTTGTGTTCTTATTACTACAGTTATATCATTTTCTCCGATTATCTTTTATATTGCTTGTGTGGCATCTCAATTTTGGAGGAAAATTTGATTCCGTGTGTCAGATACTTCCACCATGGTTTGTGATGGGGTCTTAGAATCTTCATCCCTAGATTCAACAATTCACCTGCAGCAGTTTGTCTGAATTGTATAAAAGTTACTGCATGTTCAAAGGGGATATTATTAGAGGGTTTTTCTAATCTGTTGAGATATTTATTTTCTATTATGTTTCCACTGGTATATTCATTCTCTTGATTGCCAATCTAACACATCTATGATATATTTTTATCATATAGAAAAATAAATAAAAATAATTACATATGTGCATATGATTGATTTTGGGGAACCCACTTTTGGTTCCAGGAACTTGTTTAGCATGTTTTTGTCGATGTAAAACTGATTCAAAATGGCTCGGGTCAGAATGAATTTTTTGGCACCACATCAAATCATCTGTCTAAATGCATAGTGCACCCATATTGCAGGAACATGAAGAAGTTTAGATGCTATATAAACGCCCTGAAAACTTTGATATTAATGCCGTTAGTTCACATGTATTATTGGTAGATTAACTAAGTGAGACCCTGTATGTCTATGAGTTGGAACATCTTGCAAGTCACATCTTATACTTGTATTCCCGAGTAGTTGGAACCACTTTAGTGGGAACTACATTTTCTTTGTCAATTTGTTGCATCAATGGGGGAAATTAATCTGTTCTGTTCTTTTTTTAATTAGACCTGTAATGTACAGATTTGCCAGCATGTGTTTTCTACAAAGTTGAACCTTATTAGCATGAGTTTTCTATGCAGAAGCTTGGCTTGGACTGCTAAATCCAGAAAAGCAAGCACAAAATGCAATAGAAATTCTAAAATTAACCTTCTTTAATTATTTACTTTTTGTCTAACGCTGTTAAGGTACTTGGTAATAATCTTAAAGGGGCTATTGAACTGTTTGATGGATTGTCATGAAAATAGAAGAATGTCCTGACATACTTTTTTCACTAATCTCTTTCTTAGACAGAATCAATTTTTAATTCAAAGTTAGCAAAAGTTTCCATTTCATATATTGCAAAAGACATGTAAATGGAAGATGAGTTTTCTACAGAGTTGGTTTTGCTTTTTCTTTCTTTCTTTTTTTTTTTTTTTCTGATTGCATTTCATTGGAGATTAATCTGTTCTGTTCAATTTTTTTATTAGACCTGAAATGTACAAAGTTGAGCATGAGTTTTCTACAGAGTTGAACCTGGCCATGCTATATATATTTGGATGTATTTCATGAATGGAATCAAGATGTTATTTTTCCTTAATATGTGTTCATAGTTTGCATTTTTGTAGAGATTCAAATTGTTCAGGTTTTGGGAGGGCTACAGATCCACAGACAAAGAGATTGAAATGAAAAAGACCTGGTTTCAAAGTTAGGAAAACCTTGAGGATTCCAAGAGGGGACTCACCATTTGTTAGTTCTGCTTGCATTTTGATCCTCTGTGATATCAAATAATGACCAACTTGATTAATTTATACATTGTTGGATTGTGAAAATGAATTATGAATATAATTGTTGGATGTTATTGAAGATGATGAAAATAAAATAAATAATAAAATAAATATAAATAATAAAAAATACTAATATTTTATTATTACAAAGAAGGTGATGGCTAATCCAATGTAGACTTCAAGTTATGAGTGGTTAGCTAAGAGATGGAAAGTTAAATATCCTTCAAATTTTGAAGATTGGGATGACCAATCCAATATGAATGCTCAGCTGTTCAAATTGACTCATATATGACCAAACACAAACCCAACCTGGTGGCACAGATTCTGGCCCTACAAACATGTTCTATCAAAAGCAAAATTACTTTTAAGCCAAGCACTACACAATAAATGAGAAAACAAAAGGCTACAAATATTTGCTTAAAAAAAAAAGTACAAGCTCCAAATAAAACGCTAAAAAATTGGAGTACATCTTATATGTTCTCTCAACAATGATCTCAAACCTTTCGTTGAATGGGAGATATAGGGACTGCATGAGCACTTGGTATCACCACCGTTGAACATCACCACAAATTGTGAAGTACAGACTACAAAGTTTTCAATAAAATCAGTCCGTCAACATAGATTTTCGCACTAAAATGAGATTTAACTAGTGGAAGAAACAGTAAAGAGACTAAGAATAAAAAAACATTCAGTAGACAGCATCAATGAACATATACATGCATATTTTCTTCTAGACAACCTATGGTATCTGCAATATGAAACTAGTATCCACTGACAACTATCATAAAAAGGATTTTTTACAGATTAAAATAAAAAGCCAGTTCCTTATTCTTGCAACTCATAAAAATTATTCAGGCATAATATAATTGTAAATATATGATTTAAAATTCCAAATGGATCACATTGTGGTGCTACTATAGAGCATAATTAACTGTTTCTAATCTGAAATCAGAAGGTACTCTATGCATACACACTTGATAGGATTTGATAAAAAAATTGTACTGGCGTAAGAATAGTTGATTACCATAAAAAAGATTGCAAAAATTATTCCGAAGCATGTAGTAAAGACTACGAAAAGAGTCTTCCCATGCAAGCTGTCGTTTATTTAGAAAATCCATTTCCACTGCAAAAAAAGAAAAAGTATTAAGGACCATGGTTTTTTTTTTTTTTTTTTTTTTGGAAGAGGGGGGGGGGGGGGTCAGCTTGTGGAAGAAGTAAATAAATTTATTTGACACACCTCCATCTGCCGCCGACGAGATCAACACTGAGATAAGAGAAGGTGGTAAGGTAGATTGAGGATAACCCCAAGAATGCATAACTTTAGAATTTAAGGGATGCAAAGTAGATGTGTTCACTAAACTATGGCTGTTGTTCTGACCATCAAAATGACCAAATTGGAATGGAAGTTGTGGCATGGTACTTGACATTATTGACCTGTGAATTCTTATTACAAGAAAACAAGAGAAAGCCAATCAGTCTATCATATGGATAAACAATGAGCAATGTATTTGAATTACATCACATGCTCTTGGCCCGATCACAACATGTCGATTAATGTATAGTTCAGAATAGATAACAAAAGGAAAATTTTTTTGTCTTCCATGATCATGCCTTCAGTACATAACCATTATTTTGTGTACTTAGTAGCAAGACTCATTTGTCAAAGATTAAAAACCAAAGTAGACTTTTCATTATCAGACAGATCTAAAAGAAAACCCAATAAATAACAGTCAAGAAAAAGGTAGACCTAAAAAGAATGCACGCGGACCCTTTGATATGTTTGAAGATAGAACCCTCAACAGAAAAGCTGGCAAGTAGAAATGTTGAGTTCAAGTTTTTAAAAGATGCATAATCGAGGATTAGGAAATATCTCGATCAGAAGTTTCTGAATTTCATCAATTTTTTTATCAAAATCCGAGAACCAAGACAGAAAAAATTTCTCAAGCAGCTCACTTTGATTCTACAATCTTCCTTCTGAATTCATTAATTTTTTATCAAGATTCAAGAACCAGGACAGAAAAAATTTCTCAAGCAGCTCACTTTGATTCTACAATCTTCAAAGTCAATAGATTGCATAAACAAGTCCATATGAGATTAGACATGCAAGTAAATATCTTTTTTGTGTACATGCAAAGGAAAGGAAACGGTGTTCCGATTCATAATATGTATGACAAGAAAATTGTGAGATAAATAGCATCCATCCCAGCTAAAGTGTCAATGCAGGAAAATAATGCCCACTATGATCCAGCCCATAGGATGATTCAATAACTGGCAGTAACCAAACTATTAAGAACATGATGAACTTAGATATGCATGTACACTCACCAGTTCACTGGGTAAGAGGACACAAGCCGCACATGAGATTTCAGTGTAAAATCTAAAGAATCCTTTGCACTAGGGATATGGCATTCAGAGCAGAAATTGTCTGCATAAGTTGTAGGATCCCCATGTCTTTTGGACAAATCACGAGGTAACCAGAAACGGCAGAAGGGTTGCAAACATCTAGTCCTTTTAATGCTTTAACCTATGAAAAGAAGTGGTGACTTATTCATATCACATTTTTAGCTTAAATATTTTTTAAAGGAAACCGCATAGAGTATATACAATATCAATATTCCGACCCGTTTCGGTTAATCGGGTATTCAAGCATTACCCAATACCGATTTAAAAGCTATTTGCCCTCATTTATATGATTTCGTCGCTTCTTCTTCTTCTTCTTCTTCTTCTTCTTCTTCTTCTTCTTCTTCTTCTTCTTCTCTCTCTCTCTCTCTCCCTCTGACCAAGCGCTGACTAACCCAAGATCTTGCCAGCTTATCTCCACAAAGAACTCTACAGTGAAGATGGCTTCGAGGTTGAATCTGTATTCGTATCATCGAAGACTAGGTGATTTTTGTTGTTTGTATTCAAAGCCCTCGACGAGCTTCAACTGGATCTCCATCATTTCACCAATGGTGGCCAAGCCAAAGCCATGGCCAACGACGGTGGAAACAGAAGCTCATCGAGGGCTTCTAAGACAAATACGAATCTTATTTGTAGATCTAGGGTTTTTTTAATTTGAATTTTTGTTGCGGATCTTGTGTTGGGAATGTTTTTTTTTTTATCTGTTGCGAATCTTGTGTTGCGAGTGATTGCTGAACTAGGTTAGAAATCCTACCCAAAATTGAAGAAAAAGAAAAAGAGGAAGAACAAAAAGCGGGTAATCGGCTTATTGGGTATCGATAAATCGAAATTGGGGATTTATCGGGTCAGGTATGAAATTGTGAGGTCGGGTCGGGTCAGGTCAGGTCGGATGAACAGCCCTACCCAAAACCAATCATATAAATCTATAGACTGTGGAGTTTGCCATCTTTCCATTAAAAAGATAAAAAAAAAGTAATTATGGAGACCGGTGTTATGTTTTCTCAATAATAGATGAATGTTAAATAAGATTGAGTGAATGAACAAGAATCCTCCCTATAATCCTGATATGATGGTACCAATGTGCGTAACGTGGTGGATATGGCAAGGCTCAATGCCTAAAATTTTGAAGACCATGAGGACCTACAGAGTTAAAAGCCTTAAGCAATTCTATGCTTGGATGGCTACTTGTAATGGCTCCCAATCCTCCAACCTATTAGAATTCCAGCTTTTTCGCTCAAAGTGAAACTGTGTGGAAAATGGTTTCATCGGGCTTTCTTTAGATGCATGTGGAGAAAAAGAATGATCACAACTTTGAAGATTGTGAGAAGACTAGTGAATCTTTAGGCTTTTTTTTATCTAACTTTTATCATTGGATGGCTGCTCACTCTTGTATTCCAAATTATAATCTTCATATCTTTATGGATCTTTTTACTTTTCATAGTTAGGTGTATCTCTTTTATACTCCTTGTGTACTAAGGTGTTGCCCTTTCTCAATATCTATAGATTTCTTTTCTAATTATCCAAACTTTGGTATTTGAGGAGGCATTTAAGTCATATTTTTGCATGCTTCTCAGCTGTTAAGAGGGTTATAGAGTCACAAGCACATCACATGCATACATATCACATGCATTCACTTCTGTTAGATTTGACATCCAATTTAGATGGCAGGAGAACACAACAATTCTTTCAAACTTGTAGATTGTGGGGGTGTAGAGTGTGACAGCTCCCAATTCAAATCAGAAGGTGACTTCATGTCAGTGGTTTAGGATATATACTAATATGCATCATGCTTAACATTTTATTTTCTTATAGATAGTAAGAAATTTTATTCCTTGTAATTAGGCATAGCCAAGTAGACAGGATGTATACAAGTGAATACACCTAAAATACAAGCTAAAGAAAAACAAAACTAAGACATGCTTGACATTTCATGCTTCAATTTTATCGTTCAGTTGCAATATAAATACTCCATTACCTGACATTTGTGTTATATTATTTATAAAATTCTTGCGGAGAAATTTCCATACTTGGTCTAGAAGAAACTTAAAAAAGGTCAAGAAGTGAGGTGGGTAGCACAGCTTGACTGGAAGATAATAGAGAACGATCACTGTGAAAAACCTTTTTCTGCATCAGGCCTGCAAGTTGTTCCTTTGCCAGTTAGTAACCCAGATGTTCCTTAATTATAATATATGTCTACTACTTCTTGTGAACGTCTTAGTATGGTAATGCCAATGTTCTCATTGTAGGTGATGCATAGAGAAGATTACATATGTTTGGGTTTTCTCTTTAGTGACAAGTGTAGATTAGTTTATATATCTGATGTTTCACGCTTTCCTCCAAAGACACAGTATGGTGAGTGCATATATTCATACACACACTCACTCAGATATATACATGCGCGTTTGTGTGCTTGTTTACATATATATGAATGTATCTATGCCTGTATCCATGTGTGAGTATGCATGCACGTGTACTGTAATCGCTTTTGTGCCTATTTCTGATATATTTCTGGGAAAAGCACACACATATTTTAACTTCATATGATGATCTGCTTAGCTGATTTTCTGCCAATTCAGAGACTCCCAAAAGGAATCTCCAATCATGGATGGATTTTTGAGACATTGACATTATGGTTGGTCCCTCAACTGACCTTTGTTTGAGTTTTGGAAATATGTTATTAGTATGGAAATAGTAACCTTTAAAGAGGATGAACTGCATAGTTCAGGAATGGTAAATTCTATTTAAACTAAGATCTTGTGAATTTAAAATGTTTATGAATTGTCTCCCATTTTTTTCATGTTAGTGTTGCCCTAATTAATGGTATAATGATACTGAAACACTTCTTCAATTACTTTATCGTTTCTTTCTTTTAAGTAGGGACAAAATTAGAACCAATATTGAACTTCAGATGTATAGAGCTTAATTTAGAATGTAACTTATATCCTCCCATTTGGCTTAACATGGTTCAATGGTATCTATGGCTTGAATGTTCTATTAGGATAGGGAGCTTGCTTTCTGCACCTTAATTCATGTTCATTGTTTGATACTATTGTTTTAGTTCTTTGTTTGTGAAATGATTACATTAGTTGTTGCGGATTATTTTGACCGTAAATGGATAGGTAAACGCAAGGATGTACAAAACACCCATCCATGAGTCCCAAAAGCTAATAGGAAAAGAATGCATGAACAGTTCTCTTTTCACATATCAATGAATTAGTTGGGCATACTTTTATCAGGCCTCTCTCGTATTTTCCTACCACAAGGAAATAGTATATTCTAAACCAAACTAATCCCTAGGGGTTAGCTCAAGTGATAAAGGCCTTGGACTTGGGGGTATTCTCCCCCAAGTCTAAGGTTCAAATCCCTTTGAGTGCAAACAATCTCTAGGGGCAATTAGACTAGAGAATTTTTTTTCTTTGAATTACCCGAGGTGCACTTGCGGGAAACTCATTGCCAAGGGTTTGTGCACTCTCAAGATTAGTCGAGACGTTGTTCTTGGACACTCGGTGCCAATAAAAGAAAAAGTATATTCTAAACCAAACTGAAATCTTCACAGATGCTAGAGTTTGGAAAATAGGTGTATTTTGAGTCACTTTAAATTATATTCTTGAGATTTTATATCCATAAACTTTATTTGAATGTTTGTGTGTCATCTTTTAAGAATTGTTAATATAACAAGAATTACTGTATTTGTTAGTGTCTTCTAATCTCTATGTATGGTGAAATTTGATCTCATAGTTATTTCGAAAAATGGTGTTGGACAGTTGGATATTCTTATATTGGATAAATTGTATAAGGTCAGAAAAATTCCTTTTTAATACATGTAATAGGTAAAGACAACTCATCCATGAATTAATATGCATCACTAACATTGAGTTTTGAGGGGCATTGGATGTAATGACAAGATTGCTGGCATCATTGATAGGATGATTCATTAGTAAATAGTAGGAGTTTTTTTTTTTTTAAATATATCATGCATCAATGATACGATGATATATGTATTTATATTTAAGATGATATACATGGTCTGAGAACATATATTGCCTCTTGTAGTGTCATATAATGACGTGATATATTGTGTAATAGAATAAACTTCCTTCAATCTATTCCCTTATGCTGCATGCTTTTATATCTGCTCATACATGTTATTCCAATTCTGTTTTTATTTCGCTTTTTATTAATTTTGTTCTAATTCCCACTAATTAATCTTGTTATATCCTTATTTGCCTTTTTTGCGTAGAAAGGATCCCATAATGTCCACTTTTGCTTGCCACAAGTCTCTTCATGTCCTGATAAGTTTAATATTTATGCATTTCCCTTAAAGATTTCATCCTGCTCATGTCAAATTAACTAAGTTTGCAAACACTTGAAGCTATGAAGAGGATATGTCCTAAGCAAGCCCTGTTAATTGGAATGACTTATGAGTTTGATCACCACAACGACAATGAATTTCTGATTGAGTGGTCCAAAAGGTACGAACCTATCGCCCCTTTCTTAAGAATCAATCACAATCTCACTGTTCCAACTGCCTATTCTCATGATCAATAAAATTTTGTATACGATCGAAAAAAAAAGAACAATTGACACAATTCTCTTGTTTTACTATGGCCATAGGTTATGGTTTTAACATTAAAGTAAGATACTCATGTTCTTTTGTCACATTGAATGTATTCAGGGAAGGAATACTTGTGATGTTTGCGCATGATGGTTTATGAATCCCTATAGACCTATGATACGGTGAGGAAATTCCTTTAAAACTCAACTTTCTTTTTCCTCATTTAGTTTAGTACCTTTATAATATGCAGTCGTTGAAGATGATATCTTTAGTTCAAAATCTTTATGCTAAAAACTTCGATGATGTGGCTTTGAGTTATAGCCACATGGACAAGATTTTGACCGCATCAGCCCTATTAAGATAATAGGAGTTTTCCCCAATAAATGCACTCCCCATTCAAGTAAGTTGTCATTGGAAAATTGGTCTAACTACATTCTAACATTTTCATAGGTAATCAAGAAGTTTTATTCATAAGAAAGAAAAGGCA
The DNA here is from genome assembly GCA_036559045.1 of Platycarya longipes. Taxonomy (NCBI): domain Eukaryota; kingdom Viridiplantae; phylum Streptophyta; class Magnoliopsida; order Fagales; family Juglandaceae; genus Platycarya; species Platycarya longipes. Next base: position 20,034,019 of record CM071797.1, read on the forward strand.
TAGCCAAAGTACATTAGAAGTATACAGGAGAACTAACTACATTCTAACTTTAGTTTTGGTTTCTATTTCATCCATGCCTTGTTGCCGCGAGTGCACCTCGGTTATTCAATGGCCCATAGAAGTTGCTGAGTGTCTGTGCACCCCTAGGATTAGTTGGGACTTTGTTGTCAAACACTCAGTGCCAATAAAAATAGTCTGATTGGTTTTAGGATTATTGATCGTAAAACTTAATATCTTTTGCACTGTCCACCAAATGATTACTCAGCGACCTCCTTGGTTTTATGATTTCATGCCCATAATCAAGCTCAAGCAGCATCACCACCACAAAAGCTCTCTCTCTCTCTCTCTCTCTGACCTTTCATTTCCTTTTCCCAGCGCTTCTTGCTAGGAATAATCTTTAACTTCTTCTATGTTTAGCTTTTTCTTTATTTTTTGCCCTTATCTTTTTCTGTGTCATTCCTAGTGCTTGGAGTTGGAGGTGGTTGTTGATAGAGTGTAGTATGTGGATTGAAGCAAAACAGTTCATATTAAGAAGGAAAGGGGATAATCTCTATTGCATTATAGTGTAGGAAGTTTACTAAGGTTGTTTACCTTAGTGGTGATACGTTGGTTTGGATGGACAGCAAAGGTCTTCGAGGATTGTTTGAGTTTTTGGGGAATAGAGTTTTTTATCAGTCCAAAAAGGATGGCAACAGAGTCTTCTTGTTTCAATTAGCCCAAAATCCATTTGGTAGGTTTGTTCAAATGGTTGAGCTGGGCACGGGTAAGGGGAAAGGATTTATTGTAATTCTTAAAGGCATAAATGGGAGTGGTAAGGCCAAACTTCTAGATTGGAAAGAAAAGTTGGCTCTTTGTTGCATTCTATAGATAAGGGTTTGGGTTTTATTATGGAGTTGGGTCGTGGGAATAAAACAGCTTCTGTTAAGTAATGTCGATGGGCCAGGTAGAGGCCCAACTCATTTATTTAGGTCTTAACTAGATGGTGGGACTCCGGCCCTCTCTTGTCCAATGGGCACTCAGTTTAGACCAAAGACAACGGCGGCCCACACTACTCAAAGACTTGGCCCCCCTTCATAGACTAGGTCTTCAGCGGGTGACCTTCCTTCTGGAAATACTCATGTAACGAGATTTGTGGCCGTGAACTCTATTAAGGTTTTGTGAAACTCTGAGCTGCTGTCGATGGCCGAACCCACGATGAAGCTGTCGTCACAAAAAGGTACAATGGTTGAAGGGGGTTCTTCCATTAGTAGTCTGACGTCGAGCACAGCCCCGACTGCTATGATGGAAGTTCGTGGTTGTTTTGTGTCGTCGGCTCCAATCTTAAAGAATATGGCGGCCCATATTGTTCAGTGTGTAATGTACCCAGAGAGAAGAATAAAAATAGGGACAATATAAGAAGAATCAAGAACAAGAAGAAGATTAAAATGGCTATGCCTTAGGAAGTTTGAGGCTCTCAATTCCTCTAAAATCAAATACAAAGTGTTTTTGCAATTTTTCAGAGCATGCTTCCAACGACTCCTCTCTCCTTACATATACTAGAACAGCCAACTAAGGCCATGAGCCAATTCTAACCACATTAACTAGGCCCATGGGCCACCAAACAACTTTAACAACTCAACAAAATAAAAGATAATAGTAGGAGGCCCAGCCCACTTAATGGGATTCATAACAAATTCCCCCATTTAAAAAACCTTATCTTCAAGGTTCATCTTTACTAACAAACTTCACTAATTTAGGAAAATGCCATGAGTACCATTGCCAATCCCGTCTAAGACCTGTTGTAGATTCATCAACAAATGGAGTCCATATATTCCAGTTAGAAAATAAGCTTGGAAATGAGCCATCAGTTTCTAAATAGCTGACCACGTTGAGAACCCTTCTATTATGAAATAAAAACGATTGAGTTTGTCCAAACAAGGGCATGCCATTGAATTAAGCTTTTAATATTGATGCATGCTATTGGTGGTTTTCTCGAGTCCTCTTTAGCATCCCTCCCATCCAATGCAACAAAATGGCTGATTCAAGATGAGGGAATTAGCAAAACTCACAACCTTCTCATATTTATCTCCCTCAAAAGGAGCCCTGGGTTCCTGTTCCAAGTTTAATAGCAATTCAAGATCAATGCTGGAGTTCCAATCTATTTTGTCAATATAAATATCAGGATTATGCAATGATATGTCACAGGGGAGGCTATTAATCTATGCCCAAAATCTGTTTTTGGCATTGTGAAATGCTTCTTCATCAATAGAGTCATTCCATTTAACCAAATTATCATAGAGATTGTGACGCCCACGAATCCCCCCTGGAATTTAGAAGGACTCGCAACATCAAGACGATCATCTCATGGATCAATCATCCCATCAAATAGTGTTTGAAGAGTGTGTGAAGCATGCACCAAGTGTACAATAAATATTCGTAGTAGAAAAATAAATAAAAGTCAGTCATTCTAGTACCAGAGATTCTTAAAAATTACAAATCAATTTAAAACAATTTCTCCAACAGGAGATTATATAGTCTTTCAAAAGAAAAATATGAGCAACACTACTTTCGAGATCATAATCTTGATCTTCATCCTCTCAACAAATTTATTTTCCTGTGGGGTCTGTATCTCGGACCAAATTTCATTTTTTGCAACCATAAACTACGATCCCGTAAATTGGGACCGTAAGTGGGCGTGATCCACCAAAGTGAAATGTGAATCCCAGAAAGCAACAGGCAACATACAACCAATTCACACAACAGAACATCATCAACATATACAAGTAAACTCAATGAGTGCATGTACCATGAATATGAGACTTGCAACATAACTTATGCACATGCACTTTCATATAAAAACTTCCATAATCCTTGACAGTTTTCGAAATTTTGCTTCATGTACGTGCTTTTCATAAAAATGCTTTCATATAATTTTGACTTCTTTCATATATACTGTTTGAACTTCTTTTCAAAAGTCATCTTTTCAAAATGTCTTTCGTCTTTTCTTATCTTAGGCGCCACTTATCATATCATATCATATATGGCTCGAAAGCCCTTTTGTTTTCCTCGTGACTTTTTATTTTGGACACCTCACGGTTCCCCTATGCACTGTGTGCTCCCCGCTAGTTACTGTCACATCCGACGACTGTATCAAACCTGGGTGAATACGTTTCGCGTCCTTCGTCACTTGGAGATTGCTCCCCGAATAACTACAAACTTCTTATATGGTGAGGTTGAAACCAACACCGTTCTTAGAGCACCAACTAGCATTAGGTGCGACCACGCTCTGGACACCTTTTGGAGCCATACATGGTCTACTGACTGTTCTTTGTCGACCTAGGGGCTTTCACTCGACTTTAATCACTCTTGAGTGAACAGAGAGTTCCACTGGGGTACTACCCCATCCCAACCTTTGGGGTTCTTATAAAATTTTAATTCTTATGTTTGTTTTAAAAACATGCTTTACTAAAAAACATGATTTTCGTGCTTCATGCTTCGGACATGCATGCAACATGTGACTTCTTATGCAAAACATGTAGATCATGAAATATATGAATCATACACTCACAAATCATATTTCATACATATTAACATATGAACAGACTTCCCTTTTTAATTTATCTTCTATCCAACACGTCGTGCATATTCTAATGAGGAGATAGTCAGAACCTTAAGTCACATCGAATCAAACCAACACTGTCTTCTAGGGATTAAGGACGCAACTTATAATAGAGTCAAACCTAACTTTTCTTCTCTTTTCTCTTTACCAAAATACGCATATTTCCTTAAAATCTTCTCAAAACTTAATAGCTATATCATAACCAATCATTAATCACCACATTTACATTGCCTATATAGTTATTCTCTTCAACAAATTATCATCATATAATATTTTCTCTAAACCCAAACATTTCTCAATCTATACATCAAGGGAATCTAAGAGTACACATCAATATTTCATCCAAAGATTCAAGTCATAACCATACATCATATCATGAGTTAAAACCTAATATTTTTCCAAAGAAGTATACCAGGATTGAAACTTATGAACTCCCAAAAATATAAACTTTTCATCGTCCAACATATTATGCCATTGTTTCAGCCCTTAACTGAATTTTACTTAACTGTACTTATTAAATTCCCTCCTCAAATTTTCACCATATTTTTCCAAATATCTCTTCGATTAAAATCCTAGTGTATCACCATATTGAAACATAGTGAAAAAGTAATGAAATCATCCAACCAAACCATTATATCACCGATAATTACTAAAGAGCAACGGAGTCATCCAATCAAATTATTTTATTACCAACAAATACTAAAATAATGGAGTCTTCCGACCAAATCATTTTATCACCAATAATCACTAGAATAACTGAGTCATCCAACCAGATCATTTTATCACTAATAATCACTAAAATAACCGAGTTATCCAACCAGATCATTTTATGCCCAATAATTACTAAAATAATAGTCATCTAACCAAAACATTATATCATCAACAATTACCATCCACACAATATTCAACCACTGTAAGATTAACTCGAGGTAATCTCAATCTCCATTAAATGGCCTCAAGCCCAACCAATCTACTTTCGAATTACTTATCATCATTAGATAACACTTCAAGCAAACAAAATAGAGATTAGCACACAATCAAACAGTCAATCAAACAATCAAATAAATATATGTTACTTACAGCGCACAAACGAATGTCAATCAAATATTGCGGCGATCAACGATCCATAGCGGGTAAGTCGTGCACTATTTGTCTCCGGGCACGGCAAGTGACGGGTTGGGCTCGGGTACTCCGTTTGACACCAAAATTTAGGGAAATACTCCTTGGAAGATGGGGAATCTCATGGTGGTGGTAGTGAGGCGGTACAACCACCAGAAGGCGGCAGATCTAACTCGAAATGGTGGAAACTCATTTTCAGATTTTCTCTTGTACACAGGAGGTGACGCCATGGATGGGGAAACTATTTTAGAGATGTGATCAACTTAGGTAGGGGAAGCTTTTGACGGTGAAGGTGAGAGTCACAGTGGCCGGACGGCGGCGCGGCAAAGGAAAGTCCCTTTTTAGACCCATTTCAGTTTTATGGGAGGAGAGAGAAGGTGAGGGCTCCGTTGGGACTGAAATTTCCAGTGGTGAGTCGTCTATGGGTGGCAGATCAAATTGCGGGATTGGTGTCATGGTACGGTGGTGGATGGCGGAGCTATAGGCAGAGCAAGGTGCGGGCGTGGAGGAGAAAACCAGTTTCGGGTTTGGAGCTACCGGCGGGAGGTGGGGCTGCCGTGGTTGACACCTCTAGTGGGGTTGGACTCGCCGGAGGCTGGTGGTTCGGGCGGTGCCAGAGGTGAAGCTTGGCAGCCGAGGGTGACGCCACCACAAGCTAGAAACCGGACTGCCCTTTTATGGGCACTGTAGCACGTGGGAGAGAAGAGAGAGAAAAAGGAAAAGGAGATGGAGAAAAAGTGAGGGATTGGGACCCATTCCAAGCTATTTATAGGCCCGACACTTTGGGATCTTCAAACGGACAACAGATAAATTTAAAACACTGATCTAAAAGCGCATAACGTCAATTTAACTTCAAACGCTCTAGTTAATTAAATAAATTATTATTTCAACTTACTTTATTTCTCAACATAATATTTTCATCAATACTTAAAATGATGAAGTTTATTTAATTATTTAAAAGGAATAAATCCATATATTTAAATCAGATATTTAAAACACATTTAAAATCTTGCAATATTTCAAATAACTAAAATCAAGATAATAAAATAATCGTGCATAATATAATATTTTTGGAGCTATTCAAAAGCTACCAAACTAAAATAGAATAAAAATAATAAGACTTAATAATTTATTAAGTTTAAGATCAACGAATCAGATCATGTCAAATAAAATAGAATGAATGCTTATTAATAAAAATACGACAAAACAAACCATATATTATGATAATTAAAACCAAAAACAATGAAAATAGCATTTCAAATGGAAAGATTAGTAGTAACGATTAATTAAAATAATTAAAAATACTATTATTCAAGAAACTCACAAAACTTGTAAAAATCAATAAAACCAAAACGCTAAATCAAAATAACCTTGATAACAATTCAAATTAAGGACCGATAATAATTTTTAAATAACTATAAATATTAAAATCGTAGATTTCACAAATAATTAACATCAGTCATAAATAAAGCGTACCTGAAATAAAATAAGTGAGATATCATTTTAATTTATTAAAATAAATTAAAATATCTAATGATAAAATATGAGTAAATAAAGGTATGTAAAAATTCGGGGTCTCACAGAAATACATACACTTCTTGGTTTTGAAGAGTTTCCACCATGGAATTGAACCAATTGAGGTGCAGAACTTCTCTTCCTAGGAAGGCATAGATGACTTTCAAGCATCTTGGATTCCAGCAAGTTTACAAACAAATTCGTCCACCTGTTTCACCTCATGAATAATGGGTTCTTGGTCATCCATGTCCAAACCCATTGATTTTACCATTCCTGGGACCACCTTGGTATATATTAATATCCATGATAATCTTTTGGTAAATCCACTTCCATCCACGTCCTTTAATGCACCTTCATCACCATTTGCAATGCTTGAATGGCATAACTTAGACTCAATCTCCACCATTTTCTTTTCAAGCTCATATTTTAGAATCTGAGTGGCTAGATAATTGAAATGAGGATTGCGCTCAAGGATTACACTTTCAAGCTCGATAACAGAAGATATCTCACCATGGACTTCCTTAAGATCGGCATTAAGCAAGGTATCAATTGTTCTTGTGTATACAAGAAATAAAGCTACTTCACTCTCACAAGGTTGGTCATCTAGATCAGGCATTCCATTCTCATAAAGGATAACAAGATAACAAAGCCACTTGTTAGTGATGTTGAGCTAAAGATTTCAGAATATCTTAACTGTAGTAGATTTCCTTGCATGTAAGACCACGCAAGTTCTGTTCCACAAGAGAATAGTCTACTTCTAACAGCACTGTAAAGCATTCTAGTGCACTCATGTCCAGGTGCATCATAGTCCTTAGAACCCATATGATCATACAACCAGACCTTAATTTTTCTATCAAACACAATGGAAATTATAAGCTAAATATTTCCTTTTTGATAATGGAAAATGGAATAGACAGGTGCTTTAAGACTTCCAAACTTAAAAAATCTTCTTCCAAACAATTCTCATACTATAGCAAACTGGTTACTACTCCCAAAGATAACACCCAATATTTGATAATTCACAAAATTCTGGTCAAACATATAGTGCATCCACTCAGAACCAGTAGAAGTTCCCATAAACCCAAAGTTTTCAAGAATATTTCCAACCTCGTAAAATGATCTCCACAAAATATTTCAATCAACATCTAATCTTCATTGGATGATCATTGAAATTAAAGCATTCTTTTTGGTGAATCAAAGTACAAAAACACTCAACACTAAACACAAAACACTTAGTGGTCAAAACCACATAATTTCTCCTTGACATTTCAACAAACCAATGGGATCCCATATGGTGTCGGCCTCCTAACAAGCCCAAAATCAACACCTTCATCATTTGAATTATATGATTTTAAGTATTCAACCAATTTCACAAAATGAGTGTATCTTGTAATGAATGCATATTTAGGTTGATAAAAGGCTCACATTCTACTCACATCGGCTAAGCTTTCTTCCGTAGAGAATTCCCATGGAGAATGCCATGTGAGACGTGGCCCTTTTCCTGGGTATATTTCATTTTCCCTAAAATGACAGAGCGAGTTGTGGTTGAGCAATTTTTGTGACTTCCAGAATGTCTGAGTTGGCTAGGTTTTTATTCTGGAAACACAATCTTTCCAGTCGTTCCTCTAGGAATTATTTCTCCTCCTTTATCAAAGGCACCAACATACGCTTGGATGTAATTTTATCAAACAACCTAGGCTCGTCGACATCATTAATGGAAGGCATCTTGGTGATTAAGAGCTTTATCTTGATGAAGTCCATATACGACAATGTGTTAATGGAGGAGAAAAATGAAACACCAAGAAGAGGATCGGAAAGTTGATACGAGAAAATGGAATTTCTAATGGAATTTTTTAGAACTGATGAAAGAGGTAACTCGTTGGAATCATCCTTAGCTGCTGGTTCTTCAATTTGCTTCACACTAACCCGGTCCAGCATATGAATCTTCACATCATCCTTTGTTGCATATTCGTTATCCATCCACCTGAGATGGATAGAATCAGATATTCCAAAAATGGAATCGGCACTATCAGGAGTTACAGCCATATCTACACCATTTTTCCTACGATTCCATTTTCTTCCTACATTATCAATGGTTGTGAATCATCAATTGAAGCCGTAACTGCTTCCTTCTCTTCCACTAATTTTTGTGAGCCGAAATCTTCACTAACTGCGACACTTTCTTTACCTCTCCTACAAAGATTTGCTGATTTTTGTTTTAGTAATTTTTCAATCATAACATTGCGATTAGGAAGATTATTCTGTCGTGTCAACTAGATAAGCAGCAGATCTGTTAACTCATTCAAGCTATTACAAAGTTTCTGAATACTCTTTTCATGAGAATCTAAACATCGTTGTATGAGTTCTTGTTGTTACTCAAAAATTGCCTCGTCCTCCATGGATCGTCGGCTCTAGATACAACTTGTAATGTACCCAAAGAGAAGAACAGAAATAGAGACAATATAAGAAGAATCAAGAATAAGAAGAAGATTAGAATGGTTGCGCCTTTGGAAGTTCGAGGATCCCAATTTATCCAAAATCAAATACAAATTGTTTCTCGAATTTTCCAGATCATGCTTCTAGCAACTGCTCTCCCTTTACATATACTAGAACAGCCAACTAAGGCCATGGACCAGTTCTAACCACATTAACTAGGCCCATGGGTCACGAAACAACTTTAACAACTTAACAATATAAAAGATAACAGTAGAAGGTCCAGCTCACTTAGTGGGATTCATAACACAATGGCATGGCCCGCCATTTCAAACAAGGTCACCGAGGGGGGTGAACCTTCTGGCTATACTCAGGTGTTGAAATCTAAGGTCGTCAACATTGTAGAGGTCTCGTATAACTCTAAGCTTTTGTCATTGGCTAGGTCTTTGCTTTCACAGAATGATACGATGGTAGATGGGGGTTCAGATCCAACTCCTGCGATGGTAGTTAGTGGTGTTCTAGAGAAGCTTACGAGTTTACTCCTTTTCCAGTTGAGGGGTCTGAGGTTCCTATGTTTATTCATGACTTGAGGGAAGGAAATGGGGTGGATGTTGAGGGAGGTGAAGGGGTAAGGGGGATTTTGAAGTCTGTAAATAAGGTTTCCTATAGTTTCTCTAATAATCTTCATTTACAATTGGTGTTTGGAGTAGGAGATGACAACGTCTCTTGTGAACCTAGTGAGTTAGTTTCTAATGATATGAACTTAATCCTGTCCCTTTGAATTTTATTAATCCTAGTAAAGAGTGGTCTTGAAAACTTCAAACTGGGTGTTGAGGAGGTAGAAGAGATTAGAGACTGTGTTGGGTTCTCTTATGAAGGTTGAAGAGTAGTTTAAAGCTCTTTTGACTGCTATAGATGCTGGACAATCTGCTTTGGCAAAATCAACTTCTCAAAAGGAGAGAGAATTGAAAAGGTTGGAGTGTTCTATTAATTACAAAACTAGGAAAAGGAATGTTATGAGAGATAAGGGAAATGAAAGGGTTGTTAGTGGTTTGCAATGAAGCTTAAAATTATTTCTTGGAATGTGAGGGGATTAAACAATTACAAGAAAAGGCTTAGGGTGAAGAATATGGCGCGTCAATGGAAGGAAGATGTTATATGCTCTCAAGAGACTAAACTGAAATTTGTGAATCAAGCTTTGTTCATAGTTTGTGGAATTGTGGCAGTGTGGCTAGGTGAAGTTGGTGTCTAATGGGGCTTCTGGAGGAATTATAACAATGTGAAATAGGAAGGTAGTAGAGTTGAAGGATCACTTTGTGGGGGAATTCTTAATGTTGTGTCATTTTAAGAATATTGAGTATGGGCTCGAATGGGTCTTTGCTAGGGTATATGGTCCTAATGTGGATAGTAAAAGGAGTTTTTTATGGCATGAAATGTCAGGTATTTGTGGTTAATGGAATTTACCTTGGTGTTTCAAAGGGGATTTTACTCTCACTTGGCTTCCTATTGAGAGATAGGGGGAATCATATTTTCTAATGCAATGGCTTCTTTTTCAGATTTATTCTTTGATTTAAATTTGATTGATTTGCCTTTGGTGGGAGGAGATTTTACTTGGTCTAATGGTAGATCCTTTTCAAGGTTGGATAGGTTTTTGGTTTCACCTTCTTAGGAGGCTCATTTTTCTGGTTTGACTCAGAAATTATTGTCGAGATTGTGTTCGGATCATCTTTCCATCATGTTAGGTTGTGTTGGAATAGTGAACGGGAGAAGATACTTTAAATTTGAGAACATGCAGCTTGAGGAAGAGGGATTTGTGGACAAGGTGAGAAGTTGGTGGAATTCTTATGATTTTTCTGGTTCTCCCAGTTTTGTATTGGCTGAACAGTTGAGATCTCTTAGGAAAGATCTAAAGAAATGGAATAAAGAGGAGTTTGGGAATTTGGACAGCAAGTGGAAGGTTTTTTTGTTAGAATTGAGAGGTTTGGAAGAGAGGGAGGTACAAGGGGTGTTATTGTGAGAGGAACGAACTAGAAAGGTTGGGGTGGTTTCTGAATTGAAAAACATAGCATTTATGGAAGAGATTTCATGGAAGCAAAAATCTAGGGTGATGTGGTTGAAGGAATGAGATAGGTGCACCAAATTCTTTCATCAAATGGCAAATTCCCATAGATGAAAAAATGCGATTGAGTTTCTATGAGATGGGGACAAACTTATCACAGATCAAGAAGATATGAAGGTTCACATTGTAAACTATTATGAGCAGTTGCTTTCAGAAGAATTCTCTTGGAGACCAAAGCTAGATAGTCTTGGATTTGATACTATTGATTAGGTTGATGCTGTTTGGTTAGAGAAAGAATTTGAAGAAGAATTTCTGAATGTGGTAAAAAATATGGATAAAGATAAAGCTCCGAGACCGGATGGGTTCGCATGAGCATTTTTTCAAGTTTGCTGGGACATTGTAAGAGATGACATCCTGAAGGTATTTGCTAAGTTCCATTCGTATGAGGTTTGACAATTGTTTTAATGCAACTTTCATTGCTCTTATCCCAAAAAAGGCAAGGGTTGTGGAGATGAGAAATTTTAGGCCTATTAGTTTGGTGAATGGAGTTTATAAAATCATTTATAAGGTGCTTGCCAACCGTTTGAGTTGCATGATGGAAATGATTGTTTTGCAATCTCAAAGTGCTTTGTGAAAGGAAGACATACTTTAGACTCTGTTTTAATTGCAAATGAATGTTTTAATTGCAAGTGTTGTAAATTTCCTTGGAAAATTATTTAGAAAGTGAAAATTCCTTCCAATGTTGCTTTTTTCTGTTGGGTGGCTTCATTAGGCAAAGTGTTGGCTACTGATAATTGAAGAGAGGAATGTATATTGCTGATGGGTGTGTTATGTGTGAGAAGGAAGGGGAATCTGTAAATCACCTATTTCTTCACTGTGAAGTGGCCATATTCTTGTGGAATGAGGTTCTGAAATGGTTAGGTTTACTTTGGATTATGCCCAAAAATGTGGTGGATTTATTGCTAGGTGGAAGCGTTTGAAGGGCGAAAAGGATGCAACATGTGTTTGGAAGATGATCGTTCTTATCTTATGTGGTGCATATGGCTTGAAAGGAATGGGAGATGCTTCGAAGACAAAAAAACATTCATTGAGAGATATTAGGGTTTGTTTCTTTAGTACTTTGAGTTTTTGGGCTAAAGCTTAGGTTATGGATGAATATTTTCAGTTTCTGTTTTAATACTTTTTGTATCAGGAAAGATGTAGGTATTTCCTTTGTATACATCCTGTGTACTTGGGCTTATACCTATTTCTTTGGAAATCAAATCTTTTATTGCTTATGAAAAAAAATTCATAGCAAACTAACAAAACCATAACTCCACATCATTCATGCTTCCCAAGACCTCAAAGAAACCATAGACCCTTAATCTTCTCATCAAATATTTCTTCTCTTCATCTATAGCTAGATTTCCTTCCCTAACTCCTCAATAGCTTTTAAATTGCCAATAACCATCACGTAAACCTTACAGCATGAAAACCATAACCCAAATATTATCTAATCGGCAAAAAATTTTAAAAGAATTAGAACAACACAAATAAGTTGAGGTTTGGTGCTTAAAATAGGTTAAGGTAGTTGTGAAGTGGTAAATGCCTTGGTCTTAGTAGTATGCTGCTAGGTCTAAGTTTCTATTCCTTGAGTGCAAAGTGCAAACTATTCTTAGAGGTCATCGAATTGGGAAATCTTTCCCTTAAAATACTCGAAATAAACTTTTTGGAAACTCCTTGCTGAGGACCTGTACGCCTTTTGGACTAATCAAGATGCTAAGTGGGAAAAATGAGCTCAGTGGTGATGCCGAAGAGTCGGGTGGTAAGCGGTGATAGATTCTTATTTTCCATTGTTTTTTTTTTAATTTCTGTTGCTGTCCTTTAATGTGTCACATGAATGCCACATGAATTTCCTTTTATGCACATATTCCTTAACTATTTGACGATTGAAACATTGAAATTTAGAGTCATTGTTAAATTGGTTTGAGAGAGATGACCAGAAACAAAGATCATTGTTGATGTTGGAGAATGCCCAATGCAGGTAACTCGAAAACTTTTCACGATGCAGCAATACACTTTAAGCATTCTCTCCTCGTAAGTAAGAGACCCATGTACCATAAATCCCCCCTACCAACTTAATTCTTATAAAGATAATTAAATTTAACCACTGCAGAGAGTAACACAAAAACACAAGTCAATTTAATAACTGGTATGATATTTAACAGCCTTCACTAGTGCAAAAGCTAGGGTATTGCAAATTCACCTTTGTGGTTAATCATACTTCCCTGATTTTTAAAATATATATAGGACTTCCTCAATTTGGATTACATTGGTATATTTCCCCAACCAATCTGTCTGACACTCTACTTGCACTAATCCCTTTTCTACAATGTTCATCCGGGGTGTACTCCAATCATTTCAAAGTCAAGGAGAGGATAGTATTACACCTAATCACCAAGAGATACATTGTTACCCTAAAATCTATTTGAAACTTCGAATTGCACCAAATAAACTTGAAAGTTGAAACCCATGCACAAGTTGGTAGCTTTAAAAAAACAAAAATTGTTTCATATCTGTAAATTTCTAATTGAATTGTAAAAAAGTTAAAGTAGTCTGAATTTAATATCTTTTTAATGTTATGTATGTAGGTTGATCAGCACTGAATTAACGTGAAAATATCTGCATACAGTTTCAATCCCTTGGTGAGTTTTCAGAAACTATGGTGCAATGATATTAGTGTCAGAATATTTCCATTGTCAACAACTTCATGAAGATTTAGAGCAATTTTTACAAGGTTGTGTGGGTAGAAGTGATTTGAATTTATATGTTTGAAGAACATATTAGTTTATAGTGTATTTCCAAACAAATCTTTCTTGGATTTGTCAAAGTTCAAAATAAGAGGAAGTTTTCAGATTGCAAAAGAAGTGAATATCAATATGAAGCATAGCAAGAATGTTGAGATGGTTATTATTATGATTAATTTGTCAAGTACAAAATCCCTGAGTTGTGATGGTCTGTTTCATTCCTCAGATTTTGTAAATTTCTTGTTGGGAGCCTTGGGGTAGGTTGATACTAGATGTAATCTGTCACCAAAATATGCCCATAAGCCCCTAACTACTACTTTGATGCACTTGATTTGCACTTGGGGGAGAATATGTTGGATGCATTTGCGTACCATCCAAAAGAACTACAGATTTAGGTCATGCATGATGAAATGTCAAGGAACTAGTTTATGATGGATGAGTAGTGAACAACTGGTGTGTTTGTGAGGTTTGGAAAAAGACAGCTGCTTTTCTTGGGGATTCACATTACTGTAGTTTGTTCATGTTTACTTTTTTTTTTTCAGATGAAAATGAATTTCATCATTAACGGAAGATCAAGAGGTTACAAGAGCTTTATACTGGACTGAAACTAGTAATACTCACACCTCAGCTAGCAAACATGCTTGTCTTGCTAGACAATGAGCTGAGTGATTCCCACTCCTAATAAATAAAACCTTGCACTGATCAGTTATGGACATGATTGTTTTTATATCATTAATAATCAGCCCCACACTATCCCATCTACCTATATCTTGGTTAATGCCTTTTACTACCTCCCAGTTATCACCTTCTAAAATGATACGATTCAGCTCCAGGTCTTTAGCCAGAAAAAGTTGCTTCTAGTCCTCCAATCGCCTTTGCTAACATGGGATCCATGAAGCCAACCTTTGACACTTGCTTGGGATGGATAGTTGCTCCATTATGGTCTCTAGCAATCAAAACAATCCTTATCCTGCTAGCTAGGGAGTTGAGAGCCGCTTCCCAATTTATTTTATGTAACCGTGAGGAGGTGGACTCCATAGCTATTGAGATGTTTCTCTTTCTCTGGTGTAGACATTTGTACCCATCTGTGCCTCTTGGAAATCTTGCAAAGAAGAAACAGCTCTAGACATTACTTGTGTTGGATGAGTAAAGATTTACTCAAAAACCAGCTTATTTCTTCTTAGTCAGATTGCCTAGGAAATCATGGTAAATGGCTCCATTTATTTTTTTTAATCACTCAGCTAGTTAAGCAGGCTATACAGCTCTATAAATTTTCCAACCCCTTCATGTCTTTTTTGAAATACCCTTGGACCTTGGCACCAAACATTTTTGCCGAATCACAACTCCATAAAGCATGGGTTGTCGTTTCCTCCACTCTTTGACAAATCGGGCATATGGGTGACTCAGAGATTCTCCTTCTATATAAATTCGCATTAGTAGGGAGAGATTCCAAACATGCCCTCCAAATGAACACATTGGTTGTGATAATCCGGATTTTTAAGTATTCTTTTAATTCTCATATTTGGCGTGATTATGTTTCTTTAAGATTATTTTAGGGAACCTATGATACTTTTTGGATATATGTATATAGTTCCTATGAACCTTTTTATTGGTATTGGAGCAAAAATCATTGGAGACATTAAGTATGTTGAGAAAATATGGGTTTTGAATATTCAAGGAGATATTGTATAGAAATTGAAGAAAATTTACAAAAGAAGTCAAGTGGTATAAGTAAGGAATATACCCATGATATTTTCGGATTACGCAAATTTAAATAGTTTCAATGTCTTTTGGTAATATGGATATAACTTACTCATTTTATTTCGGATTGAGATGATTCAAAATGATTTGGAAAGTTAAGAGAAATATCCACAATTTTAATTTTTGAGTTTTAAGAGATATGGACTTAATAAGATACGAAATTGGAATTGAAGTGGCAGAACTGAATTGGACATATAGGCATTGACTTGGAGTTGACTAATGATTTTGATTAAGATTAAGTTTTTGGAATATTTTCTCAATTATTCTAAGATATTTAAAAGTGTGCAGAAATATGGAAAATGAGATTATTTTATCTAGCAAGTTTCGTGTGAAACAAGAAGGATTGTCTATCAAACACTTGATGTGCTCAGATTGGTGCTCTCGGTCTAATCTATCGACTTTCAGTAAAATAATCATAACTTTGTCATATGAGCTTAGAATGAATTTATTCTAGTTTCTATAGAACCCTAGGAGGGATATATAGAACTTTAATATTTTGGGTTTTTGAATATAAGGAATAGAGTAAGGACTAAATCAGGTGTGAAGTGGACGGACATGAATAGGAGTCAACTGATAACCAACTTAAGCAAAGTGCACCAACTTTGCCATGTGATGAAAATCAAATTGGTTTCTCAAGTTTCTCAACCTCTTGAAATGTGTAGGGATATGTGTCAAGTGGATATAAGGCATCTAAAAGCCTTGGTTGACAAGAAAACAAAAGGAAACAAATGGTGAACTCGGATTTGGTGTTCTCGGGTGGTTTTGACATGTTTCGATAAATTAAGCATATATCTCTCATTTAATTTTGGAATAAGGTGATTCAAAATCCTATAGAATATTAAGAGGATTATATAAAACTTTCATGTTTTGAATTTTCGAATAATCTAATTGGATCAAAGACTTATTTGGGATGGAAGTGGCTGGATGCATCCTCTTGGAAGAAACCATGATGTTATTTGTTTTTTCTACCCCATGTGTTGGAATCATTTGAGCCATTGATCAAGAAAATATTGTAGCTAGATTAAACATGACCACTAGATGAAGATTAGACCAACTAATTCTAGATTAAGGGTGATGATAACACCGAGGTAATGAGGGACACCTCACACATTCTGATTTGGAGGAAAACCAATGGCCTCAAGTGTTTCACCCTTAAACCACGCCTCCTATGCCTATATATATGCATGTAAGTATCTCTACTCTTCCTTTTAAAGAGAGAACTTTCAGATATAGTGAAAAAGAAACAAGAAAAACTCACTCAAACAAACTCACCTCACCAAAATATCAAAAGAGAGCATAGTAGGGGCCTTGGAGGAAAAGTTGCACAAAACCTACTTCAATCATCCAACCAAGCTTAGTAGAAATTTGCAAGTGCACAACTTAACTTAATTTTGGCATAGAATAAGTTGTTTGGTGATTGGATTATGTTTGATATTTATTTGACTTTAATCTTTGTTTATGTGTTAAATTGAAACATATTGAATTTTGGAGTGGTTTTTGCTATGAAAAAATGTTTGAAAAATTATGAGACCTTAGAAATATATTTTATGATGTTATATGAAGAGAATTATGTGAAAATATGGGGTCTTGATTTGAGAAAAAAATTGAGAAATGAAAGCTAGAGCAATTCGGCTACAATAGAGTTTTAGTGGAATTTTTATTTTAAATCTTATTCAAGTGGTTTTTAATTATTTGAATGATATACTAATAATTATAATAAGTTTAAAAACTCTAATTTACTTAGATAATTTTTAAGAATCATTTTGCTAAGAATTATAGAAAAAATACTAAGAAATACAATTTAATATGCATAAATGGATTAAGGAAAATTTGATACGTTAAATATGTAAATTTTGGCTTGAATTGAATAAATAAATAAATAAAATTTAGCCTTCCATGAATTTCAGCCAGCCTTGGTTTGATAATATTTTAATATTTTTTTTAATTGTTTAATTATTTTTTAAGTTTTGACGTTACGAATTTCTGTGATATAAGTGCATGCATATATGATGTATGTTCTTGTGACATGTTTTTATATGTCACATAAATTATGAAGACGTGGAACATGCATGTCATAAGCCTACGTTATGTGTATATTGATTTTCGTCACAATGTGTGTCGTCATAAGTCATAACGTCCATTTTAAGAAAAGTCTATGTTACATGTCGTCATGTAAGTGTTGTCATAGGTCATGACAAACATTTAAGAAATAAGATAAGAAAACTTTGTAAGTGAAAAGATTAAGATGTTAGTCACTTCATGACGGAGATGGCGATATGTAACGTACGTATAACTGACGTGCCGACGGGGACAGCGATACGTAATGCCCGGAAGACTGACACGAGACTAGTCATGAAGGGGACGAAGATACGTAATGCCCAGATGACGGATGAGTTATATGTATGGCTAAGCTGACACGTCATGCTAAGTAAGACTCGACAGAGATAGCGATGCGTAACGCCTGTCGATGATATGAAATAAGTAAGGCCCCACAAGGACGACGATGCGTAACGTCTGTCGAGAATAAGAAGTAAGTAAGACCCACAATATAAGAAAGTAAATAAGAGTTTTAAGTATAAGATTGTGGGTCCATATAAGAGCGTAAGTCTATATAGAAATTGTGATCATTCATATGCATAAGTCTCATAAAGCATTCATAAATCATGTGAAGTTAATTCACTATGATATATGTTATTTTATGTTATTGATATGTTCTGCTAATGTCTTTGTTAAGTTATTTGTGTACTTATTGAGATTTCTTAGAAATCTCACTCTTCTGATTTTATCTATCATTCCTTACGGGATAATACATGTTTGCAGGAATAGATGATATATCACGAGACTTAGATATCACGGGAGATTCTGAGGTACCCTGAGAGCCCTACAGAATACTCCTTGATTATTGAAGTGATAATATGATTGATGACAAAATTATAAAGGAAGCGGAAAAGAATCCCCTAAGGATAACAGGGGGTAGTTTGAATATTTGTCCTGGGAGTAACAAATATCAGTAAAGAAAAGTTTGGAATAGTGTACTTGATACTTTATAAGGATATAAGTTTTACTATAGCATACCATATGATATTTGCAAAGAATTAGATATCTTTATTGAAATTGGAATTTGACCTCATTCCGCTGCATTATATTCTGCACACTACTAGTAGTTTAGGTGCATGCACATATTTTCTGACGCGAAATAAGAAATTTGTAACTTAAGGTCACAAGTCATAACGCTTTAATTTACATAAAATCCCAGACGTAAATTGGGGCATTACATTGGTCGCAATGGGGATGTTTGGTTTCCACATTTTAGTCCACTCCAGGTTGTTCTGGTTTAAGGATGATGGTTGTCCTTTTTCCAATTGTAACTTCTATTGTTGCATGTGGTAAGCCATTTTCACTGTAAATTTTCCATCCTTTCATCCCTGCCATATGAGTCTATCTGTTTATCCATGGATGCTTATAGGAATTTTGCTAATAAGTTGTGCTTCTTCAGGTTCAAAAATCACCTCTAATAGCTCTTTGTTCCACTACTTTGGAGTCACTACCATTAGATTCGAGACCTTAGCTTCCACATCAAGGATTCTCCTAGGAGTTTGGATCCGGAAACTAGTAGGTCTTGGCAGCCATTTTCTTTCCCAAATCTTGATCTCTTGCCCATTGCCTACTCCCCATCTAGCGCCCTCCTCAATGAGTCCTCTTGCTGCCAATAGACTGCTCCAAATCATGGATGGTCTAGCCCCCACTTTTGCTTTAGACCAATCTTAATTAGGAAACTATTTTTGCTTTAAAACTTTAGCTGCAAGTGAGTTATGGAAACGAATAATTCTCCAACACTGCGTAGCCAATAATGCTAAGTTGAAATTCTCAAATTCCCTAAAACCCAAGCCGCCCTTGGATTTAGCTTTCCCAACTTGATTCCAAGCCACCCTGTGAGTCTTTCTCTCGTTGTGCATATGATTCCACAAAAATTTATTCATCAGACTATTCATACCTTTTATCAATGTTTTCGATAACTTGAAAACCCCCATACAATAATTAGGGATTGTTTGCACCATGACTTTTAGAAGGATCTTCTTGCCATATTGAGAAACAAATTTAGTCTTCCAACTATTAATTCGTCCTCTAATCCTATCAAGGATACCTTTGATAGTTAGCTATTTTGATCTGCCAACAAGCGCTGGAAGTCCCAAATAACTCTCATAAGAAGTTGCTCTGGTTCCTACTAAGCTCAATATGTACTCCTTTGTTTCTCTCCTGGTATCAACACTGAAGTAGATGGAAGTCTTTGTTATGTTCAGCTTCTAACCTAATGCCGATTTAAACACATTCATAATATTGTATATGGCAGCCCATTCTCTTGCATTTGCTCTACAAAATAATATGTTATCGTCTACAAATAGTAAATGATTTATAGACAACATCCATCTACTTATTGGGTAGCCGTGTTTCTCATTCCTCCTCTCTGCTTGATTTTACATAGAGTTGAGCACTTCACCCACAAAGAGGAAAAGATAGGGAGATATAGGATCTCCCTGTATGATTCCCCTCGATGGGTAGATCTTTTCTTGTGGGGCACCATTAATTAAAATAGAATAGATAACTGTGGATACACACCTCATGATCATGCTAGTCGATCTATGATTAAATCCCAACTTCTCCAGTGTCTTCTGTAAAAAAAATCCATTTGACTCTATTGTATGCTTTACTTAAATCAAGCTTAATGGCCATATACCCTTGCTTCCTTTTTCTTTTAGCCATCATTGAAGGGAGGGTTTCAAAAGTTACAATAATATTGTCTTGGATCATTCGATCGGGTATGAATGCACTTTATGTAGGTGAAATAATCTGGTCAAGCATACTTTTTAGTCTGTTCTCAATTACTTTTGAGGCTATTTTATAAATAACATTACACAAAGAGATAGGTCTGAAATTTGAAATTGACTTTGAATTTTTAATTTTTAATTTTGGAATTAATACCATGAAGGTTTCATTTATAGCATCTAAGTTACCTTCGTGATTCAACATTTCCAGTACTGCTTTTGTAACATCCTCTCCTATTAGCGCCCATTGATTTTGATAAAAGACAACATGAAAGCCATTCGGACCTGGTGCCCCAAGTGGCTTAATCAACATCAGTGCTTTCTTCACCTCCTCGTCATTGAAGTTATGCATTAGTCTTCTGTTCATTTATTTTGTAACTTTAGGCTAGACAAACTGCAGGCCTTCCTCTATTTCTATTGGTTGTGTTAAAGAGAACAATTGTTCATAATGATGATAAAATATCTCTTTAATTTCTAAAGGTTCTTTGATAACCATGCCATCATCCAGTGTCAATATCTTAATCTCATTATTCTTTCTTCGCTGATTAGCACATCTATGAAAATAACCAAAATTTATGTCACCATGTTGCAGCCATAATTGCTTCGCTATCTATTTCCACTTCTCATTTCCTCTTCCAGAGTTCTATCTATCTCTTTCTGGATGATTCTGATTTTTGTGTTATATGATCCCTCATTTGTAATCTGTAATTCAGCCAGCCTTTGCATCTCCCTGTTCATAAACTTCGACTTGTTTTTTAGGTGATTTTGATTCCAGCTAACTAGAGATCTTTTACATTTGCTCAGCTTGCCCATTACCCCCTTCAACATTCCTACCCTGGGCTAAACTTTGCTGGTTACAATTAGAGTTGATAATCTGGTTACACTCTTCATGTAGGTTCCAACTGGCTTTGAATTTGAAAACTTTGTCTTTGTTGAGTTCTTGTTGGCTTGTTGTTCTTCCTTTCGTGTTGCTTATCATGAATAGTTGGCTATGGTTAGACTTTACAACTGCCAAATTGTGGATAGTGTTTTCTACAAATACCTCTGTTCACCTTTTGTTGCCAAAACCCCTATTTTATATTTCCTTAGTAAATTGCCTGTCCTTTCTCCTATTACTCCAAGTACACTTTTGGCCTTCAAAACCAAGATCACTTAATTTACCAAAACTAATGCATTCATCAAATTTATCAATATGCTATTATGGTCTCTGAGCTGCACCTACTTTTTCATGGTGATTGTGGATTTTGTTAAAGTGCCTAAAACAAAACCAAGCTTGATCTTGAAAGGGTCTCAACATTTTCAAAAGACGCCAACTATCATCTCTCTTCAAGACATCTAGAGCTCCATAGAAGCAAGTGAGCAAAAGATTCTATTAGGTCTCTTCATGTAAGTAATTCATGGAAATAAGGGACTGGGAGTAATTGTTCAGCCTAAGATCAAAGTTACCATCCCACAAAATGTTATACCTTTACTTAAGCCAATACTATCAACAATAAAACTGGCATCAAACCCCACTATATTTCTAACTTTTTCTACTTTGGATCTTCTACACTTCGTTTCCCAATTTCCTCTGTCATCAATGCTATCGGTAAATCATAAAGTTGAATCCAAAACAGCTCATATTAGAACAATATGGCATTCAAAGGGATACTTTCATCAATATCTTGGATAGAAATGAGATTACGGTTGAAAAACCAAAGTCTTCCCCCTAACATCTTAGCTTTAAACTTAGGTTTTTGGTTTCATCCCTAAAACAAACCGGCCCTTAGAGTTCCCTAGGTCTTTAAATTTAATCCATCCCTCTAATTTCCATACATCTACCATAGTGGATATGAACCCCTCGTTATTGATGCTTTTGTCTAAGACTCCCTGTGACATCTTCAATTTACGTTTGGGATTTAACGTAAATTGAAGAATCAGAATAAGTAACACTAAGCTACTTACCCCTTTACGTACCAGAAGTTTAATGCATGCACCTAAACTTATTATTATATGCAATATAATTCACAGCGGAAAGAGGTATAATTGAGATTTTACAAAGGAATCTAATGATCACATGCTAGGACATAACCTTAATACAGCATATTATTTACATCACAACATTGTATCATTTCATATCATAACCCAGTTAGTTTTCTCAGTCATAACATATATAGAACTTATCAAAATAACATCTTCAGAGCCACCTAGGCTCCTTATTCACTTCTAAAAATTCTCTCCCGTAACGAAACCTATCTATACTGATATCAAAATCTTGCTGGAGGTGTTGCCTATACGGGGTCTTATAAACTTTGCATAAAGACAAAAAGCCCTCTAAACCCAACATTAAATAGCATCCGACACATTTTCACTTTACTAATGTGGCGGATGCATAATGGCTCAAGCCTCCATCAAGCTATAATAGGCGAAAGAGGCAAAATAGTCAAAAAGAGGATAATCAGTAAGCCCCTTAGGGCTCCACTGAGTCCCTAGAGACATTGGGGCCTTGCCCTTCTCTGCCATGCAATCCTGCAATGAAATTTTAATTTTTCCAAAAAGAGATAAAAATATACAAGAGTGAGATTTTCTCAAAAATCTCAGTAAGTATACAGTTAACAAAATAAGGCATAGACCATATAAGATATCATACCTGACGAATCTCAAAAACATATAACTTATGAAATGCTTCATGTGACTCATGCATGACTTATTTTTCCTTTTTTTTTTTATATAGACTTATACCTTACATGGACCCACCATCTTTTCCTTAAAATTCTTATTTATGTTGTATTTCTTTCTTAATTTTGTGGGTCATACTTACTTCTTAACCTCGACGGGCATTATATATCGCAATCCCCATCGGGTTTCCTTAGCATGACGCGTCAGCTCTTTTATTCACATAAGTCATACCGACGTTACGTATTGTCATCCCCGTTATGACGTAAATATACTTATCTAGTCATGTCAGTCGTCTAGATGTTACATATCGTTGTCCCTATCAGGACATGACTCTTAACTTATTAAATCATGTTAGTCGTCTAGGCGTTACATATCGTCATTCCGTTGTAACACGATTCTTATTTAGTCATATCAGTCATACGGATGTTATGTATTGTTAATCCCGTCATGATACGACTCTTATTTTTCGACAAGTATTACATATCGTTGTCCCTGTCGGCATGTCAGTCATACAAGCGTTACGTATTGTCGTCCTCATCATAACCTGATTTAAGGATTTTCTTATATTTTTCTTTAGTCTTATCATATTCTTATAAAATTTTCTTATCTTATTTTCTTAAAATAAATGTCATGACTTATGACGACACTCATGTAACGAAATGAGACATGAACATACTCTTAAACTTTTGAATGCATATTTTATGTCCCCATAAGTCCTCTAACATATATAAATATGCCATTACAACATACATCATATCCAGATACATTTACGTCAAATAACTTCGTAACATCTAAACTTAACAATTTCGCTTAAAAGATAAATAAAATAATAAAATATTAAATCCAAAAGGGGCTGTCCGAATACACTATATATGGTCCAAAATTCTTTTCTTCTATGTTAGTCTTACTAAATCTTTAATTTACATATTACCAAAATTTTCCATAAAATTTCATAATAGGTTCAAACCGAATTGCCTAAATTTTTTATAGTTATTACATCAACAATTTCACATGTGATTATTCTTATAATTTTCCAAGTAACTAAAATTTCTAAGTTTATCATAAATATTAAAATAACTTCCAAATAACTAAAATCAAAGAGATAGGAATTTAAATTAAAAACTAACTTCTATCCTTTACTAGGCCGAATCCCTCTAGGATTAGTTTCTTTCTTTCTTTTTCTTTTTTTTTTGTCATTCAAATGCCTCCTATTTTTACACAAATTTCTTAATACATCATAATAGAATATATTCTTATATTCTTGTGATTTTTCTTAATATTTTTCCATAATAGAAACTAGGTTAAATTCCATTTGATTTCATCCAAGCACTTTGACAAAGTTTATGCTCAAAAGAGTAACAAACATAATCTAACATCCAAATCAATTATTCTATGCCAAGATTAAGTTAAACTGTGTACTTACAAATTTCTCTAAAGCTTAAATTGGTGAGTGAACTAAGCCCTTGCAAACTTCTCCTTCAATATATCCAAAATGCTCTCTTTTAAGGTTTAGGAGATGTAAAGGTTAAAGTAAGGGTTTTACTTTCTTTTTCTTATTGTGGCCATGTGTCTCCCCAAAGAGGACTATGAGAATTTTCTCTTACATATATATAAGCATGAGGGGTGACACACTTGGGCATTAGAGGAGTGAAAGGCTTGGTGCAAACCGGTTCAATCTCCCTTGCCGTGGATGAGGTGTCCTACCTCTTTTAGCCTTATGATTACTTCTAAATCCTAGGCTTAGTTGGTAATATCTTCATCCAAGGGTCATGTTTGAGCCACCTGTAAACATATCTTGATCATTGGCTTAGATAATTTCAACATATGAAAGAAAAAATAAAAATGAAATCTTGAAATAACTCATATGGAGTGTTTTCAGCCACTTCACTTCTCCAAGTGTCATCCGATACTTCTAGGGGCTTTACCCCATTGTACCACTTGGTCAATCTCCTATTGGCACACTTGGAACACTTGGATGATTTTTTCTAAAACTTGGTTAAGGCAAAAGTTGGTAACTAGTTGATAACTAGATTACCAAGTTAGTTTCTAACTAATTCTCCATTTCATTTGGTTCTTCCATGTTTTTGGCTAATCAAATTCTAGATAAACTCTTCCCCACTTGTCACATGTCCTCTTACACATGTCATGATGTCAAAAAACTTGATAAAACCAATCAAAATTTCATTCTATGCTTAAGGCGGTGCAAGTGGTCTAAGTCGGTTTTCATTTTTGCCTTTTTCAGGTCCATTCACTTCTCGCCCAAATAAGTCCTTGATCCAGTCCATTTCTCTAAAAGGTCAAAACATTGAAGTTCTATATCTTCCTCTTGGTATTCTATATAATTTTTAATCACCTCATTCGGAAATCAAATGAGAAAGTTATGCTTAATCTACTAAAATACGTCAAAACTGTCCGGGAACATTTTATCCGAGCTCACCATGTGTTCACTTCTTCCAACTCCAATTTTCTAAATTTTCTTCTTAATCTTCAAAAAAATAATATTTCTCTAAGTTCAAACTAAAATACTCTAGCTAATACCTTGCTCAAACTTTCAATAATTTGACCACACATTACCATACGTCATCCAATAGCTTAAGTGTTTCTAGTTGGATTTTAAAACCTAGATACCATATGTTTCCAAAAAGTTCTATAAAAGTATTAAAAATACTTCTACAATAAATATATATCCTAAGAAATCCTTTTTAAAAATAAAAAATAAAAAAAGTTATTACATCCTCCCCCCTAAAATAAAGATTTCGTCCTCGAAATCGCTAAGGCAGAAATTTTAAATTATGAATTCAATATAAAAATCTTATACCTCTGGTACTTGCAGTTGTAGACTCTTCTGATGATGTAGGTACTCTTTCTTCTAAAAACAATGAATCTTGTGAGAAGTAAAAGATCATATCTAAGTCTTAGTCATAATACATATTTATGCTCATTTCCTGTAACTTGCGCAACCTCTCTGATTCTGTCTCTACTATATTTGAACCCTCTTTATGCTGACGTCTACGGTCTCCAGACTCATCAGATAACTCTGCTAAAACAATTTTCCCTTTATCTTTTATTTGTAGATATTCCTTTTCAACTTTTAATTCACTTCGAGCAGGTTGTCTTTCTTCATCGGGTAAAGCTTGTCTGAATATAGGATTACCTTTATTATCTATGTCCATGATATGAGTCATATGCCATTTATTTTTTTCTAACCTCTTTAATCTCTCAGTATTCAACAGACTTTGTTTTTCTTTACGGATTTGTCTTTAAGTTGTTCAAATCTTTCTTTTAATTGATTTATCAGAGTTACTAATATTCGTGCAGTTCTTTTTGTATGTGCCATTTTCCTGAGTAAGAACAAATAATAAATTACTCCAACTACAACATACAAGAAATAAATATTGAATTCATGAAAGTCACACTATATACATACATGGTCAAAACAAAGTTTAGAATAACATAATTAGTTTTCAAACATACGAGGGTATTTAGCCCTCATCAGGTCCTCACGTTCCCAAGTAGTTTCTTGGAAAGCGGGATTATTTCAAAGCACTTTGACTAGTGAAATAACACGATTCCAAAGTGTTTGTTCCTTCTGGTCTTCAATTCTTATAGGTCATTCTTCATATTTCAAATTGGGACGTAAATTAATACGACCAAGATCCATCACCACTACTAATCCTTCTCTTAGACTTTTCTTCAAGGAAGATACATGAAAAACATCATGGACTCCTTGAAATTTATCATATAGAGCTAGACGGTAAGCTACCGGTCCTACTTTTTCCGATTTTCTTGTAGGGTCCAACATAGCGTGGACTTAACTTTTCCTTCTTACCAAAACGCACCACTCCTTTCATAGGCGAGACTTTCAAGTATACCCAATCGCCCACCATGAAATCTAAGACCCTTCTACAATTATCTGCATAGTTCTTTTGTCTGCTCTATGCCATTTTCATTCTATCTCTAATCCTTCAATCTGCTCCTTAACTTCTTGCAAATAGGATTGAGAGAAAAGCAAATATCTTTCCAACCTATACTGCTTGAAGGGCTATAGCCTAAGTTTGCATGCAACAACCTGCTTCTTATGGTATTTTTCTTTAATATCTTTGCAGGTAGTGAACTTCAATTAGTGAATAACTTTGCCATCAAAACAGAGATTTCATTACATAGTTTCTTTGGCAACAGTCATGCATTGGTTACTGGATGGCGTTGTATTTGCTTTTCTATGATCACTTGGGTTGGAAGTTGAGACCTATTTTGGATCGAGTATGCTGCCCCTGATTTACATTCTTCATTCAGTTTATGTGATGGCGGAAAGAAGGAATGAAAGGATCAATCAAGAAGGAACGAAGATGCCCGTGTCAATTGAGTTATCATGGTGTTTGTATAGTTGAATTTGTGCCGTAATTTTTTTTTTAAAATTTTTAAGTCCTGGTAATGTTTTGGGTTTGATGTGTATGTTCACATGTATTTGGTACTTACAATAGGTTGCTGTAGTTTTTTAATTTGTAAGTCCTAGTAATGTGGATTGTGTACAAACTTGTTCCAATATTCTCACTCTGAAAGAGACCCCGATTGTAATTTTGTAGAGACCTGGAAGTGGAGCAGTAAATGCATAACAGACCATTCCATATCATAGCATTAAAAATTTATTAGACCCTCTCCGTTATTTTACCTAACAAGACAAGAATTTCTTAAATTAATTAACCAAAAAGTCTCTTCACTTGTAAATGTCGTCCAAGTAGATGTAAATACTAATAGTCTGCGCATTATAATTTGAGAGTTACAAGATCTCCGCACATGCCCTGCTATACACTTTCCATTACTCAATTTCCACTTTCCACATGCCCTGTTATACACATAATCAATATCAAAAGCCCTGCTATTCACTTTCCAGAAATCAACAATCATTTATAATGAATTTTTATATAAGTCAGATAAACATTAAAAGAGGTCTGATAAAATCCCAAAGTGGGTCAGATCTTCAAATTTCCCTGGTTCTAAAATATCCTGAGAACATCATTGATGTCTAAACATGTACAAAAAACATTCACAATCAAAAAATAATCTCAATCAGCCTCCACATCTTCAATGTCCGCTCCTTCAGTGCCCACTCCTTCAAGTTTTTACCTACAAACATAAACAACAGGTTTAAAATATACTTCTAAAAGCCATTCAGCTTTAAAAAGAATAAAAAAAAATGCACACCTGATGGTTCATGCTCAAGATCCACCCTTTGTGATATGTTGTTTTTTTTTTCCAAGATCCCTACATGAAAGACAAAAATAAAAATAAAAAATAAAAAAAGAACCATAAGAGAGAAGCATCTATGTAGACAATCTACTCTTGATGAAATAACAGGTATGTACATGAGGATAACAGAGTCAAGACCAGCTCTTGATAATTAATAGACAATCTACTCTAATCCACTCAAACAGGTATGTACAAGCTACTCTAATCCACATTGAAAAATCGACTAAAACAGACCAAATATTCGCAACCAACAATCTCAAAATACTTGAGATAGCAAGCGGGTTTACCATATTTTAATGTGGAAAATCAAACGTGAGTAAGTGAGAAATCTACAACAACAAAAAATTACCAAAAATTAGGCATTGCAAAAAATTAGGTATTACCAAAAAAGAAAAAAAAATTGATGGAAAAATTACCGACTCTTGACAGACGATCGACGGGAAGGAGAGGGAGAGTAACAGGGACTTCGGTTCTTCGACTTCTTGAGGGAAGGAGAGGGGAAGATGGTTTCCAAAGGGGTTGGTTCGTTTTCGTGAGGGAAGGAGAGGGGTTTTTGGGTTAGGGAATTTTGCACGTTAGGGTTAGGATTTTTTTCAGAAACGCCATTCCATTTTGGCTAGGGAGAAGAGAAGAAAGCTTCCCGGGGGTGGGGGTGGGGGTGGGGGTGGGGGTGGGGGGGTTTCGCAGAAGGGGATTTCGACTCAGGGGGGATTCGGGAGGGGGGATGTTCCAGTGCGATGAGCTCACCACAAGTTTTTCTGACCTAGTTACATGTCTTGCTATCAGTGAGTTCCGATAAAAAAGAGATATAGGAGAGATCCAGTCAGAAGCATCAAATTTCTCTCCCAGGGAAAAACATAAACAATTTCGTTAAGAACAACTCCACACTACTGCCACAGGAGTAGTTTTGTGTGCAAACACTGGCTTACACGCAGCTCTACAACTTGTGTTTCTACAAGAATGTTAATTTAACTCAATTCAAATGAAGTCTAATTTAATAAGTAAATTGCAGTGTCAAGACCAATATTTCAAAAATAGGTTAATCTCCATACTACAACATAATTTCACAAACCAGCATTTTCATACACATCAATCTCATACATATGGATACCCCATTTTGTACATCATAACCAGAACATTATAACCACATCACAATCTAGTACAAACACTAATATTTGTTTTTCTTTTCTGAACATTTGTCTCTCTCTCTCTCTCTCTCTCTCTCAATTTATCTTCCCTTTGCCAAACTTCATATTTGTGCAACGATACATCATCCCATGTCTTCTGAGCTGCATTCTCTCTTCTATGATTTTTCTCTTCTATCAAATAAAATGTATTCGTCCATATGAAATACTTACATCTCATTTCTCCTTGTACATGATATGAAGATCTAATTAAAATGATAAAGTACACCCCCAAACTAAGAAACCATATGCATTCATAGACATTTATAAACAATTCTGACAGAAAAATTTATAAACAATTCAAATGTTCTGTTTGTATCTAGCTTCAATATTTGGAAATAATCTTTATGGAGACCTTGAATTCTTTATATAATATACTACAATATACTTGATCAAAACTAGAACTTTATTGGTACTTGATCAAAACTACTTAATAGTATAGTCAAAGAATAAACCTAGTTATGCACATCTTCTCTGGTACTTAGTTATGCACATACGGCGGCAAGAACATGTATAATCAAGCTAACAAGAACACATGTTAATCAATGGGTAATACACAGACTCAAACCAGGTGAAAATTTTGCAATGTTTGTTAGCTAATTGAAGAAGATAAAGTAGAGTAGGTTAGAAACAACATAACAATGCATATACTAACTAATTGAAATAATATAGAAAAGCACCTGATGGTCAAACTCCATGTTCTACTGCTCGTAGATCAATGTAAAGCTTCAAGTCTACTGGCCTTGTGTTCTCCTTCACTGGAGACTTTATCAAGCAGTGAGTGGTGAGTGGCCCTGCTCGACGGGAGGAAACAATTTGTGGGTCTGGGTTGTCAGTGCGAAACCAAAGTGTGTATGCGTGAGGGGGGAGAATCTGAGTGTGAATGAGTAATAACAGAGATTAATTGAGAAATTTGGGAAAAATGCTTACCAAAGTCGAAATATCAGCGAAGAAGCCACTCTCATTGCAACGCCGTACAAATCTGTAGTCAATCAGGTGGTGGGGTAGAAAGCACGCTTCGAGGGCTTCACTTAAAAAGGGGGGAGGGGAGGGGAGACTCAAAGGGAATCGGGACCTTAGCCATAGTTTGTTGCTTCGCTACAATCTCGAAAGAAACACAATGAAGGAGGTTGTGGCCAATGATTTAGAAAGAAGCATTTCGGTAGTGAAAACATGAAGGAGAAGGTCGTGGAAAGGATGGGTGCTTTGAATTTCAAATAGGTGAAATGAAAAATAGAGGCAGGGAACGGGCAACTGTTGAAGGTGAAATTGGTAAATTCACTAAAGCCATGTCATGAGTGTCATTTGGCTTCTACCAATTATTGAGTGAATCCACACTCAACATACTCACACTCACAGAGCACTGTTCATATTAAATCTAGAGTGTTAGTTTTGAAAAATTATTGAGTGAATCTACACTCAGCACACTCACACTCACAGAGTATTGTTCACATGAACAATACTCTGTGAGTGTGAGTGTGCTGAGTGTAGATTCACTCTAGCATCACTAGTTAGTTTTTAGTTCAATTGAAGTGGGGCTCATGTATTGCTGTTGCGCATTTCCTATGCGCCTCTCAAGTGCTGAAGTTAGTGGGCCCCGTTAATTGCATTGTGAATTGCCGTGTATTTTCCCCGCGTGATTGAAGCCCAAGTCGAATTGATGCGCCCAGTGAAGTGAAATGTTTGACGAAGGCCCAAAAATGAATAAAGTGTGGTTCTCTTGTGCGCGTAGTGTAGCTCGGCCCATGAATAAAAATTTCAATTATAGATATAAGTCATGTGAAGTGAACCAAGTGGATGCATTGCTACTGTATATTCTATCTGCAGTGCCTCAAGTGCAAAACCGAATTAATATATGCTCTATGCTCCGTTATATTGTGCATCAAATTAATTGAAATCCAGTGGAGTCGCTTGCGTCTTTAGGCCACAATGAAGTCTACAACTTTTCCTTCTCATTCCTTTAAATACAAACAAATAACGAAATAAAAATAAAAATAAAATAAAATAAAACTAACAATTTTAATAAATAAAAAGATAATAAAATTAATATAAAAACTACACTTATTAGCCTACTCCTATAATTTCCAAATTGTCCTAATGTTGATCATGCGAGTTCTATGAGATTACATGCGAATATGTCCTCGCCTAGTGTTAGGGGCGTAAATGGTTTGGTCCGGTCCAGAAAAAATGTGGACCGGTTCTATTCAGTCTAAGAATTTTCCCACCTTAGACTGGACCGAACTCCTATTCGGTCCATACCAGTCCGGTCCAGTTCAGTTTAGGGCCGTCTAGTCCGGTTCAGGAGCACCTGATATGATTTAATAGGATAAATTTGATCCAAAATCCTACAATGATAAAAAATAATATTTAGCCCAAATTTAATTATTAATACTCTATAGGTTATTACTAATAATATATCTGTTAGTAAATAGTGATAGATTAGTAATAATATATTAAATAAAAATAATAGACTTATTATTTATAAATTATTACTAATACTTTATATAGATATACTATAATTTATATTTTTATACTACTACTAGTCAACTATTATAAATTATAATATGTTAATATTATAAGAGTATATATTATATATTAATATGTTATACTACCACTCTCAATCTATATTAATATTAATTTTATAATTTATATACTATTATTTATATATACATATATATATTTATATATAAATGGTGTGCATTCGATCCGATCCGGTCCGGTCCAGAGGGAGAAATGCCCTGGACCAAGACCTGACTGATAATGTTCCGTCCATATAGAAATTGGACTAGACCGGACGGAATTTCATCCGGTCCAGTCTGGTTCAACAGGTCCAGTCCGGTCGGTCTTTTTACACCTCTACTGGTATAAATTTCTTAAGTATGGATGAAGAATATAGATTGGCATCGAAAGAGGGATACTCTATTATGGTAGTAGATGAAGCTTTGGCTTTGAGAATTTCTCATAGGAATAAGGTGGAGGATTGTCATATTTTTCATTTTTCAGATTGTGAAGAGGAGAATTCTTTAAGTCGACTAATGCAAGAGAATGGGTTTGAGTCTGAGAGTGATTCAAAAACATAAGGAGTCGCTCTAAAAACCAATTGGGTTTGGTGGTAAGGCAATCTCAATGGGTTCTGCCTCGGGTGAATCTTAATTTATGATTGAAATTTTATTTTTTTGGGACGTGCAGGGTTTAGGTGGGTCAAAAAAGCGGCTTAAGAGTTTAGCTAAGAAATTGAATGTTGTTATTTTGGCCATTGCAAAACCTTTTGCAACTGAAGAAAAAAATGTCGAGATTTGCAGTTTCTTGGGGTTGAATAATTTTTACTCAAATGAAGCTTTAGGAGGTAAGCTTTAACTTTTCTGGAATGAGAGTTTTAGTGTTGAAATTGCGGATATGTCGGATAAATGTTTGACATGAGCCTTTGAGTAAGCTAATCAAGAAGTATTTTTGACGTTCGTGTATGCAAAGTGTAATTATTTAGAGAGATATAATTTGTGGAATGCTTTGGATGGAATGCTTGTTGATGATTTTCCTTGGCTTGTTCTAGGTATTTTAATATTATACGGTCAGATACGGAGAGAGTTGGTGGTCACCCAAGGGTTTTGGTGGGTATGGATGATTTTAATAACTGTTTAGAAAGTGTGATTTATTAGATGTTTCTTCTAATGGCTGAAAACTCTCATGGTGCAATGGTCAAGGGGTCGTAAGAGAAGTTGGGTGAATCTAGACAAAGTCGTAGTGAAAGCAAAGTTTCGAAGCATGTATCCTCATTTTTGCATGGAATATCTAATTTGGAAAACTTTAGATGACTCTCCTATGATTATTTAAAATTCTAAGATGGATGGAAGGTATGGCACGACTCCTTTTTTATTTCAAAATATGTGAATTAGACATGTTTCTTTTTATGATTTTGTGGCTGAAAATTGGAGAGAACCAACATTGGGCAATGATCTAGTTTGTTTGGCTGCCAAGATGAATAAATTGAAGGTGGCTCTCAAGGCTTGGATTATCGAATTTTTGGCCATGTTAATAATACTATTAAGGAGCTAGAGGAGAGGTTGGAGATAATTGAAGGTCAACTTCAAGTTGATTTTGGTTCAGAGCTGGAACAAGATTTTCTGATTACTAAAGTGGAACTGAATTTCTGGGAACATAATGAGGAAGTTCGATTGACTCAAATTGCTAAGAAAAAATGTTTAGAGGAGGGGGATCTGAATACCTATTTTAACCATGCAGTGGCTAATTTGAAAAGGCGGAGGTCGATTATTCATGACTCTATCAGGTGGGATGGTCTTGAGTTCTCCTAAGGGGGTACATTAGGGAGCGGTGAATCATTTCACAAGCCCCATACAGGTGTTGAAGCATTGGTACAGGCTGATTTATCGAAAATTAGTTGCAAAGTTATTTTTTATGCATAGAATGATTTTATCTTTAGAGATCCTTCAGAGGAATAGTGAAATAGGCGCTCTTATATATTCCTAAGCATAGTAGTCCAAGCCTTGATGGGTTTGGTTTGGCTTTCTTCATCGTTTGCTGGGATATTATCAAGTTGGATTTGGTGGAGCGGTGAGAGATTTTTTCTCAAAGTCTGAGTTGCCGAGGTATTATTCTTCCTATTTTTCCAATCTCGAAAATGCAGGACCCGAGGAGTTTTTATAAGTTTTGACCAATCAGCTTATGTTCGGTAGCTTATAAGATTTTTTCAAAGATTGTTGTGAAGTGTATGTCTTTGTTTCTCTTTTGCATGGTGGCATCCAAACAGGGTGCATTTATTCCAAGAAGAAGTAATTTTGAGAATATTTTGTTGGCTCAATAAATGGTGTAGTCTATTAATAAAAAAGTAAGCGGGGGAAACGTTATGATGAAAATAGATATGGCCAATCGATATGATAGAGTTGACTTGGTCTTTCTTTTGTGAGTTTTGAATGCATTTGGGTTCTTGAAAAAAATTTGTGATTTGATTGGGTGGTGCATTAAGTCCCCATGATATTCCATTATGATGCATGGGACATATAAGTAATTTTTCTCAATCGTCGAAAGGTTTGAGACAAGATGATTCGTTTTCTCCATATTTATTTATTATCATAGAGGTGGTATTGTCTAGGTTGTTGAAGGTTAATTTTGAGTAGGGAAGTGTTGAATCCAAGATTTCAAATTTCGTATCTACGTGTAGATTTTGATGATAACAAATAAATTCATGTCTCAAGCTCAAATTATTTACGCAATGAAGCGAAGAGTAGATCAAGTATAAAAGAACACATCTACAAATGAAGCTCATAGATTATTTTTGTACATCACTTGATAAAATTTGAAATTGAATTAAGGCTCCAAATTACTCTTTTTTCTCATAAAATATCAAATTACTTTTTTCACATATGCAAGACATCTTTAAATGTCTTAGTTTTGAAAATTATGTTTTTCACATGTGCATAACATCATCAAACAATATAATTTCGAAAATTATATTTTTTTTTATAAAAATTTGAATTTGTAAGATGATTGATTATCATATTTGACATGTGCATATTTTGTTTGATAGTCTTGAAGAGTAGTTGTGTGTTTTTTTGACAAATACAAAAAGTAGATGATTTTGTTTGAAAATCTTAAAGGGTGGTTGTTTGTTTTTTTGACATATACAAAAAGAAGACGATTTGGTTTGAAAAATAAATCATGCTCATTTTGTCATATATGAAAAGCAAAAAATTAGGTTTGATTTCTTTGAAAAATAAATTGAGTTGTCTTTGACAAATGCAAAAAGGAAATACTTTTATTTGAATTTTTTGAAAAGTGAATAGTGCTCTTATTTGACATATGAGTCTTTTCAAATTTGAAATTGAAAACTTATTTACCTATAAAAAGCTCACTTGAGTTTTGCAAAAATCACAACAAGAGCTTACACATCAATTGCTAAGTTTTGCATCATTCTTTCAAAACTCTCATTCTCTCTTTTCTAAAGTTTTGAACCTTAATTCTTGTTCTTTTTAAAAGAGATATAGGTTGCGCTGTATTGTTTCTATCTCACTCATTGAGGAGTGTACTTTGATAGTCTACCTACTATCAACTCTTGTATCTATAAGAAGGTGCGTATAACTCTTGTGTGTGTAGAAGGTGCATATAACTCTTGTGTGTGTAGAAGGTGTTCTACACGGGAAATAGTTAAATCACCAAGTGTGGGGTGATTTGAAGTGTAGAGGGTGTTCTACACGGATTCTTTGGAGCGGTGCTGCTCAAAAGTGTCATAGGTTTCTATCTCCACCTAAAGGAGATTGACTAGTGAATTTGGGATCCTCAAGAGGTAGCTTGAGTCGAGGACGTAGGCAGTGAGGCTGAATCTCGTAAAAATACTGAGTTTGCTTTTTCTTACCCTACTCTTTACATTTCTTGCTGTTTTATATTCTATTTATATTTTATATTGTGTATTTGATTTATAAGTGTTAATTTTTATGATATAACTCAATTCAACCCCCCTCTTATGTTAGTCATCTGGGCAACAGGAAGGATTGGCCGATTTGCACATCCTTGTGGTGCTCCTTTGATTTCTCATCTGTTATATGCAGATTATCTTCTTATTATTACGAATGGAAACAAGAGGTTGATGAAGGTGCTTATGAAGACTTTGGATTTATATGGAAGCTGGTTTGGTCAGCTTATTAATATATAGAAGTCCGCTATGTTTTTCTCTAATAAGATTGGTTCTTTAAGGAAATCTGTTTTGCTGAATATTATAGGTTTTGTGGAAGGACAATTACCCACTTGGTATTTAGGGGCTCCTATTGTTGTTGGGAGCTTTCCAAATATCAATCTTTGAGCCTTTGATTTGAGAAGTTGAGAGAAAAGTGGCTGGATGGAAGACTAAATTGTTGTTACAACTTACAAGGAGGTAAATTAATTTTGTTAAAGCATGTTCTTTCTAGTATGGTAACGCACTTATTGGTTGTTTTTTATATTCTAAAAGGGGTGATTTCTAAGCTGAATTATATTTTTTCTACATTTTTTTGGGGAGAAGGGAAAGGTAAAGCCAAGAGGAAATGGTTAGTCTGGTCAAAATCGTGTAAGCCTACGTTGGAAGGAGGTATTGGTATTCAAAATTTTTTGAAGATCCAAAAGACTTTACACATGAATTTGCTTGGAAATTATTTATGTTGGATATTTATGGACCAAATTATTTACAAAGGCTTGTATGAGACTTGTTTATTTAAAACTTGTAGAAATCATTTCTCGTCAACATGGGACTTGATGAGAAGTTTAGGCATATTGGCCAATCCATGAATGTCAATTTGATGCGAAACTCCATTGAACATAAAGCACAGTAGTTTTGACGCCCGAGTAGTGAACCATGAACAAATTGAGAACCTCAATTTCGTTATTTACTTAAGATGCGTTAATACGGGAATATTCACTCTCATGTTTTATTTTTAGATCGAATTGCAACGCATAGGCCTCCTCCTTAAATCTTACCTTTCAACTTTCATTTAAGTCCTATAGTAAGAAGTGTGGTCTATAGCTATTTGCACGGGCCAATTTCACTTCACCAAAATGGTGAAATATTAAAAGATGGTTAAACGAGTTTTACAAATACAATAATCAACAATGTTATATTGTTACAGATATAGATTGCAACAAAAAAGAAAGGAGAAAGTGAAAACAGAAGATTGTTGTACCTGGCAAATATCCTTAAAGCAGAATGTCACAGAGGAGAAAGTGAAGTAGTATAAGAACCATCAGAGTGATGACATTTTCTACCTGTGAGACCAACCACTCCCCCCCCCCCTCCCCTAAAAAAAAAAAGAATACCAAAGCAATATTATAGGAAGTGAAAGAATAACTCAAGTATGTAAAATCATTAAAGACTCAGTAGTGTAAAGGCCAGCAGATGAACTAGGCACATGTTCACCACTATCATTGGATTCTTTAGGAGGAGAAGCAATATGATCTGCTCTTTTCTACTCCATGCACTTTACATGCAAGCCAAAAGGAAAAAATGTTTTACAACAATAAATTTCAATAATATGTTTCACAGTAATGAGTAATAACAGCATATATTTGTTTTTTTGTTAACGTATATTTGTTGACTCAAAAAAATGTTCCTAGCATTTTATGTTTGTACACTAAATAAATACAAGTAATAGAACATTCACGTCAAACAACTTTCTACTTCTCTAGTACAGTATAAGTGATATCACATTAGCAATAAGTTACTGATAATACATAGTTAGGCAGCAATGCAAGTTTTGACAAAATTAGCATCTGCAATGGCAATATAGGTTTGGAGAACTATGCTTGAACAAACACTAGACATGGGAAGATCTAAAACTCTAACTTTATAAAACTAAACGAGACAATAATTTCGAATCAAACGTCATTTTCAATAATTCCATTTTCTTCAAAATCGTGCTCTGCTAAGGTTTGAACTCTCTTGTTTCCGCATGGCTGCCACCAAAGCTCCCCTTGGGTCATCGACGACGGCTTTTCGACAGTGTTCGTTTGTTGACTTAGTGGCCCAATCACCGCAACCTTTACCGGAGATTAAAATCCTGTAAAGATATTTGATGGTGAGATTTACATTCTCATCTCCAAGGAAGAAGTGGAGAAATCGGTAACTCCTTTCAGATATTCGATGGTCCTTAAACTTTTAAGGCAACGTCCCTCTCTTGATGCTATACGTGTGTTCATTCGAAATTATTGCAAATTAAAGGTCCACATCATCCTATATTAAAACTAGTCAAGTTGCGCTTTTGGTTTTCAAATTAACCAAAAGCCTACTTATATCAATTGATCAATAAATCAGAAAGAGGCAATTCCAACACTAGAATAAACTCCTTAGTGGGATAATAATCATCAATGTCCCACAAGATGGGTAACATTTATCTCATGGTCCACCTCGGGCCTGAATTCAAAAGAGTTAAGTGAGAGCAAACTGCCTACTATAAAAGGCAGAGACATAAACCTGACTCAAATTATGCTTTACAATCTCTGAAAACTTGATTATATTTTCGGTAGTTGATTGCTTTATTTCATAATGACAAAGAGGCATAGAGAAACAGACATCCTAGAAAAAATTAATTGCAACATAATAAAATGTCAGGCAATATTGAACATATAGAAATCTTAAAGGAATAATATACATGTGACAATGTGTGAAAATCGATGAATACATTCTATCACGACAACAATTCAACAGTACATAATTTACATACTGTAATGTCTACAAATTCTTGGAACAATATCAATCACAGACAGCATTAAATGATCAAAATATATCATACAGTTATTCATACATCTATCTCTCTCTTAAATCTACAACCAAATAATTCTATCAAAGTGGCTTGCCATTCTATCGTACAGTTTTAATTGAAATGTCGTGCCCCCAAAACTAAACCCAAGAATGCTATGCATGGGCCCGTGAACATTGAAGTCCAAGTGAAAGTGAATTTCATGATTTAGTCATGCGGCTCTTCATTTGAAATCCTGTTGCAGCCCATAAGTATTTCGCAGCCCAGCTCTTCGGAATACCCAATCAACTTTTTCCTGAGAAATGAAGATTAGAGTGGGGTCGGGGTCCAAGACCTTTCCAATGATAAAGTCAGTTTCAGATAGATGGCATCAGAATTGCTTTAAGGAAAGCCAAAGAATGAATATCCTTACCTGATTCTGGATCGAATTGGTCTTATTTATAGATGTTTGCATGCTCCTTCTAAGGATGAGGATGAGAAAAAATGTGACTCGTAGTGACACTATCCGGTCGTCACTCGGCAAATGATGGTCAGACTCTTCCTATCCCATCCCTAGTGATTTAATCCCTTCGATCGATACTTGGCCAGGCCGAATGATGGGCAGTAATTAATGCGGCACCCTCCCCATTCAGTTCGGTAATATGCGGCACACTTGAATCGACTTTGCATTCAATGAGGTGCTCTGTCAGATCGACAGAGGTCTTGTTGTCATTAATGCGAAGTCGGTTGTGGCGTGGGAGGAGAAGATACATTGTCTTCTCAGTTTGATACTTTCTCAGGCTCGATGAACGGTCGAAATTGCCTAGGCTCACCTTCTTATTAGCATGGACGCTCGATATTTGTCTTTCCCTCTATCTCCGGACTTCTAATCGGGCTTGGGCTTGAGTTGATCCAATAGGACCATGGGCTTCACACCCTTCCACCTTTTTCGGGCTTAGCTTACTGAGAATTCCCTTTACAGTACCCCGTGAATCCTTATTGAAGGAACTTCGATCCCCATTCTAAAATTTTTTTAGAAATAAAGATTGTCTCACTTTGTTCCTGCTCGGACTCAATGTCCAGAAGGTTAGTCCCCCGAGCCTGAGTGAAAGGATCCAGACATGTGTCGGGGTCATACCAGCACTAATTCACCCCCACCGAGTCCGGTTTCTGGGTCATAAATGTTTTCTTACTTGCATATGTTACCCTCAATTCGACTTCTGGGGGCGATTCAATTTCTTGACGATTTTGATCCGTTAAACTTTGTTGCCTCGTCTTCCAAACCATTAATGTCGTTCGGTGTGTGGTTCATATCCCGAGTTATGGGCATTTAATACACTCGGATTGAAGCGTCTTGTCGCTTCGACTTCCGAACTGCTACTGCCATTTTTACAGTGCGTTGTCGAGTTGTGAGTGGCTCGTGGTTTGTGCGCAAAGGCCATTATTACCTAGCCTGTTATTACTGTGCACGTTCCTTTCCTCTGATTGACTCATCCCAAGCACACTCCCTACTTTCAAGGGTCATGTCAGGCAATTTGACGACTGTGTCGCTTCGTTTTCCGCGTGTCTTTAATCCGGTTTGAGTATAAATTACCCATCTCTTATTCCTGCTTCGTCTTCCTCATTTTGATCTCTAATTTCCTCTTTCTCATCATCTTCCAATCACCACCCAGTTTTTCTCTGTAAACCTCGAACCTTTGCTTTCATGGCCTCTATCGATCCTTGCCCTTTCTTTTTGGGTAATGGTTGGACTTCCTCCATGCGGTCTTTCGATATCGAGTCCTTTTGAAAAAAATACAAGATTCCATGGAGGGAAACTCTAGAAACGCCTAGGGATGGCGTTACAGCTTGTGACCAGGAGGGGAAAGCTCAGAAAGTCATTATCTTTGCAATAATGTTCTCAAAAGGCTTCCGTCTTCCCTTCATCCGACCCATTTGAGAGGTCCTCCACTTCCTGGGGTTGGCTGCAGCCCAGATCTTACCGAACGGGTGGTGTATTTTTTTGGCCACCTGCGTGGCTTTTCGGATCGTTCTTACCGAAAGGAACGATCCTTATCCCGATTTGACAGCTCGAGAGTTTTTCTAGATGTGCCGACTCCTTCATCGTGATGGCAATGTTGCGGGTTTTCAAATAAAACCCAAGTTCCGACTGATTTGGATGGAAGAGAGGCACTCTAATGCCAGGGACTACCACTGAAGGTTCCTATTTGTTTCGGGAAGTTATTGGGAATTTCCCGAGGGAGAACGGAGCGAATTCCCGATCCAAAAGGATTGGGGTTTTCTCCACTCTCTTACACACTTGGAGATTACCCTTACTGCCCTAGAGACTAATAGGGTGAAGGTTGGTACTTTCCTGGGGGGCGGAGGATCCTGATTGGCTATGGCCAGATGCTCTTCTGATCGAAGAGAACATCCGGGAGCACTTGATTCAACCAAACTGATCTTATGCTGAATGCTAGAACATCCTTCAGATTCTCGAGGATCTTCCCCGAAATTCTCGTAAACATGCTCCCGATCACGACGTTCATAAGGAAAGGCTGACAAAGGGTCATCATGGAGAGGTTTCATCGAGTCGAGGTCCCCAACAACAGAATAAGAAGGTTTCTCACGATGAAGACCTCAACGTGGACATGCCCTCGGGGAGGTCTCCGGTTCGCCTCCCAATTCGTACTTCCTCCCTTACTTCATCGGATGAACTCCGTTTCTTAGAAACCGAGCAGACCAGGTCTAAGGCCAGGAGGATAGTCCTTGAGGCTTAGGCGGAAGCAACCCAAGTGGCTGGGGTCGAGTCTTCAGACGCAGAGGACATCGACCAGGCCTTCACAGATGCCTTAGAGCATGCTGCCGATCTCTCATCAGGCGCCTTGCCCTTTGAGTAGATCTTTTGCCAAGAGTTGGAGGAGCAAACCATCAGGGCAAGTCAGCTGCCCACCCCCCACCTTCTTTGCCCAAGTGTCACACTGCGACTCAGAGAGCGATGATGATGATGAGGATGAGTCTGATGCTGAGGACGATCGGGGAGACAACAATTAGAGAGGTGAGGAAGAAGGCGGAGAAGGCGACGGTCATTGAGGTGAGGGGGACGCTAATCGGATGGACGAGAAAGGCAGGGTCATTCTAGAGGAGGAGACTCGTGCAAAAGTTTCGGGCGGGGGCGAGGTCCCCTTTGTTGTTATTGACGAGTCCTCCGAGGGCCTTCCCCCATTTTTTGAAATGGGGTCGACCTTGAGTACTCGGACGGTACCATCCCCTCATTTTAAGGCGAGGTCGACTTCGGGTGCACAAAACGAGCCGCCTCCAACTTTTGAGATAAGGTCAGCTTCTACGGCCCAGCTTGAGGATCAACGGCCATCTCCTAGCTCGGAAGCTCCTCGACGCCATCCCTCCCCTTTCCGATTACGTAGTGGGGTTGCCACACTCGGGCAACTTTTCAAGTCGGAACAAGTAGGCCGGAAGAAGGGGGCGGTCTAAGAAGTGAAGAGGAGGCCTCAGGTGCTCTTTTACGCTTTAAGCAGGCCAAAGCGAATGCTATTGAGCGAGTGGCAAAGATACTAAAGTCTCTATTGGCCTAAGTATGATTATTATCGTTTACTTTCTTCTTTATACTAGGCTTTAGTTTCGAACTTGACTAATGGTCATTTTTCTTCGTGTTCAGTCACCGAACAGGTGTCCCAGGCGGTTGGTTTCAAGCTAGCGGAACTTGGCAAATTTAACTGCGACCTCGAGACGGTTTGTAGGTTTAGTTGCTACAAACTAAAACAGACCAAAGATCAGCTTGAGTCTTCTCACCGAACTTGCGGGGGTTTGGTCAAGACCGTCGAGGAGCTGAAGACTAACAAAGAAAAGCTGGAGAGAGCTAATGTCTCTCTCCAGACCAAGCTGGAAGGTGCTTAGGTGTCCTTGGCGACTACTCACCGAAGGAATGCACGTCTTCTCGATGCCCGTTCTACCACTTAGCAAGACAAGGCATTTCTTCAGGCAGGCTGGCTGCTCGATCGTCAGAATTAGCTGCCTCTGCCCAAGCCCTTTCCATAAAGGAAGAGGAGTTGGCAGCTTCAGAACGCGCCCAAGCAGCTTGGGAGGAAGAGTTAGCCAACTCGGAGCGTGCCAGGGTAGCTCTTGAGGAGGAGTTGGCCAACTCGGAGTGAGTCCGAGCAACCCAAAACACCGAGCTGGAGGAAGTTCATAGCTCCTT
This sequence comes from Platycarya longipes, assembly GCA_036559045.1. Lineage (NCBI taxonomy): Eukaryota > Viridiplantae > Streptophyta > Magnoliopsida > Fagales > Juglandaceae > Platycarya > Platycarya longipes. The sequence continues at coordinate 20,076,612 of CM071797.1, forward strand.
GGAGGATGCGCAAAGGAGGTTAGTTGACCTCGAGTGCCAAACGTCCCGTGTTGCAAAGAAATTTGTCGAGGGTCTGCGTCGGATAGGGGCCAAGCTTCTGGTAGATCCTCAGCTCAACATCAACACCATTAGCCCAAGGTCTCTTCGACCTGATCGAATTGCAAAGAAATTTGCAAAGAAGATCGAGAAGCCCGACTATCCTCCCTTTGATGAATCGAATCCTCATCCGCCCCCGAAGCCCTAATCATTTGTATATATTTTTTTATTTTTGACTGTATATGTAAATGATACTTTGAAATAAATGAAATTTAATTCTGCCCTTTCTTCTTTGTAGTTGCTGGCTCGGTTATTTGATTTTTTATTGACATGCCTGATAGTACCCCGCGAATTCTTGGCAATTTCAACTTGACTAGGAATTGTAAAAGATCACGTGTTTCGGTCAGAACTTAATATCTTCTTTACTTGAGTGTTGGCTCAAGTTTTACTTTGCTTGGGGCTATTTGGGTGTTCAAGGTTGGTATCTAATCTCAATCCCCCTCTTGAGTTTGTTGGCTTTGTGTGGGTGGATTGACCGACCTTGCGAGATTTTATGGACTTCTCATAAGTGGATAAACCGACTCCGTGGGAGTTAGTAACCTTTGCGTAGGTGGGTAAACCGACCCCGCGGGACTTGGTAACCTTCACATAGGTGGGTAGACCGACCCCACAGGATCTTGAGTTTTGAATACTTCTTCTCATTAATAACATTTGAAGTTTACAAGTTTCAAAATGAAATACATAAGATGGAACACTACACATAGTACCTCTTCAGGCGTTCAACATTCCATGTGTGGGGTAAGTCAGTGCCAAGACTATCCTTGAGTTGGTATGACCCGGGTCTGCTAATTATTGTTACCACGTATGGCCCCTCCCATTTCAGCCCTAATTTTTCTTGTGCCTGGGTCGTGACACCTATCTGTCTCAGCACTAGGTCCCCGACCCTGAAGTTACGTGGTTTTACTCGCTTGTAGAAGTACTGTTATGTATTACGTTTGTTGTTGGCGATCTGGATAAGGGCTTCCTCTCTTCAATCATCCAATAAGTCCAATTGTTCCATTATCTTAGTGTCATTAGTTGTGGTATTATAGTGTTGAATACGTAGTGTGGGCATCCCGACTTCAACAGGGATCACTACTTCACAGCCATAGGTGAGGGTGAATAATGTCTCACCAGTTGGAGTTTGGACCGTAATTCGGTAAGCCTAAAGTACACTTGGTAGTTCCTCAGCCCACGCTCTTTTGTGGGTTCTGAGCCTTTTTTTTAGTGCAGAAAGGATCGTCTTGTTGGTTGCCTCGGCCTGTCTGTTGGCTTATGGGTGTCCGGGCGAGGAGTATTTAACTTTGATTTTGAGCTCGGCACACCACTCTCGATAATGATGGCAGTCAAATTTCTTTTCATTGTCTGATATAAATCTTTGAGGTATCCCGAATCAGCAAACCACGGATTTTCATAAGAACTTAGTGATGGCTTGGGAGGTGATGCTGGTGAGGGCGTCTACTTCCACCCATTTTGTGAAGTAGTCGACTGCTACCATGACAAACTTGGTTTCCCCTTTCCAGACAAAGAAATGTTCAATTAGGTCTAGGTCCCACTGGGCAAAGGGCTAGGGAGATGAAATTGACGTGAGTTCTTCTGGTGGGGAATGCGATATGGGGCCATGCTCTTGACACTGAAGCATTTTTTGGTGAATTCTTTTGCATCTTTGAGTGAGCATGGCCAGTAGTACCCTGCGCAAGACGCATGGACAGCTAAGGCTTTTCCACCTATATGGGCTTCACATATTCCCTCATAGATTTCTACCAACACATATTGTGCTTCTTCATTTGTCAGACACCTAAGCAAAGACTCAGAGAAGCCCTTTCTATATAGTACCCCTTCAATCAAGACAAACCTAGCTGACTTGTTTTTAATCTTCTATGCCTCCTCAGGATCAGGGGGAGCCAGCCTTCTTTTAGGTACCCGATGATGTCTGCTGCCCAATCAAGAGGGTTATGGCTACTGTCGCGACTTCACTGCCAATGCAGGGGGTGTCTATCGATCTGATTTTGGTGTGTTCCAAGGGTTGGTATTCAGTATGTCCTAGCGCTATTTTCGCTAACTAGTCTACCAATTGGTTCTCCACCCTTGGGATCTGCTGCAGTAAGAAGTAATTGAATCTGTCTTTTTTGGTGCATACAAGCTGTAGGTACTTTTTTAATTTTTCACTCTTCGTGATGTATCAACCAAGTACTTGATTAACTACTATCTGGGAGTTAGTTCGGGCTTCCATTTCAGTAGCCCCTAACATCCAAGTGATCGCCATTCCGGCTATGAGTACTTCATACTCTGCCTCATTGTTGGTTACTTCAAAGGTTAAGCCTATGACGTAATTGTGTTCGATACCTTGAACAGGGGTGATATGTATCCCTGCACCGCCTCCGATTCGGAAATGAAGCAAATGGGGAAGATAAAATCATGAAGGAAGATAACGGGATTGGAGATGAAGAGGATGATGCGGCAGAAAGGGCAAGAAAGTCCACAAAAACTACGACCCAAGACAACGAAACTCATCATTCATCTGCACGTAAAAGTTTCAATCCAAAATTAATTTCAAACTTCCCGAATTTCACTCTTCCATTTTTGTATCCTTCATCTCATCTCAAAAATGAATTTCTCTTCTCTTCTCTCTCTTGGGTTGTTCCTGGCAATAGCCTTACACAGACTATGAAAGGAGAAGCCCTAACCATCAGTATTCCTCCATTACCTCCTACCAACGAGAGTGAGTTATATTTTTCATTTTCGCAGCAAGTTCCTTGTTGTGAGATTAAGGTGTTGGAAAAGGGTAAGAAACCCTTTACTCACTATGTGTTTGATTCTTTGCCAATTAAAATGGTTTGTGACCCTTTTGATAGAGGCAAAGAGATAATGTTGCTATACATGAGAAGGTTCTAGATTCACCCCTTCTTGCTTTTAACTTTCGCATGGATGAGAAACAGAGCTCGTTCTTCAAAGCTGTTGGTAACGATATGGATATTTTCAACTGCCATCTCCGTTAATACTCGTTCGTGAAGCAACAGCAAACAACTATCAAAATTTGGAAGAAAAGAATAAGGCCCAAGTTGTTTGACGAAATGCCTGAAGGGTTTTACATTATATCAGGTAAATCTCAGGGTATCTCAGCAAAGAGATGTGGCAGGAAATAAAGGAGTTTGGATCCTTTGACCACTTCATCTTCGCCGACACTGTAAGCAAGCACGACTTCATGATTATTTTAACATCTTCTAGACGTTCACTACCACCAAATAGGTTCTCTTCCCTAAATTCTGTTAACATCTCATCATTTAATTTCGAGCGGTTTTCATGGCTAAAATTTGAGTATGGTAGAGTATTTGATTGTTTGGTGGTTCTAAGAGATTTGTTTGAGAAAATGTCTAATAAATATGTGGGGACTTGGACGGCCATGGACTTTGTGTATGTACAAGGAGGGGCACCTAAGCTATTTGTAGAATTGCCAATTAAGGGTGTTTTTGAACCCTTTGATAGAGGATGGCACAATGTCCACTAGACAATGAAAGATGATCATTTCTCTCAAGTTTGGTTGAAACGCTTGTCCACTTCCAGATAGAATATTTCGCCACATGTTGCTTGGGGAGGGTCACATATGCACCCTCTATGTTTGACCAAGATTTTGGGAATTATCAAATAGTGGTTGTTATCTTTGGGAATCCTAAACTGCTGGCGAGAGCATTCCATCATATCAGTAGTAATTTTGCGATATTTGATGCCCTTAGAGATATCTTGTTCTTACTTGTATTCCCTTATACTTTTTGGCGAATGAACATATTCACTTTCCCATACCTTTACTTGACAAAGGTTTCTTCACAATGCCTCAAGTGGTTAGTAGAATTGGGGTCATTGAGCTCACTATCATGGTCGTTCCATAGGGTTTGAAGTTGTTAATTTTCCATGCATTTACTTGCCCCTCTTCATTAGAGAAATTGGGAAATATGAAGTGAAGCTCTTGAAAAGACAACTAATGCAATCAATTGAGACTTGTATTGGAAAGAAACAGAAAATTATTTCTCATCAAATAGAGGTGAAGCGAATTTATGGTATAGGATTTGTTGGAGCTAGTGCTGCTGGGGGTTTTAATGCACTTGAAAATTAGAAATATATGTAGTTTGATGTGGTGAAAAGTAACAATCCTGAGTTCAAGAAAGCAAGTGTTCAAATCAATATTTACAAGCAACACAGACAACCAAATCAATATATACAGCCATATGACCATGAAAATCCTTCCCAAGTTGAACTACTGGTTATTAATGAAGCAACATCTGATTCATTGCCTACAGTGAAGTCATTATAGCAAGTGGAGGAATTACTGTCTCAACTTTTTTGATGGTGCCCAAATACCAAACAAATGCTAGCACCCAAGCTATCATTAGAGTTCCTGATTTTGCTTTTGGATGGTTTGTAATCCAGTTACATATGACGATCCTGTGTTCGTGTGAGCTTTGCGGGGAAATCTCTGCACAACTTTGCTGAAGCAGGTGTTTGATCTTTGCAAATGCTAGTGGAATTAAACCTTGGAGATAAGGTTCTTTAAAGAGGGAGTTTGTTAGGAATCCAATTAATTGAGCTAGACTTAATGGATCTCTTGTAATTGGTTAATAGGTTAAGCTGTCAATGGCCTATGGGTTTAGAAGTGGCCCATGGCCTTTTGCTTTGTTATGGTTGTCTTTATGTACGCCATGGATGGCTGAAGAGAATCATCTGGAAAACTCTTGAAAGAAATAGAATTCACTGGAAAGAGCTCCCTCGAAGCAGCTGCTATGTGATTTCCTTCAAGTATTATCCAAATCAATTGTTCATTTTTCCTGTTTTTCATCCATTTACAAATTTCATCATATTCCATTTATATTTCGATACCTATTTCCCCCTATTTCATCTCTGGTATCTTGCATCCATACTTCTTCTCTCCAGTTCTGAAAGTTTATTTCTCATATCTAAAAGGTTTTTTTTTTTCCTCTTTTCTATTCGTTGAGCGTGCATTTTAATTTTAATGCTTGGATAATTTTTTTACATTTCTTCGCATATCTGCATTTTTTTGGCAGATCTTAAAATGTTTGTTTTGTTATTTCTGTTTGTATTAATTTTTTCACAAAAAATACAAGATTTTGTTTCTTAGATCTTAAATTTTGTATTCTCATTTCTTTTTAAATCTGTATTTTTGTTCTACGATTTTTGCATTTTTTTTTTTTTTGAACACAGATCTGTATTCTCGTTTTTTTCCCTTTTATATCTATATTTTTTTTTCTTTCAAATTTCTGTACGTTTTGAGTGTTTGTTTTTATTTTACTGGTTGGAAGAAATTAGGGGTAAAACGGGAATATAAAGCATTTCTACTAGACTTGTCTATTTGAAACTTGTACAAATCATTTCTCATCAACATGGAACTTGCCAAGATGTTAAGAAATATAGTCCAATCCATGAATGTCAATTTGATGCCAAACTCCATTGAACATAAAGCATTATAATTTTGACAACCGAGTAGTGAACCCTGAACAAATCGGGAACCCCAATTTCCCTATTTACATAAGATGCATTAATACGAAAATATTCATTCTCATGCTTCATTTTTTTGATCGAATTGCAACACATGGGCCTCCTGCCTTAATCTTACCTTTCCACTTTCATTTAAGTCCTATACTCAAAAGTGTGGCCTATAACTACTTAACCTTACTGAATGCACGGGCCAATTTCACTTCATCAGAATGGTGAAATATTAAAAAATGGTTAAAAGAGTTTTACAAATGCAATAATCAACAATGTTGTTACTGATTTGGATTGCAACAAAAAAGAAATGAGAAATCAGGGGTTAAAAGTCATAAATCAACAATTAGCGAAAACAGAAGATTGTTGTATCTACAAACATCCTGAAAGCAGAATGTCATAGAGGAGAAAGTGAAGCTGTATAAGAACCATCAGAGTACTTCAAGCCTTTTAATAAACCCGAGCACAAGTACGGAGTAACGATTGCGTCTGGAATACCAAAATCATAGCTGCTTTCTTGTAAACCCTCACTCTCTGCAGCTTGAGAATCAGATTTCTTACAAGCTACACCAAGAGCTACATTCAACCCAACTGAGGTAGGTTCCGTTATAAAACTGAAAGAGCACCAAAATTAAATTGGTAAGACCTAAATATACCTAGCTAGCATCTAATAACATTTCATTCAAACTAATTTTATTAACCAAATGCACATGAAACTCTATTCTGTAAAACAATGTTCTGAGCTTAACATAATCTATGGCTTCCTTAGACTTGTGCAAAACAAGTAATTAAGACCATCAAGAATAAATTGGATACACTAGGTTCAGCCCTTGAAAAGGAGGAAAAAATAGGGAAAATGAGTAACTCAAAACATTTTTTTGTTATATAAGAGATAAATATTTTGATAAATATGAGTAACTCAAAAGATTAATCCATGCAACCTGATCAACAAAATCGATCTAGAGAAGCCTCAAAGCTTGTATCTTCTTTTCCTGGACTTTGAGTAGACTTCCCCATGCTTTGACTTGTTAGAAAGCATGTAATTAGTGTAACCTCTGAGGGTATAAATGTTTATTGTATGTGGTGTATATACATAGTGATAGGTCAATAAATGAAGTAAGAAAACACTTTTAGGTTATCAGTTGTTACATGGTATCAGAGAGACCTGTCTGTGATGAGTGCCGTGTGGGCGAGTTCACTATTGTGAGCTCGTCAGTGTGTTTTCCAGTGGAGTATCCGGTTGTTGTGGTCGGTTCTAACACTCCAGGATCACACTCAACACTGGAGGTTGTGTCAGAAAAATAAGGTATGGACTCAAAGAAGGTAACGTCAGCACTAATGAAGTAGCGTCTAAGAATAGGACTATAACAACAATATCCGTTTTGAGTTCGAGAATAACCAACAAAAAAACACTTAGTTGAACGAGGATCAAGCTTATCACAACCCGGGCCAAGGTTATGAACATAGTACACACACCCTAAGATTTTTGGAGGAAGGATAAACGGTGGAGATGAAGGAAACAAGATTGATAAAGGAGACAAACCGTCAAAAACTAATGAAGGTATACGGTTAATAAGATAACAAGCAGTAAGAATACCATCACTCCAAAATCGTTTAGGAACATGCATGTGCAGTAACAGAGCTCGGGTTACATCTAACAAATGACGATTTTTGCGTTCAGCCACCCCATTCTGTTGAGGTGTATAAGAACACGAAGTTTGATGAACAACTCCTTTGCTACTTAAGTAAGTAGTAAAGGCACTAGATAGATACTCTTTAGCATTATCAGAACGCAAAACTCGAATCTTTTTGTTGAATTGGGTTTTAATTTCTTTCCAGAACACTTGGAATATGGAAAGAAGTTCAAATCTTGCTTTCATCAAATACAACCAGGTGACACGAGAGTAATCATCAATAAATGTAACAAAATATTGAAACTTATTTGATTCAATCTTGATTGGTCCCCATATATCAAAGTGAACCAATTCAAAAGAACTCGACGCTCATTTATAAACCTGAGGTACAAAAGACACACGATGGTGTTTACTAAGTTGACATGCTTCACAAGAAAAGGGAGACACATTTCCCAAGTTCTTAACTAGACACTTTAAAAGAAAAAGAAGGTGATCAAGGCGACAATGCCATTCATAAGCAGATGAGACAGGAGATGTAAGAGCTCGAGTGGGTGACTGTTGGACATCAAGATAATAGAGGCAATTTGTTTCCTATCATGCCTTATCTCCTTCATTCTCATGTTTTACATCTCAACTTTTAAAACTTTCTATTTCTAAGACAGTTCAGGATACTTTATCTGATCCGGGTTGGAAGACAGCTATGGAAAATGAAATGAATGCCCTTCACCATAATGGAACATGGGATCTTGTTCCACTACCACATGGTAAACAATCTGTTGGCTGTAAATGGGTATATACAATCAAATTCCATCCTGATGGGTCTGTGGAGCGTCTAAAAGCACGTTTGGTTGCAAAAGGCTACACGCAAACATATGGCATTGATTACGATGAGACATTCTCTCCTGTTGCCAAAATCTCTTCTGTTCGAGTATTGATCTCTCTTACTGTTAATTTAGACTGACCATTATTTCAGCTAGATGTTAAAAATGCATTTCTCCATGGTGACTTGCATGAGGAGGTTTATATGAAGCAACCATGTGGGTTTGTTGCTCAGGGGGAGTATCGAGGTACTGTATGTAAGTTAAAGAAGGCATTGTATGGTTTGAAACAATCTCCCCGAACATGGTTTGGGAGGTTCTCTGATGCTGTATTGGCATTTGGTCTTCATAGATGCCAAACAGATCATTCGGTATTTTACTTACATAGTGATGCAGGTTACATTTAATTGGTTGTATATGTGGATGACATTGTAATTACTGTGAGTGACTTTGCTAGGATTACGAGACAAACAGTTTCTACATGATCAGTTTCAAACAAAAGACTTGGGCAAGCTTAGATATTTCCTTGGAATTGAAGTCGGTAGATCTAAAAAGAGTTTCAATCTGTCTCAGAGGAAATATGTTCTTGACCTTCTAGAAGAAACTGGCATGTTGGGTACACGACCTATTGACACCCCTATGGATCCGAATCGTACATTCTTAAAAGAGGAAGGGAAGTTGTTTGGAGATCCAGGTAGGTATCGAAGACTTGTCGAAAAATTAAATTATCTCACTATCACTAGACCAGACATCTCTTATGTAGTGAGTGTACTAAGTCAGTTTTTAATAATGCCACGAGTCGTACATTAGGATGCTGTAATTCATATTCTTCTTTATCTTAAGCGAGCTCCTGGCCTTGAATTATTGTATCGACCAAATGGGCATCTCAGAATGGAAGCCTTTTCAGATGCTGATTGGGCAGGATCTCCTTTAGATAGAAGATCTACTACTGGATATTATACTTTTGTGGGAGGTAACTTAGTTACATGGAAGAGTAAGAAACAAGCAGTAGTAGCTGGATCTAGTGCAAAAGCCGAATACAGAGCAATGGTCCACACTACTAGTGAGCTGACATGGCTGCAACATTTCATCCAAGAGATTGGGTTCTCCAGCTTCTACTCCTCTTAAACTATTTTGTGATAATTAAGCTGCAGTGCATATTGCCTCTAATCCTGTATTCCATGAGAGGACTAACCACATAGAGATTGATTGTCACTTCATTCGCGATAAGATACTAAGTGGTGACATTTCTACACCTTTTGTGAAATTTGCTGATCATCTCGCATATATGTTCACTAAGTCTTTGTGTTGTAATCTTTTAAAGCCTATTCTTTACAAGTTAGGCTTATATGATATATATGCCTCAACTTGAGGGGGAGTGTTAGAAAGCATGTAATTAGTGTAACCTCTGAGGATATAAATGTCTATTGTATGTGGTGTATATATACATAGTGATAGGTCAATAAATGAAGTAAAAAAACACTTCTAGGTTATCAGTTGTTACATGACCAAAGCAATTTATCTATTTTATCATAACCAAAAAATTTGCCCACTTTTAGATATATTGGATAGGTTCTCAACCTACCCATTCTAATTTTGTTCGTTTAAGAATGATGGTACTTTCTACCTGTGAGACCAAACCCCCCCCCCCAAAAAAAAAAAATATACCAAAGCAATTTTATAGGAAGTGAAACAATACTCAAGCATGTAAAATCATCAAAGACTGAATATCATGTTACAAAATCTACCCCCTATGATACCTTGCCTCGAAGCTTCTCCCTTCAGAACTCATAAATGTACACATGCTACATATAATCCATGGAGGAAGATATGCATCCTTGATTTCAATGCTATAGCAGAGGCCAGCAAATGAACCGGGCACATGTTCACCACCATCATTGGATTCTTTAGGAGGACAAGCAATATGATCTGCTCTTTTCCACTCCATGCACTTTACATGCAAGTCAAAAGAAAAAAATATTTTACTACAATAAATTTCAAAAATATGTTTCACAGCAATGAGCAATAACATCATATATTTGTGATTTTGTTAACACAAATCTGTTGACTCAAAGAAGTATTCCTAGCATTTATATATTTGTACACTGGATAAATGCAAGTAATAGAGCATCCACGTCAAACAGCTTTCTGCTAATGTAGAATAGCATAAGTGATATCGCATTGGCAATAAGTTACTGGTAACATATAGTTAGGCAGTGATGCAGGTTTTGACAAAAATTAGCATTTGCAATGACAATATAGGTTTGGAGAATTATGGTTGAACAAAAACCAGACACGGGCAGATCTAGAAGTGTGAAATAAAGCAACTACTAGATATGCTGACTTGGTAATCTAGATGAGAGAATGACTTTGGCGCAGATGGAACATAATGCAACTACCCCTAGTTTACATATTTTATATGTACCTCTGGAGCAGATAAAGCAGCATTCTTAAATGGCACAGGTGAAGACAATAAAGGAACATCCATACCACTTAAGAAGGTCAAGAAAGATCTGGAGAAAATCACAAGAAAAAAAAGTGAAATTTCGCAACATGATAATAGACATAAGAAACATGAAAAAGCCATTTACACTAATAATATAGTATCTGAAAAATCAAGGTACTAAAATAGTAATATTTTAAAAACTTAATTAATAATGTCCTAACCTATAATTTAATAAGAAATCATATAAACCATGTACGCTCTTATTGCCACTGAAAACCAGTAAAGATTGTGAGCTATTATCGCTGTCAGATGAGGAACTCACGCGCCGAGTCTGCATAGCACGTCAAAGGAAAGTCCAATGACTCTAAATGCACAAAAAATGATATCAAAAGTAGTAGATAATTTCCTAACTACGACACATGATACAGCTAATTATAAACAAGACTTCCTTGCAGATAAGATGGACATGCCCCTTCCAAATATGTGATCAGTTCAGAGGGAACGGCATACATGCTCACCATGCTGCAACCAATATCTTTGCAAAATGGAGACTCACATCATCCTATATTAAAATTAGTCAGGTTGCCCTTTTGGTTTTCAAACTAATCAAAAGTGTCCTTATTTCAATTGATCGATAAGTCAAAAAAAGGCAATTCCAACACTAGAATAAACTGTTATGAGCATTCTTATTGGCATATGGCTTATGGCAATTCCAACACTAGAAAAAAGTCAAAACCGTTTAAGAGCATTCTTATTGGCTTATGCATATGCATATACAAAATTATATTTGCATGATATAAGCTTAAAATCATCAACATTGGAATATGCATATCCAAATATTTGGTATCTATGAATAGTGATTGTGAAAATTTGAGTCACAATTCAGATATGAAAACATATTTTATTATTTTTTCTCTCCTTCCACCTATAAAAACATAATATATTAATATATACATATTTATATATATGATTTATATATAAATCATATATATATAAAAATATATATTTATATATATAAATTATATATGCATTCCAGTTTATATATATATATATATGTTAACAAATTAACTGAAATTGGAGTAAAAGAATATTTTATTATTATTTTGTCTCAAATTTGCATAAGCCAATGTGAAAGTTTTGCTTGTATGACAAAATGAATCTCCAAAATGAGTGATTTTGCATATGCATATGCATAAGCCAATAAGAGTGCTCTTAGTGGGACAGTAATCATTAATGTCCCACAAGATGGATAACGTTTATCTCATGGTCCACCTCAGGCTTGAATTTAGAAAATTCAAGTGAGAGCAAAATGTCTACTATAAAAGGTAGAAATACAAACCTGGCCCAAATTATGCTTTACAATCTCTGAGAGCTCGACCAGATCTTTGGTGGTTGATTGCTCTACTTCAGAATGGCAAAGAGGCATAGAGAAACAAACATCCTAGAAAACATTAATTGCAACATAATAAGATGTTAGACAATATTGAACATATAGAAATCTTAAAGAAATAATATACATGTGACAAGGTGTGGAAATCGATTAAGACATTCTATCACCACAACAGTTAAGCAGTACATAATTTACATAATGTAATGTCTACAAATTCTTGGAACAATATCAATTATAGGCAGCATTAAATGATCAAAATATATCGTACAGTTATTCATACATCTATCTTTCTCCTAAATCTGCAATCAAATATGATTTTATCAATGTGGCTTGTTATTCATCTAATATTCTTTAAATAAAGTTATTATCAACCTACCACAATCTTTTCCTGGTATATTCAATTATAAATAGAAGACACAAGATTATTCTTAACCTGCTGACAAGTTTTCAAATTCCAAGAATTAAGACAACTTGAATTTGCTAATATAGAACTAAATTTAAATATTAATCACATTTGTAGATAGAAATAAGATATTCTCTTAAATTTCACAATTCAAGCCAGAGGTCTAAAGTCCTTAAATCTATGCACTTTACTACCACCACCTCAATAAAATCCTAACTCTTCACACAAGGCAAGTTCAATTTGTGTTAGCAAAAACCAAGAAAAAAGAATAAAGAAAATAGAATCTAGGGTTATCAACATAACATTTGGATTATAAAATAATCTCTTTCACTAAGAAACACCAAGAATAAGGGTTAGCAATCTTTGAAGCAACCCGTGAACCCAATACAGAATGATAAGATTAAAATTGAGCATAAATCGGCTGGGTCGACCTGTGTACCCTTCAGGATAACTCAAGAAACCCAATACTTGTTCATGACTTTGCAATGAATGGGTCATACGTCATTGTGCTGTGTTGTAACAAGGGTCGATAACAAATTTCTTATGCGCGATATATTGGGTCAAGTATTGTCTAGTAAACTCCCTGATCTGTGTAATGTTCGAGTTAGGGTGTGCAACCCATTTAGATATTCAAATTGGTTCATATATGACCAAACACAAACCCAACCCGGTGGCACAGATTGCAGCCCTACAAACATGTTCTATCAAAAGCAAAATTACTTTTAAGCCATGCACTACACAATAAATGAGAAAACAAAAGACTACAAATATTTGCTTGATAAAAAAAAGTACAAGCTTCAAATAAAAAGCTAAAAAACTGAATGAGTACACCTTACATGTTCTCTCAACAATGATCTCAAGCCTTTCGTTGAACGGGAGATATAAGCACTGCATGAGCACTTGGTCCTCCTCAAGCCATCACCACCATTGAACATCACCACAAAGTGTGAAGTACAAACTACAAAGTTTTCAATAAATCAGTCCGTCAACATAGAGTTTCACACTAAAATTAGATTTAATTGGTGGAAGAAACAGTAGAGTCTAAGAATAAAAGAAACGTTCAATAGACAGCATCAATGAACATATACATGCATATTTTCGTCCAGACAACTTATGGTATGTGCACTATGAAACCATTATCCATTGACAACTATAATAAAAAGGATTTGTACAGATTAAGGCCCAATTTGGTTCCGAAACTCACCTCATCTCATCATTACAATTTTTTCAAATTCTCATACAAAATATAATAAACAATTTAGTTTTTTCAAATCTCAAAACACTCATAATATTAAAAAGTAGTATTCTAACAATATTTTATTCAACTCATATCAACTCAACTCAACTCAATTCATCTTGACATGCAAACACAGCCTAAAATAAAAAGTCAGTTCCTTATTGTTGCAACTCATAAAGAGATCAAAATCAGATGAGATCAGAATGAAGGAAATGTTGTAAAGGAATAAAGAGATATGATTCTTCTCTTTGTCCTTATTTTGAATGTGTAATCCTATTATGATTGCCTAGGCAGCAGAAGCACTGGGTGCATTTTTTTTTTTTTCGGGATAACCAGAAGCACTAGGTGCAATTGGGTTGAAGACTAATGTTCCTTTTCTGAAAACTAGTTTGGTCATGGATTCGGCTCAGAAGGTTCGAGAAACCTGTGAATTGGCTCTAAATCGGATTGAGCAAATGGAGTGCTGGAGGGAACGATGAAGAGAGCTCGCCTTTTATGTATGTTGATCTTGTTGTGCCTACGTCTTCTTGCTCCTCAGTAGATCAGCGATGGGGATTGCGGTGTTTCTTCATCAACTTCGATTTCTTCAAGTGCCTTTCGTTTTGGTTAAAGAGAATGAAATGCAGTGTTTCATTTAAATGAAACACTGCGTTTCATTTAGGACTGTATTGCAGTCCACTTAAGTGGACTGCAATAAGCATTATTCTAAAAATTATCCATCCATAATATAATTGTAAATTTAAGATTTAAATTTCAAAGGGATCACATTGTGGTGCTACTGTTAAGCATAGTTAATTGCTTCTAATCTGAGTTCAGAAGGTACTCTATGCATACATTCTTGATAGGATTTGATAAACAAATTGTACTGGCATAATAATAAGTGATTACCATAAAAGAGATTGCAAAAATTCTTCCGAAGCATGTAGTAAAGACTACGAAACGAATCCTCCCATGCAAGCTGTCGTTTATTTAGAAAATCCATTTCAACTACAAAAAAGGGAAAAGCATTAAGGACCTTTTTTTTTTTTTTTTTTGGGGGGGGGGGGGGGGGGGGGGGGGGGGGGGGGGGGGTTTCAGCTTATGGAAGTAAACAAATTTATTTGACACACCTCCATCTACCGGCGACGAGGTCAACACTGTGATGAGAGAATGCGGTAAGGTCGATTGAGGATAAACCCAAGAATGCATAACTTTAGAATTTAAGGCATGCAAAGTGGATGTGTGCACTGCACTATGGCTGTCGTTCTGACACTCAAAATGACCAAATTGGAATGGGATCTGTGGCATGGTACTTGACATTATTGACCTATGAATTCTTATTACAAGAAAACAAGATAAAGTCAATTCCCTAATGAGAATAGTCAATCAGGCTATCATATGGATGAACAATGAGCAATGTATTTGAATTACATCCTGTGCTCTTGAGACGAACACAACACATCAATTAATGTTACATGGTACACAGTGGATAACAAAATAAAAGTTTTTTGTCTTCCATGGCTATCAGTACATAACCATTATTTTGTGTACTTAGTAGCTAGACTCATTGGTCAAAGATTGAAAGCCAAAGCAGAATTTTCATTAACAGACAGATCTAAAAAAAAAACACATTAAATAACAGTCAAAAAAAATGTAGACCCAAAAAGAACGCATGCTGACAGGTGATGCATTTGAAGATACAACCCTCAACAGAAAACTGGCTAGAAGAAATGTTGAGTTCAAGTTTTTAAAGATGCATAAGCGAGGATAAGAAAATATCTCAATCAGAGATTGATTTATTGTTCAAAGCCGTTGATTGGTAGAGAAGATAGTATGTTGTGGACCCCTGATGGAAATGCAAGGTTCTCAGTTTCTTCTTATTACAGATTGATGACCAATCATAGAAGTTGTGTATTCCCCTGGAAAAAATATTTGAAAAGTGAAATTCCTTCCAAGGTTGCTTTTTTCTGTTGGGTGGTGTTTTTGGATAAAGTGTTGACTATTGATAATCTTAAAAGGAAAGGAATGTTAATTGCTTATTGGTGCGTGATGTCTAAGAAGGATGAGGAATCAGTTAATCATCTATTTCTTCACTGTGAAGTGGCAATGTTCTTGTTGAATGAGGTTTTCAAATGATTAGGATTTCTTTGGGTCATGCCTAAAAAAGTGGTGGATGTGATATATGGGTGGAAGTGCTTGAAAGGTTGCAAGATTGACAAGAGTGTTTGAAAGATGATTCCTTATTGTTTTATGTAGTGCATACGGCTCAAAAGGAATAGGAGATGCTTTGAAGATACAGAACGCTCTATAGGAGATCTTAGGGATTTTTCTTTAGCACTTTGAGTAGTTGGGCCAAAGCTTGTGTAATGGAAGAAATTTTATGATTTTTGTTTTATGTAATTTTCTCGTTTTGTTTGTGAAAAGACGTAAGTACTTCCTTTGTATAACTCCTTGTGTACTTGGGCTTTTGCATATTTCTTTGGAATAAAGTCTTTCATTACTTATCCCAAAAAATAAAATAAAAAATCTCAATCAGAAGTTTCAATTTTTATCAAAATCCAAGAACCAAGACAAAAAAAAAAAAAAAAATCTCAAGCAGCTCACTTGGTTCTACAATCTTCAAAGTCAATATATTGCAGAAATAAGTCCAGATGATATTAGCCATGCAAGTAAGTATTTTTCTTGTGTACATGTAAAGGAAAGGAAATGATGTTCTAATTAATAAAATGTATGACAAGAAAATTGTGTAGATAAATAGCATCCAGCCCAGCTAAAGCAACAATATGGGAAAATAATGCCCACTATGATCCATCCCATCGCATGATTCAATCACTGACAGTAACCAAACTAATAAGAACATGATGACCTTAGATATACATGTACACTCACCGATTCACTGGGTAAGAGGACACCAGCCGCACGAGTTTTCAGCGTAAAATCTAAAGGAACCTTTGCACCAGGTATATGACATTCAGAGCAGAAATTGCCTGAATAAGTTGTAGGATACCCATCTTTTTTTGAAGAATCATGAGGTAAACCAAAAACGGCAGGAGGGTTGAGGACAGCCAATCCTTTTAATGCTTTATCCTATGAAAAGAAGTGGTGACTTATTCATATAAAATTTTCAGCTTAAATATTTTTTTAAAGGAAACTGCAGAGTATATACCATATCAACTTTAGCCAAGTCAGATGATCTATCACCACCTGATGAAAGCTCGCTAACACTAAGGAATGTACTTTCCTGAATAAAACAAAAGAAAATTCTTTTTACATAGGAACGGATCAAAGTTTTAAACCAGATTGAGAAGGTACACAAAAGATTAAATTAATCTCATACACAAGGAAATATATTAACCTTTGCATTTTCTTTTCTAGAAAGCATTCTAAACCTGGATTTTTTAACCGGAAATACTTCATCCATACGGGTGTCGATGTATCTTAGGTTCCTTGATTGTTCAGGCTTCCTGAGCCCATGATCCACTTCATTAGTATCGCTGAGATTGAACAAGTTTCGGTAAGATAAATACGCAAAGGAAGAACAATAAGTCAAAATAAGAAAACGCATACTTTGAAGTACCAAGCAAAGGGGTTGGAGATTCATCTACAAGCTCTATAGCATTCACCTCCTTCAATTGCTCTCCCTGTCATGCATCCACCAATGAATGAACAATGAGTCATTTCTCTCTAAAATTTCTTACTGCTTGTTAGTATGAACAGGAGACTTCCTAAATTTTCTTATAACTAATTGGAATTCAAATTGTCTCCTGAGAGTACTAAGCTAGAAACATTAATTTCACTTGGAAAGTAATGGATCTTCTAAAGAATACATCTAAAGTGTATACAATCTTGCAGATGCACACATAAGTTACACATAAACAGCCATCCCATGCAATGATGTATGGTTAATGTCGGCTAAGAAAATTGTGAACCAAACTACACTTTTGTATGCTTGCCAATTTTTTTGTTGAGTGACGACGTTGAATTTTCTCAATGTCTATTAGTCAGTAAAAAATTACCAGTACATCATGATTTCCAACCAAAGACCATAAAGCAATGATGAACCATAGAATACATAAACAATATGCATGGAAAGTCTTGCATAAAGAGATAACTTGGTGTGAGTTGAAACTCACTAAAGCATTGATATGTAGATTCCATATCATTCTCACTAAGAGTTACAAGTAATTGAGACATCT
This sequence comes from Platycarya longipes, assembly GCA_036559045.1. Classification (NCBI taxonomy): domain Eukaryota; kingdom Viridiplantae; phylum Streptophyta; class Magnoliopsida; order Fagales; family Juglandaceae; genus Platycarya; species Platycarya longipes. The sequence continues at coordinate 20,094,286 of CM071797.1, forward strand.
GGAGCCAAAATTAACAAACCAATGTTGCCAAGCCACAATATTTTCTCATTACCACTATCATGTTAGGATCAAGCCAAAAATGAGCCATCCAAATGACAAAAGACTGACTATCCTCGACATATTGCAGCAAATGATGATTCGAGCTGAAAACCACAAGCATTGATCAAAATAAGGTCATTAGTTCAACAACTTACTCTCAGTTCTGATGGAGTCTTCCTTTTAACTGTTGCACCAACCTTCAGCGCTTCTCCTCCACCAACGTTTGCCATTGTGTGGGGTTAGAAAACTGACTGACACTTTGACAACTCAATTCACCTCCTACAAAGGGTTTGTCAAAGTGTATGAATTGGCCAAATTGTCTGGAGTTGATATTTCTGTATATTATATAAATTGTACAGAGATTTCTATATATCGAAAGAAATAAGTATGTGCTAATTCTATCCCTATACAATATGTCAAACATTATGCTAATTGTACAAAAGAGTAAATCAAGGAATAAGGTAGCTAAAACAAGGAAAGAAATATGGACAGCATTGACAGGGATTAGAGCTAAAAGATAACAAGTTTTCAAAAGATCTTTCTTTTCAGTTTAGAAAATGCCATTTTCACGTGATGGTATTGAGTTCCCATATTAAGCGCAAAAATGCTTTTCAATTCCACTCCAATCGGAGGTCGGAGTTCTTATCAGAGGTTGGAATTCCGACCTCCGCTCGGAATCCCTTACTCTGTCACGACTCGCCGACAAAACCATAACGAAATCACAATCACTAATTAGTACCCAAATTCACAACCATTTGAAACTTGGATTCGAAGGTGCAAAGCAACCAAGAAAATGATCCATAAAACCATAACAAAATCACTCATTAGCACCAAAATTCACGAATCACAAAAGCCGGAGATCAGAGAAGCCGTCGAGACGCCGATAAGGGGTAGAAGTTACGAACCATGGTGCGGGGTAGAAGCCGAGAGGTGGAAGATGAAAACGAAGAGATGAGAGGAGAAAAAATGGAGAAGGGCAGCATCATTGAAAAATACTTATCGCAATCATGAGTGGAGGACTGTATTGCAATCTCATTCATAAATAAGGGTAAAAGAGAAAACAATATTATTTTACTAAGGATATGATTATAATTTCAAAGCCTTTTTATACAAGGCTTGTATTGCAGTCCTCATTTTGAGGACTGTATTTAGCATTGCTCAGCGTCACTGGATGGTGTAGCCTCGAAGAAGACAAAATAGAGAGAAGAGAGGTGCTAGGAGAAGAGAGTCAAGAGATTAGAGAAGGGTTAGGGTTTGAATGAGATAAATATATACCCCCTAAAATGGCGTCATTTAAGGTTAAAAAAAACATGAAAAGGAGAAATAGGCATAACTCATCTCGGACTCGAACCCAAGTTCTCACGAAGGTAAAATCTTAAGATGCCCCCTTACCATTAGGCCATTTGCGCATCTACATTTTATTTTACAATATATAATATAAATCTATATATAGTCTGAAGTCGGAACCACACTCGACACCGGCTCTGAACTCCGATTTTAGAGTCGGAGCCACTCCAACCCCAACTTTGACTCTAAACTCCGATCAGTGTCGGAACGAAAGTCGGACGGAATCGGTTTACTGATTCGTTGGGGAGATGTCGTCCCATAAAGTCTTGACTACTTCGTAGTGGAGAAGTAGATGGTTTACTAATTCGCTGTTGTGCTTGCACATGAGGCACCAATCGATTAAGTAGAGGCTGCACTTTTTTAGTTTATCGATAGTCAATGTTTTCCAACAGGATGCCAACCAGCCAAAAAAAGCGACTTTGAGGGGAGCATTGCTTCTCCAAATGCTCTTCCAATGGAAGGCAATGGAGGGGTGAGCTGTCAAAACCTTGTAATAGGAGTGGACTAAAAATTTCTTGTTCTCGGTGTGTCCATAGTAATTTGTCCACTGTACCAGCTTGCACTTTCAGCATGTATAAAACATTATAGAAATCAGCAATGTCATCCACCTCCCAATCCTGTACAGCTCTAGAAATATTTTATTTCTTTTTTTTATGCTGGGGAACTTCTCCAAGGCGGGGCCCTTCGTACACACCCCTGCAAAGTAAAATCCAGTCCTGCGCACCACACCCTCAAAAAATTTCCTATACAAAACTGGTTAAATCGCTGTCTTTTCACCCAGGAGTGTGGCCTTAAATAATTGTTTGCACCCATGAAGTGTTGAGCATTGGATTTTGAAGGATACTGTTCTAGAAAAAAAATTCACAAACCAATGGAGAATTAGCAGAAAGGCTCATATTATCAGCCACAGAAGCATCCTTGTCTGATGCAATCCTATAAAGCGAGGGGAAAGCATTTTTCATGGACACATTACCACACTAAATATCATGGCCAAACCTCACCTCAAGTCTAAAATTACCAAGGATGTCTTCCCATCCATTCCGAATTAATTTCCAAACACCCACCCACCCAGCCCCTCTTACTGCATTAGAGCACCAATCTCCCAAAATGCTCCCACATTTCTTATTGATGATGCTTCTCCAAAGAGCGTCCCCTTCCTAATGGTAATGCCATAGCCACTTTCCAAGTATAGCCTTGTTGAAGGTTCTCACTTTCTAACACTACCATTTTTTTAATAAGTAACATCCAATCGAGCACCAAGTAAATAACACAAAAAGAAGAGA
>CM071797.1:22017054-22027881 GCA_036559045.1 Platycarya longipes
CTATACTCCAAAAGGACTAGTCAATGATACAATTGGAGCCCCATTGGAACCTTATAAAGAGCTAGAACTTCTCCTTCCCAAGCAATGTGGGATCCCATACATCTCCTATCTTATATGGGGTATCACAATCTACCCCCTTAAATACCCGACGTCCTCGTCGGGTCTGTCCATTGTAGGTGGCACGGCTCAAGTCTCACATTTCTGGTTGGGATAGGCTCTGATACCATTTGTAACGCCCCAATGGAAGGCCCAAACCACATGGCCTATACTCCAAAAGGACTAGTCAATGATACAATTGGAGCCCCATTGGAACTTTATAAAGAGCTAGAAGTCTCACATTTCTGGTTGGGATAGGCTCTGATACCATTTGTAACGCCCCAATGGAAGGCCCAAACCACATGACCTATACTCCAAAAGGACTAGTCAATGATACAATTGGAGCTCCATTGGAACCTTATAAAGAGCTAGAACTTCTCCTTCCCAAGCAATGTGGGATCCCATACACCACCTATCTTATCATTTTCATATGGGGTATCACAAGTACAGTTGGAGGAGGAACAAGAAGAAGACGACGAAGCAGAGATGACCTTAGTAGAAGTTGCGACCACTGAGGCGGCAAACAATCCTGGTTTCTTCATTTTTTGGAAAAAAGAGACTCTATTACTACCAAGAGAAAAATAAATTGCGATTGGGAAACGAATTTTTCAAGCAAGAAAACTGGAGAAAAGTGACAGAAAGTTGAAGGAAGTATGTGGCAACTCTCCTCGCCATTTTTTTATTATAAGTGTTGACATGGCCTAAGAAGAAGGGTGCCTGGGTTTTAAGGACTTAAAAAACTGTTCAATATGCCCCTTCTTGAAACAGAGAGTAAGGAAAGAAGAAGAGGGAAGTGAAGAGAAAAATAAATTGAGTTCTGAATTGTTGAAATGTTAATCGATTATCTCACTTTACAACCATGCTTTGTATTTATACACGAAGGAAGCAGACTTAGAGAAGTTACTGACTTTCCAGACTTGGACTAAAGACTAATCAAAATATTACAAATGTTGACCTCTACAATTTACATTTTATTATTTTATAATAGTCCCCCTCAAGATGATGTATATATATTATGCACATTTATCTTGAACAATAGAGATTCATAAGGCTTTGAAAAGTCTTCATTAAGTTTGCTATCTGATGAAAGAGGCGACATGCAAAACAGTTAGCAATCCTTCTTGTATCTTCTCAAGCACTAAGTGACAGTCTAACTCTATATATTTAGTGCGTTCATGCTAGATTGAATTTGCTAGCTTCGATATGAAGAGCAGCTTGGTTGTCACAAAATAAGAGAGTTGGTTGAGAAATTATTTGATGCAAATCAGAAAGCAATGCTCGGATCCAAGTGATTTCAGAAACTGTAAAAGCTATTGAACCGTATTCAACCTCTGTCGATGATCTCGAAACTGTATGCTGCTTCTTAGAGTTCCATAATACTAGTGAATCACCAATCAAGATGTAATAACCACTAATTGAACGACGTATATCTAGGCAGCTTGCCCAGTTTGAGTCCGAGAGTGCTTTGATGTGAATATTCAATGTTGTTGAGAAAAATAGGTCTTGTCTAGGAGCTAACTTGAGATACTTGATAATTCTCATTGCAGCCTGCAAATGTGACATTGGAGGATTGTCTCAAAACTGGTTTAGATGATGAACTGCTTATATTATGTCAGGTCAAGTATGTGTAAGGTATGATAATCTGCCTATTGATCTTTTGTAAGCAGATATATAACGAACCACTTTACCATCCTCTTTAGACAATTTTGTATGAGTATCCATTGGAAATAAAACTGGCATGATAGCAAGCAAACCACAATCTAAAATTAACTCAAGAGTATATTTCCTTTGAGTTACAGAATTTCCATTCTTGGACCTAGTAATTTCCATGCCAAGGAAGACTTTGCCGGCCTCAAATCTTTCAATTTAAATTGATTACTTAAAGAAGTCTTGACATCTTCAATAGCAACCAAATTATTACTAGCAAGGAGCATATCATCAACATATAACAAAAGAACAACAACGAATCACATTGTCTTTTAGCAAATAGAGAATAACCTGCTTTGGATTGGAGAATCTAATGTTGAACAAAACAGATGTAAAATTTGAATTTCACTATTTAGAAGCTTGTTTCAAGCCATATAAAAATTTTTGTAACTTGCTAATGAGTATACAAAAGTGTAATCTAAATACTCTATTATTAGATTAAAAATATATTAACATGTGAATTAGAATAATGGGATACAATTTATATTATTGAATTTAATTTTTTTATATTGAGATATACTTAAGCATATTTTTATAATATTTTGAATCTCAAATATTGGTAGAGGAGAGACTGTTTATTATTTGGACTTCACTTCAGAATTTACAAAGGATTTCACTTCAGAATTTACAAAGGATTTCACTTCCGGCTTCACTATTTCATAGGGGCCGCTCGTCTTCAATAAATGAGCCGCATGGGAGATTTTAAATTGGATTGAACCACTTGTCACTCTTCATTTTAAATTTTCATATGCCAACAATTTGGAAAAGTCACAAGTCACAAGAATTAGCCGCACGTTAAGTTTACACTTCCAGCCACACGCAACATCCATTTAATTCAACTAAGCACCGACTTCATTTCTTTAGGCCCACTAGAGTGTCAATTGGACACGGCAATACAAGGGCCCCACTTGCAACATCACACAACCCCTTAGACCAATTTTATTGAATTGTCCAAAATTTTTTTTTAAAAAATATAAATTTATACATATATTAAAATTTTTTTGTCATATCTAATTAAAAATGAGGAGAAAAAAATGGAAGAAGAGAATAAAAATAATTTTTATTTTCCAAAGTGAATAGTAATCTTTCATATTTGAATATATTTGAAAGGTTACTATTCACTTTTAAAAACAAAAAATATTTTTATTCCATTATCTCACTTTCTTCTCCTAATTTTTAATCAAATACAACAAAAAAAATTTTGATATATGTATAAATTTATACTTTATAAAAGAATTTTGGCAAATCCAATAAGAGTGCTCTTAGTTAAGGGCACGGATATCAATTGGAAGACTGAAGCCGCAAGACACATATATATTTCATGCATTGGGGGTGCCGCGGAGAGGTACAGATGTACAAAGACGAGATACAAGAAATTCATTTTAATGCCGACGGCATTTTTATTGATTTTTCTAAGAATTTTTTGTTGTCTAGCATGTATATAGTAACTAAATTCTCAAATAAGGAAATGGATGAATTTGTACATGTGATGATATTTTTAATTCATGTATCTGATCTTTAATTTAATCAGAATTTTTTTTTTATCATTTTCAGTTTATTATTAATATTTTCTCCTACGAATAATAAAAGAATTTGTTCCGTTTATAGATTTGGTCACACTTTTTCTATTGAATGGTTTGATCTTTGATTATGTTTGGATCAATTGATTATTGATTTAATTCTTTACTGCAATATCTCTCTCAGAGCATATTGTAGTCGTTAGATTTTTCTCAATATGAATAACAATTTGCGTAATTTAAAAATAGTTAATGATTTTTCAAAAAATTACATTTGGTTTAAACTTGGTTTATAGTTCTATATCTTTCGATTAAGAATTTTAGAATTGAGTTATCAATTGTGTTATTCAATGAATTGAGAATAATTAAAAGACTTGACTCGTACAAGAGATTCTCAATACTTTGTTGTTCATCAAATTGAGTACCTTTTTCCTTAAACACTTTGTTTCATTTTAATTTACATTTAAAATTAATTTTTGTTCTCTCACTAAATATTTAATATTTTCTTTTAGTTTCTTTGTTATTTCTTTTATTCTTTAATCTATCTTTCTGTGAAATCAACACTCTAAAACTATGCTATAACTATTGAGTTAGTGTTTAGGGTCTAGACCGAGGTCCCTAACACTTATTCTTTGGACGTAATCACTTGCATGCACGTGTGTCCTCCTTACTCAAGCAACCAACCAGGAGGAGCTTTCATGAAGACTTCTTCATCTAAATCTCTATACAAAAATGCGTTATTGACATCTAGATGAAATAAATTCCAGTTATGGATAGCAAGTGATAAGATTGTTCTCACAGTCACCATTTTTACTACGGGTGAAAAAGTCTCAAAAAAATCAAGACCTTCCTTTTAGGTATATCCTTTGACAACAAGTCTTGTCTTGTGTCTCTCAATTGAACCATTAAAATTATATTTAATCTTATACACCCATTTACAACCTATAGGGATTTCATTTGGAAGTTAAGAGGTAAGGACCCAAGTCTTGTTTGATTCTAATGCAGCCAATTTTGCACTCATGGCAGCTCTCCAATGAGCATGCTTAATAGGTTGGTGATAAGAAGATAGTTCTATTTCAGATGAAATGGCTACAGAAACAGCTCTATGCTTTGAAGATAATTTGGAATAAGAAATAACATCGGAGATTCTATATTTGATACCTGAAGTAATGGCAAGATCTCTGAAAGATGTTCGTGAGCTAGAGTCAGCCATGTTGCAATGAAAGCTAGCAAATATCTAGGTGTTTTATGCCGCCTAGATGAACTCCGAAGAGATGGAAACTCAGTTTGATCATTTATATTTAGTTGAGTAGTGTCTGTGTTTATTGGATTCATTAAACTCGACTGAGATGTGATTATGGAAGGTTCAATATAATCTGGAATTGGTTGAAGAATAATTGTATCATTCTGAGTTTAAACCAGAATGGACTTTGAATTTTTGAGTTGGATTTGAAGTGTTGGACAAGGAAATGAAAGGAGACATTGATTCATGGAAGATCACATCTCTTGAAACAAAAAATGAATAGTTTTCTAGATCATAAAGTTTCTATCCTTTTATTCCAAAAGGATAACCTATACAAATATACATTTCCTTGTTCTAGGAGAAAACTTGTTTCTATTTTGAATAAGAGTTTATGCATAACACAAGCATGCAAAACTTCTTAAATGGCTATATGATGGTACCGAATTATACAGCACCTCATGCGGAGATCTATCACTTAAAACTGAAGATGGGAGGCATTCTATTTATTAGACATGTAGAAGTAAGTATGCACTCTCCCCAAAAAACTAAAGGAATGTTTGATTGAAATTTCAAGGACCTTGCTACATTTAGCAAATGTTGACACTTTCTTTCTACTATGAAATTTTGTTAAGGTGTGCCTTTCACACATGATACTTGATATATAATTCCTTTTAAACCAAAAAATTCTGTCATTTTAAACTTGGAGCCATTATCACTCCTTACACACTTTATTTTTGTTCCTAATTGTGTGTGAATCAAATTATATAAATCCATGAAAATGTTTCAACTTCGGATTTTAACTTCATTAAAAAAACCCAAGTAAATCTAGAATGATCATCTACTAAAGTGAGGAAAAATATGAAACCATTGTGAGTAGATAAAGAAAATGGACTCCAAACATCACGATATACAATATTAAAAGGAAAACTTTTATGATAAGTATGAATTGGAAATGGGAGTCGTTTTTGTTTTGCTATAGGACAAATTGTACAATGATCCACAATTTTGTCTGAATGAGTGATTTCTTGTACATTTTTGGAAAGTAAAGATCACCTAGACCTAAATGGATGACCTAGTTTGCTATACCAAATCTTTGGATTGGTAACAGAATTCACAATAGTCGAACTTGAATGAGCCTCTATAGGATTAGCACCTAAATATTGCAGGATATAAAGTCCAACTAATCTTCTAGCTATCTCAATCATCCTCCATGGGGTAAATTCCTGAATAAAGCAAAGATTAGGTAAAATTATAAATGAGCATTTTTGAGTTGAAGTCAATTTTGTGACACCCCCAAATTCTCCTTAAAGTAAATACGGGAATCAAGGCGTCGGGATATTGACAACATAGGCCATGCACCCCATCGTCAAGTACTAAGTGTATGAATACGTGACATACATAAATAAAATCAACTGATAAATTAAGTTATTAGCTAAGTACCAGAATTTTTAGAGTTATTTTACAAACCAGTTTAACATAAATTTTCCAACAAGGGATTTAATACAGTCATCCGAAATACAAATTGTTCAAATACATATTTATAAAAATGGAAAAATACTTTCCAATATAACAAATTATAAATAAATGTTCCAATAATGAAGCCGCATCCTTAGGCATAGCCTCCTCGACATCCGCATCTAAAATCTACGATGCCAAAATGACATCGCAGGTAAGTACAACCCAACCAAGCCACAAGATATAAAATATACTTATGCAACAACAACAACAACACTCATGAACATGATCCCGTATGCATGAAACTTAAAATCGTCTTCCTCAAATTAAATAAAATAACAACACTCGCTAAAATCTCATTTTAATCACAATAAAACTCCAATAAAAGCCATCCATCATTTCCCAGAAAATAATATCCGCAAACCCAATCATACCGGGCATTACGTATTGCCGTCCCCGATATGATATACACACATCACCAATCATAATGGGCGTTACGTATCGTCGTCCCCATTATGATTCACACACACTCATTTCATAGCGGGCGTTACGTATTGTCGTCCCTGTTATGTCATCCGCACACTATCAATCATAATGGGCGCTACGTATCACCGTCCCGATTATGACTTATACACACAATGACCATAACGGGAGTTACGTATCGCCGTCCCCGTTATGTTATTCACATCCACTGATCACAACGGGCGTTACGTATCGCCGTCCCCGTTATGACTCAGTCAAAAAACCATTAAAATCCATAAACTCAGTAACCATATTGCATATTAAAAACCAAACACCAAATCTCACATTAAAATCCTAAATATCAATATACACATAAACAAGCATTCAATTACACAATGCATACCACCATGAACAAATATCCAATATTTAATAAATCTAATCATCAACCAAATACAGAGTTGTTAATGTAAAATATATTTAAATCTCAACGTTCATTTGGAAAGTATTTACAGTGAGTAAAAACGTAAATCCTTGAGCAAACGTCAATCTGCAGCGCTCGTAGCGGTCACTTGTATGTTAGGCTAAAGTATTCGGTTTGATACTAAAATGTAGGGAAATACTCATTGGAAGGTAGGGAATCACATGGAGGTGGTGGTGTGATGGTGCAACCACCGAAAGGTGGCAGATCGGGCTCAAAAATTGGTGGAAACCCATTTTCGGGTTTAGGGTCGTATAGAGAAGGTGGGACCGCGGTTTTAGAAATTGAGCTAGGGGATGACCTGCTAGGGTAGGGGAGTGGTTTGGTGGCGAAGGTGAGATGCACGGCTGTCGGACGGCGGCACGGCGAAGAACAAGCCATTTGAAAACCCATTTCGGGTAAAGGACCAAACGGCGAAGCTAGGTGGTTCTAGGAGGTGGGTTATGCTCGCTAGAGTGAGGGGAGGTTGCTGGTAGGTAGCAAGTGCCAAGGGGTGGTCGGCGGTGGCTGGAAAATGCAAGAGAAGCCACAAAACCCATTTCGGGTTTGTGGCCCTGGAGGGGCGGTAGGATGGTCGTGGAGTACACCGACGGTAGGGGAGGCTTGCTAGTGTGTGGGGGTGGTGGTGGGCTGGGCGGTGTCGCCGGAGGCTGACACACGGCGGCGCTGGGTGGGGAAAGAAGAAACGGTGAGGAAGAGAAACAGGGGAGGGGGGGCTCGAGCGGGTCTGGGCCGAAAACATGGAGAAAGAAAAAGGAAAGAAAAAGAAAGGAAAAAGAAGAAAAAGAAAAGAAAAGGAAAAAAAAAAAGAGAAAAAGAAAAAGAAGAAAAATAGGACTAACTAGAAAAAGCACAATAAATTAAATAAAAAGTCGATTAAAAATACTACCATTCAATATCAATAAAATAAGATATTTAAAGTCCAACAATAAACTAATTTAATTTAAAGAACAATTTAAATATAAAACACTAATTAATATTAAGAAAGCACATCAATTAAGATCACATAATAAAATAAAGGAATTTAATTCCAATTATTAAAATAATTACCTCACATTAAACTTAATAAGAAAAACAACGTAACTCAATATTTAATTATAAAAATAAACATAAAACTAATATTAACTAATCAATAGACCAAATAAATATATTAAACAAATAAAACACAACTAATAATATTTTTAAAATAAATTAAAATAATTAACGCCGAGAATAAAATAATGTGTAAAAATACACATAAATCTGGGATCTCACAAATTTATTCACTGAGAGTAAATTATATGAAAAGGAAGATACACAAAGTACAATTATTTATAATGAGCTTTTTTTTTATATTTGTACTGTCCCAAGATGTGTAATAGATACAATACATCCATTTGGAAGTTTAACAAATGAATTTAGAGACTTTGTTATGGATGTGAAAGTATCAAGTGAAGGATAATATGATCAGTAGCCCTTGTGTCTAGGATCCAACTAGTATGATGCATTACAACAAAAATTTGAAGTATGATGCATTAAAACAAAATTTGAAAGTACTTAATGAACAAAATTGAAGAAGATGAAATACCTTGAACAGAATTGGAAACATAATTAGGAAATGACATTTGCAACTTGATGATTGGTATTTTCAGTTGTTTCTGAGTGAATTAATGCTAGTAATTTCTGATAATCCTCTTGAGAGAAAGACATTTGATTAATATTTTCAAAGGGTGTACTTAGAGGTTGGCCTGTGACTTGATTGGCTGCTGCAAGTTTCCCTTTCTGTCGAAAATTCTGCTTAAATCCTAAAGGATACCCATGTATCTTATATCATTTATCCACTGTGTGGTTGTTTCATTCCCACAATGAGTACAAAAGAGCTTGTCTTTTCGTGGTCGTTGATTTCCAAAATTGAACCTTCTATTTTCTTGGCCTGAATCTTGCATATTACTCATAAATGCTACAATATCCACTACATTAATTTGGCTTATTTCCCTTTGTTTCTCTTTTTGAATTACTAAAGAGAACATCTTATTAATATCTGGCAAAGGCTCTGTCATCAGAATCTGCCCTCTTATGTGAGAAAAAAAATCATTCAATCCCATGAAGAATTGAATAACATGTTGTCTTTCTTGATAACTCAAGAAAATCTTGATAGCATTGCATGTGCATTTCTGTAAAGAACGACATGAATAGGTGGGGTACTAATTATAATCAAGTAATTCATCCCACAACGATTTAAACTTCATATAATAATCTCTTACATTGATATCTTTTTGTGTCAGATCTAATAAATCCTTTTGCAGTTGAAGAATCCTTGGCTTATTTCCCTGCGTGTAGCGATTCTTCAAATCTTGCCACATTCTTTGGTTGATTGTTCATAGATTATACTGCCATCAATTTCTTTGGAAACCAAAATTATGATCCAAGAAGGGACCATATTGTTGTAGCGTACCCATATTTCATGCGAAGCATTTGTCAAATTTGGTCGAGGAATCAATCCCTTTACAAACCCTATCTTGTTTCTTGGCTTTTAAAGCCATTATTATGGATCCACTCCATGTAAAATAATGTTATTATAAGGGGTGTTAATCACCAAACGGTATGTCCCTTGGAATTGCACCTCTCCATGGTGATTGTTCCCATAAGGGGTGATGATAGTTAAGAATGTAGAGACACAAACTTTTAGACTAATTCAAAAGGTTGCATTTCTTGTGTAAAGTGTTAAAGGACACAACACTTTGATTTAATCAAAGTATTGTTTCACTTTCTAAGAGTTGTATCACTTAATAACTATTATAATATCAATGGTTGTAACTCTTTCGAATGGGTACATGATTGCCTATAAATAGAGGCCACTAGTGCATAAATTATTTTCACACATTCTTCTTCTTGCCATCACCAACTTGTGGGACAAACACCCTAACGAGATTGTCACCATTTTCATTCATTCTTGTTCTTTATTTTCTAACAGTAGTATCAAAGAGCCCTTCATGCTAGTATGAATTTCAGGAGTTTTTTCACGCATTGAGAAGATGATAGATACGTGATTGGTTTGACAACCACACTAACATATTATAATCATCTTTGAAGACTTGAAAATCCTAGAGTTTCACTTTATCAATTCACAGTAGGGAGAATTGGAGTATATTGAAAATCTGCAAAATCTGGCAATTGTTATTATTCTAAAGAAAATTATTGGAGAATTCTTACTCAGATAAAATAGCATTTTTTCCAAATTTTTCATCCCCCACCAATATTGTTTCGGGGAGTCGTCAAAGTTCTTCACTCGCTATCGAACTTCATAAATCTTGAAAGCACGTTAAGACTCGGAATCTTCAACTCTGGTGACAATATTATCAAACGGACAGTGAAAATAGTGAATTTTCAGTCTCAAGCAGTGAAAAAAATAAGAAGAAAATTCGCCTCTACTTGGTAAAAAGGACCTGTTGTTTAGTAGGGATTAAAAAATGCAGCCACTAAACGACCTATCTTTTAGCTAGAAGTTAAATCTACCGAATGTAAATAACATTTCGTTTAGTGGATTCTCAAATCTGTCACCGCTAAACCACACGTCGTTTAGCCCAAGTGAGCCGAATGACTGCATCGTTTTGGCCAAGTGGCTGTGTGCCGCTTTAAGCCAAACGACACGTCGTTTAGCTCGTTGAGCCAAATTGGCATTACCGTTTTCGGTTCACAAAGAGTCGTCGCCCTTGGTGCCAAACAGCACTGTTTTAGTGCAGCCGAGCCGAGCCATTTACTCCAGCCGTTGACCCAGCCGTTGGATTCAGATCAGCTCCCATACCCGGCTTGAACTCGGCTGACCCACTTTGACCAGTTTTTTGGGTTTATACCAGCAAGGGTTTTTTGGCCCGTATCAAAGGTGTTTC